>VZTG01007877.1:0-38577 GCA_013397845.1 Melanocharis versteri | reverse complement strand
TTCCCTTCCCTTCCCTTCTTTTTACTTTTCTTTTTTTTCCCCAGACACCCAAATACATTAATAAAAAGAGTTTTTCTCCAGTAAATTAAATGCTGCCTAAGCCTTTCACATTCCATTTCCTCCTGCTGCTGTATGTTCTCCTTAACAACAAAATAGAACTTCATGGTTATGTAAGGATGGTCATGTTCATGTTTCCAATGTTCTTTATGAACATCCACACCAAATTTTACTCTGGACACAGAACTCAGTCCTAGCTGAATTAAACACAGATGCCGCCAAAAGAGGGATTTGACTTTGATGCTTTTTTTTCCTCTACCCTGCTGCTGAGAATTGGCCTGAAAAGGCCTGACCCTCACTGCACATCACATCTTTTTCCCTCTCAAAAACCGAATTTCCATAATTTGTGTTTTCAGTGTTGTATCACGGGTGTCTTCATAAGGTGTGCTCCCCATGCAAGTAGATAGGAAAAGGATAACCGTGGAAGATAAAAGCAGAATGAGTTTGGAGATTGGCATCAGAAATGTCTCAGTTGTTGAATGACCCTATTTGGTTAAAGCTGCCTTGCTTAACTCAGCCATGGCTAAGGGAAGGCATATTTGAACATGTGACTGTGAAGGAGGGACCGGGTTTGTGCTATAGGATCCTTATAGGTTTTTATACCTCCTTGCTCTGGAACCCATGTTGCCAACAGAGTGAAGCTCTTCCAAGTACTGCTTACTACTGCAAGTAGAGTCTGCAAGATCTAATACAGTGATGAAAGTGAGAAAATTAAACATCAGCACAGAACTGAGGAAATGGTGCTTGGTTGCAGAGAAACTCGTGACTGTTCAAATTAGTCCAGGGGAAACGTACAAAAAGGAGAACTTTTCATAGGTATCACATGCAGATAAAACTCTACTGTTTGAAATCAGAAATCTCTTTGAAATGAAATGAGTGCTGTTAGCTGCAAAGAAGCTAGTTGGGATTGTTGCTCTTGCTGTCTGAATCCTCAGAAAAAGTGATCAGTGTTTCAGAAGAAACATCTGCCTGGATGCTGAATGTTATTCTTCTTATATTTAATGCAAAGACATTTTTCATTTGTCGTGTGACAGCTCCTTTTCTCTCTTTTTCTGGCAGGCAAACTCTCAGGCATTTTGCCACAACAAAGACCTCCACCAAATCCCTCATGAGCTCCATCCAAATGTAAACAAAATAGATCTGTCGGGAAATCTGATTCAAAGCATTCCTGAAATGTCGTTATCATTTTACACTTCCCTTCAGTCCCTGGATTTAAGCTCTAACCAGATAAGTTTCATCACGCCTGGAGTTTTCGCACACATGAAGAGTTTACTGGAAATAAATTTGGCCAACAATCACTTATATGAGCTTTCTCAAAATGGCACAGAAGGGATTGGACTCTTACCCAAGGTGGAAATACTGGACTTGTCCCACAACAGTCTGTACAATGGGATGGCTGAGTATTTCATTAAAGAAGCTCCAGCACTGCAGTATCTTTCCTTGGCAGACAACAGTATTATAATGATATCACAAAAGATGTTTCAGGGATCTCCCAGTCTTGTGGAGATAGATCTTCAGAGCAACATCATCATGGAAATAGAAGAAGGTGCTTTTGAGACTCTGGTGAGCCTGTCCAAACTCAATCTCTCAAAGAATTCAATTACTTGCATCTCTGATTTTAACCTCAGGCAGCTGGAGATACTTGACCTTAGCAGGAACAGCATTGAGACCTTCCACACCACAAAATCAGATGATGAATATAGCTTAAGGTGTTTGGATCTGAGTGAAAACAAACTGTTCCACTTCCCAGTGTTCCCTCAGGTAAATAAGCTGGTAACTCTGAATTTATCAAAGAATTTAATTCAGCTCACTGCTGAATCCCCTCATAATAAAATGGACTATGTGAAAAATGAATGGCTAAATGCTTCTTTCCATCTTCTTGATCAGAAGCAAAGTAGAAACAGAAGTTCTCTTTATTTATCCCAGCTTGTATATTTAGACTTAAGTTATAATGAAATCAAATCCATTCCAGATGAGTTCTTTGAATCAATGTTGTCCCTTCACACCCTTAATCTCAGTACGAACTGTCTTCAGGCATTTGCAGTAAGTTATGACAGTGCATTGATCTCTTTAACTGTCCTTGACTTGAGCTACAATGCTTTGCAGAACCTTCTCCTTGATGCTGGTGCGTTGTCAAATTTGAAGGAGCTCTATATTCAAAACAACTATCTTCAAACCCTGCAGTTTGACATCTTCTCAAATCTTCCTAGCCTTAGACTGCTTAATCTACAGAGCAATAATATCAGCCTTTGCAGCATGTACTCAGGATTAGCTAAGCAAAGACTTGCTGGAGAGGAAAGTGGTTGTGTATCATTTGTTGATTCTCCTACTCTTCAGTACTTGTACCTAGCTCACAACATGCTGAACATCCTACCAGCATACAGCTTCTATAAGACTTTTTTGGTTGTCTTGGACCTCTCCATGAACCCTGGACTGAAAATAGAACTTAAAGCATTATCAGGTCTGGAAAAGTCTCTGGAATGTTTGTATTTACATGGTAATAACCTGATAGATTTAAATATTGACTTGCCTTGTTTTAGTCACCTTAAACATTTAAACCTCTCTGAAAATCAGCTGAACTGGCTGCCTAAGTGGGGTAGTGACTCTCCACTAGAAGTTCTGGACCTACGGAACAATAGGTTCAGTACATTACAGGACAGCAATATTTTAGCATTAGAAAATTCACTTAAAAACTTGTATCTCTCTGGGAACCCACTCAACTGCTGTGGAAACATCTGGCTTTCATCAATGATCCAGAACAAAAATGTCCAGATCCCCAACGTGGAGCATTTAATGTGCCAGCACACTCAGAATTTCGGGTACCAGGATGAAATGCATATCAGGAACATTAGACCAGAAGACTGTGAAAAAGAGGATCTGAAGAAAATCAACTTCCTTATTATATTAACATTTGTGTTGGTTTTATCTGTGATCATCATTGGTGTGGGTTCATTTTTCTGCTTCCGCAGGCAAAACTCTACCCATCAGTTTAAAGCATAGGAACACAAAATGCCTTGAAAACTGAAGAAATCAGGTGCTACATGGACAGTGTGTAGAAATGAAGGGTAAAATTCTCATCTTTGATTTTCAGCTGTGAATTTTAAATGCTTTTGAAGTGCCCCTGAATTGCACCACTGGTAGGGGTTGCAGGGACTGGAAGGAGAATTTGCCATATTTTGTAGATCCACAGTTTAACTCAGAGAGGAGAAACTTGGCCCTTGTGTGCAATATATATTTAACTGAGTTTAATGTGAAGAAAGTAATCTCTGGGGTGAAGGTTTTTTTAAAAAAATCCTGGAGCATGAATTTCAACCAGCTAACATTGAACTGAAATGTTTATATTTCTAAGAAAAACTGTTGGGAAATCACTGCATATGGTTGCATTTCAATGCAGAAGAATAGTATACTATTTTTAAAGGTCACGGGAGGTTAGACTGCAAAAAGGTGTTTTGAAGATACCAGTGTGAAATGATGCATGGGCAACACAGTCCTGGGCCATTATTCAGATCTGTCTTTCTACTGTCTTTCCCCAGAAATATATTATTGTCTAGAGGATGTGCAGCAACAGAAGTCCTGTGGGTCCTCATTCTGTGCTGGGTTTAACATGGTTAGACTGTTGTGTTGCTAAAAGTTGACACTGACAAATGGTATGTCCCATACTCTCACAGAAAATTCACCCTTTTGAAGGGAATGTGACAGTGAGCAGGAGCCTGACCTGCTAACAGGGTTCAGTGGCTTTGAAAAGGAACTATATCAGGTCTTCTGTTAATGCCAGGAACTGTCCATTCAGGCACATAAGAGAAATAGTGGTCCAACTGAAAGCTGTCCAGGTGAATAACTCAGAGTCAAATTGCTGCTCCATTTCTGTTTCTTCCAGCTAGCGAATGTCAAAATTACCACACTACAAAAAGGTGTATAATTATATTTTTTAAGCAGTTATGTATGAAACTGGCTGGTGGTTTTCATTGTGCAATTTCGTACAATAAAAACACCTTTGAATTTTGTAAAAAGCACAAGGCTGTGGATATATTAAAGCACTAGCTTGGAATGCTCCACAGATAAAAATAAATGTCTTCCTATTTTTCTATGGTGTTCAGACTCTACCTTAGACCTTTACCTTCTGGACCTGAAGCAGAGACAGCTGCTCCATATTTTAGAGTACAACCAATGGAGAACAAGGAGATGTGCTGGAGATGTAGGCAAGAATTTGGAACAGGTTGCCCAGAAAAGTTGTCTGCCCCATCCCTGGAAGTATTCAAGGCCGGATTGGATGGGGCTTGGAGCAATCTGGTCCGGTGAAAGGTGTCCCTGCCCAGGGCAGGGGGTTGGAACAAGATGAACTTTAAGATCCCTTCCAAACCAAACCATTTTGTGATTTCTATGATCCTATGAATTTGAACAAACCATCAGCAGCAATAGGGCCTGATCTAACATCTATGAAAGCCAATGGCTCAAGCCCTTAATCTTGTAGGAGAAGGCTTGCACAAGCAGCGATCCCAGGGATTAGTTGAAGCTCAGTGCTGAAGATAGTGAACTTCTCCTTTGGTGTGAAAGCAAGCCAACCTGTGCGCCCAGATGCTGATTTGCCACACACTGAGTTCATGGCTTTTGTGTCAAGCATGGCAAGACTATTGCTCCTGCTGTGAGAGCCTGTATTAGCTTCGCTGCTGTGACTAGGATTGGTTAATAACCTGATGACAGAGCCAAACCCATTTAATTAACGGTTTTAACACTGCTTTTGTTTTGCTCTACTGAAAGGAAGTGCTTGTTATTACTAAACATCTGGGACTAATTAGACTTCCATTGACTTCCCTGGGAGCAGAAACAGTTTTTTGAGGAATAAGTCTCAGAAGTGAAGTACAGCATGGCTCATTTGGATTTTTCTGTTAGCAGCATAAGCAACCATAAAATATTAGGCTGTTGAAATTATATAAATATTTTCATGTTTCAAAATATCAATTAGTGCTGGGACACAGGAATAACATAAGATAAAATAATGGTAGTTACATTTTGAAATTCCAGAAGAGACCCAGCAGGTAAGGTTTTCATTAAAAAATGTTTTGTGTTGTAGAACTTCCTTCCCTCATGAGTACTTACATTGTAATTCATGCTTTTAAAAATAATATTTACAAGTTTTATGACTCCACTGCCTTTCACGTTGTTACAAAAACTTCTAACAAGAAGCATAGATTGAAGAGTTTCAAACCCCCATTTTCACTGATTGTTTACTCTTGGAAAATACTTTGTAGCAGACTTCAACACAAGTTTCTTGCCTCACATATGTGATTCAAGACTGCGTGTTTTCTTTAATCTGTCCCTGTGTTACACCACAGGCATCAGGCAAGTAATTGAATTGTTGAAATGGACCCATCACCCTTAAATCAAGCTCCTTTCCTGTCTGGAAAGAATGATGCCCACTGAGGTGAAGATCCAGAAAATTATTTGAGTGCTTTAACAGCCACTCTAGATAGTTAAACCCAAAATGTAAATCTTTACAATCTTTGTTTAGCTGCTGGTTCTTCCACCTGGTGCCTGAAGTCTCTAGAGGACTATGCTTGATGTGGAAATTCCCTGTGAATTTCTGCTTCTTGGAATATTCAGAAATGCTACAAACAGCACAAAACCATTTTCATATGTGTGTAAGCCCCAAAAGAACTCCTATTTTGAACATTCCTCTACCAAGTCTCCTAAATGGATAGATATTGCCAAAGCATCACTTCTGGATAAGGCTCGGTAGGAAGTGTAGCTGGAAATAGAGCTGCCATGGTAACTCCATGTCTAGATGGCTAGTCCAGTTCTCTCCCCTACTCTCATGTGTGTTTTCTGTTCTTTAAGTGCTGCCCTCCTTTCCAGGCCAGGGGGAATCCTACATGGATCCTATCAATTTATCCTCAGTTTTGTCTCAATATGCAGAATGTTGTGCTCCTTAAAGGACATGTAGGTAACCCCTGGAGGACAGAACTGTTCTCTCCACACAAAAATCTGGCTGCTGGGACTGCAAGAGGCAGAGGGGAAGAGCCTGAACAAGACACTTGGGGAGTACCATGCTCCCATATTTCATGACGTACTAATTAAAACAATTCCTTTCCTGCAGAGGAGGAAATTAAGTCATGATGTGTCATATGTACTCTGAACACTATGTTATAGGAGAAAAGAGAAAGAAAAACCACCAGAACCTCCATTTACTGTTTCATAAGGAAGGCTGAGGTATGTGAACCACAGTATGTGGTCAGTTCTGTCTCCCTCTATAGCCCAGACTACAGCATTTAAGTCACTGAAGAAGGTTAAAATGAAAGTACCATCATGAAGGATTATGACGTCTGAGTCCCCTGACAGATATCTAAATTCCCATATGGTCTCTACATCCATCTCTACATGAGCTGGAGACTCAGTTTGTCTTGGAGACCCACAGTACTGACACAGAATGAGCCAAGCCTCTCTTCAGCTGTGTTGACAAGACCTTCACAAGAGGTGTAGAGAGCTATGAGGGCTTGGCTGGTGAACAGATTGTAAGTTGACTACAAGCTCATACGGTGATGTTTGCCTTTATCTGTAATTATCTTAGAATCATGGAACTATTGAAGTTGGAAAAGAGCCCTAAGGTCATTGAGACCAAGTTTTTCCCCAGCCACCAAGGCCACCACTAACCCATGTTCCCAAGTGCACATCCACATGGCTTTTAAATCCTTCCACAGATGATTGCCACCACTTCCCTGGGCAGCCTGTTCCAATGCTTTCAATTATTTTTCAATGTTCTTTCAGTGAAGAAATTTTCCCAGTATCCAATCTAAACCCTGGCACAACTTGAGACCATTTTCTTTTCCTGTTGTTTGTTACTTGCTAGAGGAGACTAACCCCCACTGGGCTACACCATCCTTCCAGGGAGCTGTAGAGAGTGAGAAGATCCTCCCTGAGCCTCCTTTTCTCCAGGCTGAGGCCCACAGCTCCCTCAGACACTCCTCATCAGACTTGCGCTTCAGACCCTTGCCCAGCTCCCTTGTCCTTCTCTGGACACGCTCTAGTACTTCTGTGTCCTTCTTATCAGGTGGGTCCCAAAACTGACCCCAGGATTTGGGGTGTGGCCACAGTAGTGCCTACCACAGGGGATGGTCACTGCCATGGTCCTGCTGGCCACACTATTGCTAGTACAGGCCAGAGCTTAGTCTTACCCCAGAGCTAAAGGCTTGAATCAATTGCCTAAACACAGGCATCTGGTTCAGTCTATGGCAAGAAACTAGTGCCATTGGGGATGTTCTTGGTGTGTGGGCTGTATCAATACAGAATTTGTAGATATGATACAGGATAGACAGGCAAACAAGCTATACTTAACACTCAGCTGGAGCTCAGGCAGCAAACTCCAGGGTGGCTCAAAGGCAACTGTACACTAATTTGTGGGTATCCAGTCAAACTCATTATCGGACAAGAAACTCATAATTAGTTTGAAAAACAGATGTTCCAACTGCTTTGCTTTAACTGATTGATGTGTTAGATCTGTTCTCTGAAGCCTAATGTCAGCTTAACCTCTTAAAACTGTAATCAAACCCAAAAATCAAGACCAGCTTTCAATGAGGAATGTTTTGCACAACTCTCTGCCTGTGCACGTCTGATGTCATATTGTCATCTTTTCTCACCATGTAATTGCTTTTCCAGTCTCCTGCTTCTTTAGGCTGCTCACAAGGAGGCTTCCGAGTAGATGCAATCAAATGCAATGGCATTACCTTTTTGTGGACTACAGAATGTGTCACTTCATTTGGTTTGCGTCACGCACTTCCTACTGCTCTTCAGTAGACCTCTAGATTCACCCACCCAAAGTATTCTCAGATGTCTCCTAGCAGAGTACCTGAGTAATGCACAGTTAAACAAATCACTTACTGAGGTCTGTAGAGCACTGCTTTCAGCATCTCATTATCCAAACAGTGTTGGTGTTTTTTCTTAACACTTCTTATTTCACAACCTGTTCGGATTTTGGTCTTGTGCAAGAGTTATTATGGGAATAAAGTCCTATCTGAAAGAAAGATCTTACCATATTTGGATGGAATAAAATGAGCAGATCTCCCTAATTTCCTTCCTCCAAAAATAATAGTAATGAAAAGCTTTCTTAAAATAATGAAAGCCTAAAAGACATATCGAAGTTTTCCATACAAACATTCAAAACTCTTGTTTTTCCACTGCACTAGGTCAGATATCCCACAGGTCTGACCATGGTATGCACATTGGGAAGGTATGGCAGTTATTTTTCTGGTTAAACCAGTGCAGTTTTTGAAGATGTCTCAGCTGTGAATGAACGAGGTCAACTTACGATCTGTTCACCAGCCAAGCCCTCACAACTCTCTACACCTCTCCTTGCTTGTCAAGTAGTTTAAATCATCTTCATGTTTCACTTGACAAATGGACCAGGCTAAGATTATGTCCAGTAACATTTACATACTGAGTAGGGATAATTTATTAGGTCACAAGACACAGCTCCATGGCAGCTGCTCCTATCTGCCTTCTGCTGTCTTGCTTTGCAGAGCTCCCAGGTGGGGCTCCTCAAGATCCCTTCGGGTCTCAAGAATGAGGTTATAAAACTTGACAAAGTTTTCCAGCCAGACACTGTGAGACAGTTCAGAGGGGATCCAGCAGCAACTGGGAAAGGTGTGGAAAATGGGACTTTTGCAGAAAGGTTATGAGAATTATTTCACAGTGGAAGGGGGAGAATTAAAGCACATAAACAGAAAGGGATGTCTTAAACATTCTGAATCAGCAGGGAAGAAAGAAGAAACACACAGAAAATGTAAATCAAATGTTGGGTGGATTTTTACAGTCTCACTGGTGGCAGAGATGTAAATGTATGTTGGGATTAATCCTGAACCCAAGGAACTCAGCAGGGTCTGTCTCCTGGAAGAGGATTTATGCACAAGGAAGGGAGCAGATGCTTTCCCATCAGTTTGGACTTACAGGTGTAGGAATACAAATTATTCAGGCCTTCAGAGGCAACTCTCATTATCCTGAAGGGTTTTCAGATCAGCATAAGTGCCTGAACAAAAGTTGTCCCAGAACAATTAAATCAGCATTTCCAAATTCCTGCTTGGGAGTAACCCTTTGGTGGGATAGTTTCTGTCACATCAGTGAAGGCACTGCTGTTGTTGGTGCTCACTTTTTGCTCTGCAGAGGGTACCAACAACATGTAGGGGACTGACTGTGACTGATGCTCAGCAAGTTCAGTGCACCCAGCAACTTTTTGGACTGTGCTCAGAGGACAATTTGGGTGAAAACCAGTGACACCATCAAAACTGAGGCTTTATACAAAATATTCACTCTTTTAATGCATTTGTTTTTCCTCCGGCTGTTGTGTTTATTCCATCTTCACCGCTGCCTTCCTCTCCCTCTGTTTTTCACTGGACTCCTCTTATCTGTTTCAATCTGTCTGTCCCAAACAGGACATAAACTCAACAAAACTTGATCCCAAGCTGAACTTTTGAGCTGTGTCATATTTGAGTGGACTGGAGATTAAGTCAAGGGAATTTATGCACTCATATTTCATCAAGAAGTGACACCTCTC
Organism: Melanocharis versteri; assembly: GCA_013397845.1. Taxonomy (NCBI): domain Eukaryota; kingdom Metazoa; phylum Chordata; class Aves; order Passeriformes; family Melanocharitidae; genus Melanocharis; species Melanocharis versteri. The sequence goes on along the minus strand of VZTG01007877.1, from coordinate 28,979 downwards.
TTCCTTGTTTATTATTTCTAAAATATTTAAATCTTTAGAAATAATATTATTGACTAGAAAAAAAACCCAAAGCCTTGATCTAATTGGAACAGTGATTTCAATGCACCAAATTATTATAGTATCAGCCAAATCTGTGCTCCAAAGGATGCAGGCAAACATGAATTATGGGCTGGCACTTGGTCAAAAATGCAGCTATTGTTCTCAAAAACAGGATGCAGACCAAGGGGAAATGGTTTCTAGTCTTGACTGTTCATACCATAGGAATAAAACCCCCACTGCAGTTCTATTGAAAAGGAGGAAGGTCAGATCTTCATGGGAGAATTATTTTATAGACACGTTTTCCTGAATCTGTTGATTTCCACTCTGGATCATCAGGCATAGATGAAAGCATTTGCTTCATCCATCATCTTGTGGAGCATGTAATCCCAAACATACAGCACATGCAGAAGACTTGAAAGCAGCAATTGATAACTTATAAACTTAGAAAGTGCTTTTTAAGCCATATTTTTCATCAGAACCTATGTAAAATTAATGTAAAAATCACCTAGGTAGAGAAAGAACTGTTCTTTTTACATTCGCCTGGTGAGAACTTGTCCATGTTACAGTCATACTGAGAGTCCTGCAGGGATCAGGTGTGTTTGCTGTGTATCAAAACGTGTCTGAAGATCTTCTAGACAAACTCAATCAAAAAAAGGTGAAAAGAAAAATAACCTGGCTTCTTCTCCATACAGGGAGGACCTGCATAAGCTCCTCCAAGTACACAAAGAGACTACAAAATGTGCCTCCATTTGCAGCACCCTCATCCAGTAAATACCTGCTTGCACACAGTTCTCACCCTGCAAAGTATGTTGGTAGCTCACACACCATATATGCAGAAAAACACATTTTGCATTGGCCAGGGTGAAACTGTGCACAAAGTGGGGGCTCTGCACTAACCTCAAGGCATATTTGCTGAATTTCTTTCAACGGCCATTTCCCAGATACCCAAGGATAGGAGCTAAACTTGAGGCTTCCAGTTTAATAACCAGAGCAATGATCTGCTCCTTGGCCAAATTTCAGTTGAATGGGACTTCCCTGTATTGTTCTTCTGGCAGGATGGCTGCCCTCCTCCCTCCCTTGGGTGAGGAAAACCCATCTGTAACTTCCAAAAGGGTGCTGGACTGTAGGATGTGGTGAGAGAGCATCTTTCTGTTGTTTAGCAATACAGATTCGTTGAAGAGCAGGTCTTCTTTGTAACAGAGGGAAGGAGGGAGGAATAGAGCAGGAAAAACAACCCAGGGAGCTCAGCAGCAGACTTTCTGCCCCTCTAGGATGCTTTTGGATCCAGTGGTAGGGAATAAATCATGCCGGTCCCAGACTGGGCCTGCTCACTGCTACTGTTTTCCTTTCATTCAGTGTCACAAATAATTTCTTTATAACCCAACCCCATATCAGGCTGAAAGTATATTCCTCCAGTTAGAAAACAGCCCCTTGAGGAGGATTGCTCCAGACAAGTCCTGTGGCAGGGAAAATGTTTCTTGGGAAAGGTCTTGGAAACCCTTGCCAGCAGCTCCATCTTTTTCTTTGACCTCCCCAAGGGTGTGTCTACACAGATGGATGCAGGCTGTCTATTTGCTCCACCTGAGTGCTGAGCTGGTTGGCCTCAAGCCAGTTCTGGCTGGGATCTGCATGCCTTCATATGCCAGAGCTCAGCTTCCAAGGAGCTTTCATGGGGACACAGCCCCAGACAGGGTCAGCTCATGCCCTGCTGTGTCTCTTTACACTGATAAGCCCAAAGTAAAGTCAGGCTGAAGAGCCAGGAGGTGACGGAGCTGTTCTACAGCACTGCCCTGCTGTAGTTAGACACAGCACAAAGAGAAAAAGACCAGCCAAGCTCTGGAGGAACTGAACCATTCATTTATAGGCAAACAGGTTTTTATACTCTAGGTCGTTAGGATGGTATAAGGTCATTGGATCCCTGGCCATCCACCCCTCAGGTTGATTGGCCAGGTCCTAACACCCATTCCCAAACAATCCCTCAGATTAACAACAACCAGGTGCAAAACATCTCGCAGGTGCAAGATGTGAGAAAGTGAGAATACTCACAGACACAGGCAGATACTGGAAAATCTCTCTGCCACCAAGCTTTCAGTGTCTATACTGCCCTATGTTAAATTAGGAAAAGTCCTCATTAAGTTGCAACCATCTAACCTCTTGGGTGAGCAGCGATGGCTCAGTAGCCAGATAGACAGCTCTGCCTTTCAGTGCTGTTTTATCCAACATAAGGAGGCCATCCCAGACGGGGCAGCAGAGCATGTTAACGTCTTACCACACCCAGCTTGGGGATGGTCCAGGCATTGTTGCTAGTATCACAAACCCAGGAGAGCTGGAGTGGTTGGCAGCCAGCATGTAAAGGATGAGTCCTTGCTATATATCTAACACAAGCAGCCCCATTTCCCTTCGAGGTCTTGGAGAAAGCTATGGTCCTTGCAGGATAGCAATGCTCTAGTGAAGAACTACGTTTGGTGCCTGTGGATGAAGGAATAAATAAGGATGGGGCCAGTTTTGCAGTCAACTCACATAAATCAGTGGATGTCCTGCCTAAGGACTGGATTAGGTGCAGTCTATTCCTTCCCACTGAGGAAGAGTGAACCAAACTTTGCCAGGATCTTCGTTGCCTCTGCAATATTGTGGTTACACTCCAGCGAAGAAAAGAGGTCAGTGGGACAGGGCTGAGGCTTAAGCAGTCCCTGGGAACAAACCATAGCTCTTTGCTCACTGTGTGCTGGAGAGGGGAGGTGGGCTGGGAGGGGTGCAGGGAGGCTGTACAGCAGCCCAGGGGAGAGTTTTTTGCCTAATCCAGCAATGTTGTTCATGCAGAATCTTTGGCTCCCTGCTCCTGACTGGGGATGTTTAACAGATAAGCAGTTCCCTGATTATCAGCTGTAGAATAAGATAACTAATTTAACAAAACAAATATTACATTTTTCTCACAGTGGGAGTATTGTCCCTTTTGGGGTGGCTTGGAAAACGCCCAAATGGGCATGAAAAATCAGGAGTGCAGGCAGAAGTCATGCAAGGTAGCAGATCCTCTCTTCCTGGAGTACTTTTAGTCTTCAGCGTCTACTTGCAAAGTGTCAGAGACAATCTGAGCAGCCTGGGATGCATGTGGACACAGGATGCAGGACAGTGCTTTTCACTGTTTTTTCTGTTGTCACCTTTTTTCTCTACCCAATTAGCAACTGTGTTTACGAAGCAAAACAAACAGCTTTTCTTCTGGAATTGCTTCCCTTTGGTTGTGTCCTTGCTCTCCGTGCAGGTGGCTCTCACTTGCTGCTGAGCTAGCAGGACCTGTTATTAATTTTTCAAATAAATTCTGGCTTGAATCATAGTGCACATTAATTGTATCAATGGGAGGGCAGAGGTCTGGAGGAGAGCAAGTAGCTGTCATCACTGGGTAAGAATGGAAATTACAGGCAATAATCACTATTATTTATTGACTTACAACATCTAAATTAATTAACAGCATTTAAATATCTAAGCTCCTTTCTTCTAAGGTTGCCGAAATCACCACACTCCAGACACTAATTATTGGACTGCAAAATATTGCAGAATACTGAAACTGAGCCTTGCAGGAGTTAAATAAGAGGAGCAGTGTAGGTGGAAGCTGAATGTAGAAGCTGTGACTCATGGTCCCTTGCACATATCCCTGTACTATTTGCATTGCTTGTACTGTTTGCAGACCTCTGACTTCTGAAACCTGGCAGCTTTAGCCAGCCCAGTAGAAATAAAAAAACAATATAGAATTAACATCCGAGGAATAAAAAAGAATAAACAACACATATAAATGTTACCTGACAACCCAACTATGAAAGATTCTGCATGTTGGAGATGTTGCTCTTCACAATAAGGTTAATTGATAGCATAACCAAAATAGGGCCACTTGGGCTTTGGTTGCGAATCCAAATGGAGAGTGGCAAGAGTCCAGCCAGGGCACCACTGCCAAGTCAGACAGGAAATTTGAGAACCCGTTAAGGGAACTAAAGGAGTACGAAGGGAACTACAAATTAAAACCTGATAAGGGACACTATTCATGCAGATGGGAAAAAAGAGTGCTTGTACATACACAGTACTTTCTTAAGGACTCTTAATCCACTCATGCTGCTATGGAATGAAAATACATCATAGAATGTTTCTGGAAGACACCTAAAGGTCATGTCATTTCAATCCACCTGCCACGGGCAGGGACACCTTCCACTAGACCTGGTTGCTACAAGACCTGTCCCACCTGGCCTTGAACACTCCCAGGGATGGGACAGCCACAGCTTCTATGGACAACCTGTGCCAGGGCCTCACCATCCTCACAGCCAAGAATTTCTTCCCAATATCCCATCTAAACCTGCCCTCTGGCAGTGGGAAGCCATTCCCCCTTCTCCTGTCACTCCAGGCCCTTGTCCAAAGTCTCTCTCCAGCTCTCTTGGAGCCCCTTTAGAAACTGGCGGGGGCTCTGAGGTCTCCCCAGAGTCCTCTTTTCTTCAGGCTGAACACCCCCAGCTGTCTCAGCATGTCTCCAGAGCAGAGGGGCTTCAGCCCCCAGAGCATCTCCATGGCCTCCACTGGACTCACTCCAGCAGATCTGTATCCTTTTGACGTTGGACCCCAGAGCTGAAAGCAGCTCTCCAGGTGGGGTCTCACCTGAGGAGGACAGAGGGGCAGAATCTCCCCTCCCCTGCTGCCGACACTGTGGGATCAGCCTGGGATATGAAAGGTTTCTGGGTGCCAGCACACACAGCCAGGGCATGTTGAACTTCTCATCCCTCAGCACCCCCAGGTCCTTCTCCCCAGGGCTGTTCTCAATCCATTCTCCATTTTTCCTGTGTTTGCGCTTGGGATTGCCACAACTCACGTTCAGGACCTTGCACTTGGCCATGTTGCACTTCATAAGGTTCACACCATCCCACCTATCCAGACTGTACAGGTCCGTCTGGATGACATCTCCTCCCTCCAGCATGTTGACAAGCTGTTACAGGGATCAGGGAAAACAGCCATTAGTCCCGCTCTACTCTGCTCACTTTGAATGCTGTGTGTAGGTTTGGGTACCACAATATGAGAAAGATATTAAGCCATTGGAGAGAGTCCAAAGGAGGGCAACGAAGATGGTGAGGGGCCTTGAGGGGAAGCTGTATGAGGAGTGGCTAAGGGCACTTGGTCTGTTCAGCCTGGAGAAGGGATGACTGAGGAGAGACCTCATTGCAGTTACAACTTCCTTGTGAGGAAGAAGAGAGGCAGACACTGATCACTACTCTCTGGTGACAGTCCCAAGGGAATGGTCTTAAGTTGTGTCAGGAGAAGATTAGGTTGGATATTAGAAAAGGTTCTCTCTCCAGAGGGTGTTTGACCACTGGGACAGGCTCCCCAGGGCAGTGGTCACAGCAACAGCCTGACAGAGCTCAAGAAGCCTTTGGAAAATGTTCTCAGGCACAGGGTGTGACTCTTGGGGATAGTGCTGTGCAGGGCCAGGAGTCAGACTCAATGATCCTTGTGAGTCCCTTCTAATTCATATTCTGTGATTCTGTGATATTTTTAGCTTATTTCACTTGAGATAGAAAAATCAAGTTTCAACAGATTATTATCAGACTGAACTCCAACTGCAGAAGGTATTTTTCAGTGGGACAACCATGGTTATGGTACAGAAGCTGACGCCATATAAAATCGAGTTGCATATGGCCTTTGTTGAACATTTGCATATGGGTAAAATATCATCACTTTGTGAGAGGTTACCATGGAAATGAGGAGAAATAGCAGCATCAGTCATCAGCTCTACAAATTTAATTCAACCCAAAGTGCCAACATTATCCCAGAACTACTTATGTGGCTTCACATATGTGTCATTCAGCAAAAAGGAAGGCTCATTGTGCATTATCCTACTCATCTGGGACAAGAGGAAATGGGATGGAGCTTTGATCACACACTCTTGCACACTCAAGAAGCCTCACTGCACAGGTACATGGCTCCAGCAAGGCTGAGATTATCTTATTTATTTTTTTCTAAAAGAACCACATCCAGCTGACCTGAAATCATGGCTGCACCTGTGCTGTATGTCCCTCCGAATTTCAACAGGAAAATTTGCATCAATAACCTCATAAAACCAGCATGAACCTGCTGCTGTCATTGAAGACTGTTGATGACACATGTGACAGCTTCCCTGATGCTACTACTGGAGTTGCTGTCATGGGGCAGCCTCGTCCAGGGGGACAGATCCCATGACAAAGAAGGGCAGAAGAAGGCAGACATGGCATCTCAATGTCCATTTTCCACCTCCAAGCCTGTACCCAGACTACTGTGCTACCAGGCACTCTGGAAAGGAGAAGGAGGAGGAGGAGGAGGAGGAGGAGAAGGAGAAGGAGAAGGAGAAGGAGAAGGAGAAGGAGAAGGAGAAGGAGAAGGAGAAGGAGAAGGAGAAGGAGAAGGAGAAGGAGAAGTGAACCACCTCAACAGAAGACGGCTTGAAAATTTCATTTGAAGTTGATATAACCTATCTGTTTAGTTTATTCTGTAGTAACTAAACCAGCAATATAATTTATGGGATTAATCTTCACCAACCATATCTCCACCAGCTCTGGTTTAGACAGAGACAGTTACCTTTCAGAGAAGCATCTGCAGCCTTAGCTGGGCCCAGGAATGATTTGTTAGCTAGTAAGATGCCACTTATGTCTTTCACTTTCTGGAAAAAACAAACCAAAAAAACCCCAAACAAGCCAATCCCAAAAAACCCAAACAAACAAAAAACTCACGGGAAATTTATAACTAAAGCAATTTTGCAGTAGTCTCGATGAAATACAAAGCAGATGTCTTCAAGAAGCAGGAACAGAGCAGAGCTGACTAATGCCTCAGCAGCGCAGACAACTTTAATCCTTATTTCAAAGACTGAACTGAGAGTGGATCTGTGCTTCGAAACTTGGTTTTTGCTTCCTTCATAAAGCAGTTATCCAAAACACTGTATCTGGCGTTTGTTTTCTTATAAACTATGCAAAAAACCCTTACTCATTTTTTCTTATAACTTCTTCCCATTCGCCTGTTGTTTGTGTTTGGAAATACTTGTTCCCAATTTTGACTCCTAGCAGATATGTCTTCGATATTTTTCTGAATGAATTAAGATTTATTGCATTCTAGTTTTGGTATTCCAGTCTCACTTACTTCTATAGCACTACTTGAGATTGGCAGGAGATCTGGGATTCACTTAAGTCCAGATGAAGCTTAAGTACAACTGGTCGAGGACTTAAAAAGCACTAAGAGTCAGTCTTTAAAGGATCCAGCATAAATCAATGCATAATTGCTATTAGAAAATGTGCAATTTCAGTGTCAGAGTTTCCAGAACATGTAAACAGCATTCTGACACCAAGAGACATTTACAAACATGTGTTTGGGCTTTGACAGAAAACAGGAAAGTATCAGAAAACAGTTATTGGGAAAATTAGTTTAATTCTCAAAATTATATTTCCCATTACAGCAAAGTATTGCCTCTTTCATAATGGGTTCAGCTGGGAAAAACATCAAAAAGGGGGAAAAAAACTCATTAATGAGTTCAACAGCTGCAAAAAATGCACTGATCCTGGTAATTAGAAACATCACCAAGCATAATAAAATGGACTATCATCAAAGGAATCTTATATTAAAAAAATATGCAGACTACAAAGGGAGACTGCTAATGATATATAAAAGTTTCATAATAATGTAATGATTAACAAAGAGTCATATGAAATCCTGTCTTAGACACTTAAGTTATTCCCTTATATATGTAATTGTTGTCATCATTCCTTTCCACAATATTTACTTCCTCAGGCATTTTGCAAAGTTAGTAACAGAACTGGGAGTTTTTGGACTGTATGTACATCCCTGTTATTGAAAAATCCTGTATATAAAAGAGGTGTGGTTTCACCTAGGAGCTCTGAAAAGATCAAGATGGGCCATTTACAGCACTGCAATTCAGAAAAAAACCCCAAACAATTTCCAGGAAGAGCCTTTCACATCACTTTATAGATTCTTTTAAATTTTTTTCCCCCAAACCTGGCATGATTTTGGTCTGGAACCTTAACACCCTCAGGGTGATCTTATGGAAATGGTTCTTCAGATCTGGGCTCTGCGTCCTGGCCTTATGGTGGTCAGATTCATTCCATCATACTTAATGCTGGATAGATAATTTAAGGTGTTGGGTGTTGGTACAACCAATAGTGATACAGAGTTGCCTTCAGAGGAGTCGCATACAAAGAAATTATTTTACTTATTTTGGGGTATGAAGGATGTTCATCAGAGATTCTTTTCTCTTTCCATGGCCAACAGTAGAAGTACAACTTAATGCAGGTACAGAACTTTTCAGAAGCTGAAATAAAGTGTTAGATCCAGCCATGAACACTTCACCAGTTAGTGTGGGATTAAGCTATCTTCATGTCTTTTCTACTTCTATTTTAAGTCTTTTCTACTGAAGTCAACACAGCACCTGGTCTTTCCCTTTTATTAGAAAGAGCTCAGAGAAGCACTTGCTAGGGGAGGTCCAGAAGTGCTTGATCCACCCTTGGAAACTGAATGAGGATACTGGTGACCTTTTCAGGAGTTTCCCAGTCTTTATCTCTGTAAGGCTGTATGGGATCAGTTGTTGGATCAGAGTCTTCTACAGTCAATCTCTAAAAGTACCTCTTTCCCTCCAGGGGCAAAACCACTGAGCTCAGAGACAAATATTAACATCACATACATTTATATTTAATCTGGCAAATCCCACCAATTTGATTCAAATATAAAACACACACTGTGCAATTTAGTCTTGAATACCTGTAGTCTTGATAATGCACCTGGATATTTCCTGTGTTCTAGCGAAGGAAGATCTTCAAATCCATTGCTATGCATATGTTTATTAGACGTAAAGTGTCTGTGATATCTGCTATTGAGTGATGATGTGAGAGGCTGAAGACCAACCTCAGACTTTATAATTCAATACACTTTTTCTGATTGTCTAGAGGCCAGATGTTTAAGCAAGAAGGTGATTAGCACTGAGTAGGTGGAAGGTTTGAGGAGAGAATGGTAATGTAGTGTCGCCGGTACGGACTCGGCCCGGGAGGAAGGAGAGAACCGAACTCAGGAGTGACTAGATAGAAATGCCCCTTCTTTATTTACATGCAGTAGGGTTTTATACTCAGAATTACAGGAAAGCCATTGGATCTTAGCTGACCACACACCAGGGCTATTGGCTAGATCCAGAACACACACGTTTGCTAAAGAGACCTTGGTCCTACAATAACAGTGTCCAAAAACATCTCACAGGTGCATGATAAGTAAGTTATTTACAAAAGCCGACTAGCTGTTTTGCAGCTAGTTCCATGAGAAAGTAGGAACACTCACGGACACAGGCAGACACTGAAAAATCTCTCTGCCACCAAGCTGTCAGCATCCATAATGTAGAACTGAAAATTGCACACTTTCCAGAATCTTATGTGACTGAAAGTCACAGTGGGTTTCCTCAGATTGCACCAGGAGCCAAATTCCATGTATGTCCTCCAACAAAATGAAAAATTGTAACAGTGAGAATAGTTACAGTCTGGCTTTGAACAACCAGGTGTTAAGAAACTTGTGGGACCAAAGAATTTCAAGGTAACATGAATAAAAAAAATTAACTGAAGATCACGTTCTACTGTATTGTTACAATGAAGCTGAATGGAGAGACAAGTGTAGCACATAATCATCAAAGTGACTCAAAGAATTACTCTTTGGAGAAGGCAAAGATTTTCTCATGTGTGTATGACAAGGGTTAATTGTATCTTTCACTCATAGTCTGGGGTCTTCCTGTTGAGTCCTCTGCTCCTGCTGTATCTCTTGTCTCCTGGCTTGTCCCACAGGTCCCTGTGTTGCCCTTTGTAATGCAAGGGGCTGGAGCCAGCATGAGGCCTGTTGCCTCGGGTTCCTACCACCCAAAGCTCACCCTGCAGCTCGCACACTGAGCCAAGCAGCAAGAGGTCATTCCATGGGGGAGATTGCCACCACCGACTGGAGAAACCCACCGACTCAGAAGAAGAGAAAGACTGAGCATGCAGACTAATTAGCATGAGAAGCAAGAGAATCATTCAACCAGTAAAAGGTAGGATACTAGGGAGAACTAGGTAACTTGTAGCCAATGAACCAAGACTTCCTTTTTTGCTAAAATGCATAAATAGTGTAAAATTTTGAGGATCTGTGCTAACTTTGTGGGTTTACTACCCAGCACCCATCTTTGAAAATACAAAATAATCAAATACCTCAGCTCTGCATGTGAGATTGGCTGTCTGCACACCAGGTAATGAATCCCACTTTTAGGGACAGCAACAATGTTACACTAAACGAGCCATCAGAAAATGAGTGGCCACCTGCACAGTTTCAGGTGGAGGGCACATCTTGGGTTACAAATCCCAGCCACTTCTACGAACAGCACTTTGTACTTCAACTTAACTCAGAAAACATATAACTCCTATTTCACCTCATTGCTAAGCCTGATGACACATTAACTTTACACTACAGGTTGGCAACTTGGCATCTATTTTTTCTAACATGCTCAAAGCCAAATACCTGTGGTAAAATTCTGGCATCAAGTAAGGGCAAGGGTTTTGATGTGAATGTGGCAAAGGTTTCCCTCAATCTCTGACTTCCAGACACTTCTCCCTCACATTTTTGATCCAGTTTTAAAGGTTGTGTAAGGACCTTCACCTAGGACTGGCTGTCTCAAGCCCTCAGACAGTGTCCTCTTGCAGTGCTCATGTGCCACAGCAGCAGCAATATTGTTGGCCAACAGCAAAATAATGTGACAAAAAGAGTTTTTCATAGAGACTGGATTTACAAACCATAGAGTATTTTCCTTTAGAGATATGAAAGATATAAACAGGATCAGAGCTTTCTTCCTGCAAGCATTTACATATGCGTTATATTTCATTTATCAGAGTGGGTTAATGGACATCAGACACTCGCATACATAAAGTTAAATACGTGTATAAATACTATCAGCACAAGGGGGTTGAAAAGTAAAAGAAAGCCCTTAGGCTAACAGTTAAATGTAATCAAGTGGGTGATTAAGAATTGTCAGCTTAGCTCTGGTGCACTTAGCTTGTGCACGTTCTTAATGTGCAAGAACACGACTCTGCTCTGACACGCCATCGGGAGAGATTCCAGCAGGAGCATTTCCCTGCACAGCTGAGCTGGGCTGAGAGCAGGAACATGCATGGTGAGGACACCTTAACAACAAGCAGCATTTTAGTAAAGGTAAGGGGAGATGTGCTGCCAAACCTGAGCCATCCCTCCTCAAACCCATTTCTCAAAGGTCAATGCTGCAAGCGATTGGAGGGCTTGTGCAGAGGATGAGGAGTGAGTTTCTATTTTAGCTCAGGGAGCTGCACAGATCTTGCCGTAGGTTTGGGAAAAGGTCTTGTCACCCCCTTGAAAAATAAATCATTATTTTATCTCAACACTGTCTCTTTCCAGAAGGAGCAACACTCAAAAGATTTGCACAGCTGAAGTGATTACTGACATTACTCAGAATTTGTCTTAACACATTGATTCTTGACTAGCAGGACAATCTAAAAGGGACACTTGAAGAACTTTTTCTTTCTTATTCAGTTTTTTTTGTTGAACCTCTGCACTCCCAAATTTTAGAAATGGCATGCAAGCTAACAAACTTGAGTATAAAACATTGCAAAAAATTTTCACCTTGTCTGAGTCTTCCTCATCCATGTGGGTAAAACCAAGTAGGCTCAGAAAAGAGAGTAAGACAAGAGAATTTTCTATGACAAGCTATCATGGAGGGAAGGCAGGACTGTGTTACTCAGTGGTTTGTTGATACCAAAAGTGTACATGCTGAAATAGAGGCTTTCTGTGATTTTCCATAGAAGGCCTGGAAGGATATAATCCCAATAAACAAATCTGACAGCACACCGGGTCTGGCAGCATGCTGAATAAACCTGAGCCATGTGAGTTACAATAGTTCCTTCACCAGAAATACAGGAGTGCGATGGGAGAAAGGAAACAAGAAACACAGTTCTTGGCACCATCATGGAGTGCACACCGGACTGCGTCAGGATGAATCTCATAGCATATCTNTCTACAATTATTTTTCCAGAGCTGACCATTCCTGTCACAAAAAAAAAAAAAAAAAGCTTTGTAAAGGAGAGGCGATTAAAAAGAAATATTGCCCAAAACCGCTTCTGATAGATCTTGGGAATATCTACTAATACATTCATGTATATATATTGAAATAGAACTTCCCAAGATCTATTTTGACTGGTTTTGATCTATTAATATATTAATATATTTATTATAATAGATCTTTGCAAGATCTCTGAGAAGTAGTTTTGAGCAATACTTCTTTTTAAATCTCCTCTCCTTTGCAAAGTATTTTTGTTACTGTTTTTTTCAATTAGCTTAAATATTGGTCTAAACTGCACAAGAGGAGCTGAAGCTCTAAAAATCCCACCTGATCGAACTGGGGCCCCCCAAGAAGAACCTGGACCTGTTGGAGCAAGTCCAGAGGAGGCAATGGAGATGCTCCAAGGGCTGGAGCCCCTCTGCTCTGAAGACAGGCTGGGACAGCTGAGGGTTTTCAGCCTGGAGAAGAGACGGCTCTGGAGAGACCTTAGAGTCCCTGGCAGTGCCTAAAGGGGCTCCAAGAGAGCTGGAGAGAGACTTTGGACAAGGGCCTGGAGTGACAGGACAAGGAGGAATGGCTTCCCACTGCCAGAGGGCAGGTTTAGATGGGATATTGGGAAGAAATTCTTGACTGTGAGGGTGGTGAGGCCCTGGCACAGGTTGTCCATAGAAGCTGTGGCTGCCCCATCCCTGGAAGTGCTAGAGGGCAGGTTGGACAGGACTCGGAGCCACCTGTTGTAGTGGAAGATGTCCCTGCCCATGGCAGCAGGGTGGAACTAAATTACCTCAAAGGTCCCTTCCAACCCACATCATTCAGGGATTCTTTGGTTCTGTAACTGTATGAACAAAAGGATGTGATGCTCTGAGCTCCAATGTGATCTTTTGGTTTAGGTTTCCACTCAGACTTGTCAGGATTACTTCTGTGACCAGACTTCTTTCCTCAAAGATGCAATTTCATGAATAGCTGAGCACTTTCAAGGCACCAGAAAACAGAGGTCAGCACCCCAATTGCAGTTGGCTACAGCAGATACCAGATATCCCAGAGGGTTCAGTCCCAAACAACTTCTTAAAAAATGACAAATATAAGTGGAAACCTGCACTTTCTCATGGATCTTGGAAAAAAACTTGCTCTGAGACCTGAAAGGCTCTGGAGAAGAGGATAAAAGTACCTTAAGTATAAGTTCATTGAAGTGTGTAACCTCTAGAAAGAGGTTGCCACTTTGCTAATGAATTGAAGGGAACAGGATTTCCCCTTCCTTGAGCAATCTCACAATGATAAAGGTCAAAAGATCTTGGTTCTAATCCTTTTATTGAACAGTTAATTTCATTCTGTGTTCTCAGCCTCTGTATTTCTTACTAACACAGGGTGCCAGATTTTCAGAGAAAATGTAATTGTATGTATGAATAGTGCCTGGAGACAACAGATGATTTGTTATAGAAATAGTGAACTAGTTTTTTCCTGGTGCGTAATCTCTGCCTGTTTTGTGGGTTGGATTGTTCAGCAAAAAGTGGCAGATTAAACCCTGTTCCTTGAAGCACAAATGCTGCCAATTTGCAGCAATGCTGCTATTCCTATCTCTTGTTAACATTGGCCATGAAAGTAAGAAGCTCAAATCTAAAATCAGAAGCCAAATTTACTTGAGATTCAGGCTTTTTCGCTGTTGTGCTCTGGTTTGGATAAATTACAAAGCCTCCATAACAGAAAGCTGAGGTCTTATTAACCAAAAGAGTCCAGCAGTTATTGTTTACAGGCTGTGATGAATGAACAGAGATTATATCCCTTTGTCTGTGACTTTGGATCAGTTAGTTCTGGTCAGACCTAAAAAGGTTCTAAAAACCGAGGTCCATATTGCTTCGCATGACTTCTAATCCTGACTCCTTTTTGTGCATGTGGTACATAGTCCCACCTCTCTTTACATGTAAAGTAACAACTGTCTCCTTAATTCAGTGCTCTGTTGTACTGTTCTAGAGAGTGATGACAATCATAAAAATATAGAATCATAGAATGGTTTGGGTTGGAAGGGACCTTAAAGCTTACCTCATCATAACCCCCATTCCCTGTCTTTCTGCACCACTGGGAGAGAGGGAAAGCTTAGGAAGGAGAGAGGGGTGGAGGGAAGGTGTTTTTAAGATTTATTTTAGTTTTCATTATCTTGCTCTGATTCTGTTGTTAATAAATTCAATTAACATCCCCAAGTTCAGTCTGTTTCGCTTGTGATGGTATTCAGTCAGTGATCTCTCCCTTATGTCTACTAATTTCCTATATTTTCTCTCCCCTCTCCAGTTGTAGAAGGGAGTGACAGAGCAGCTTTGGTGGGTACCTGGCTTCCAGCCAGAGTCAACCCAGCACACATGCACACTTCCACTAGGCCAGGTTGCTCCAAGCCCCGTCCAACCTGGCCTTGAACACCTCCAGGGATGGGATGTTTTGCTCAATATGACAGTAAAGATTGGTTGTATATTTACAAAACTTTTCCCTTTCCATTTTTTGGTGTTTTCTGATAGAGCATAGTATTTACCACATATATACATATATATATATATATATATACACACACATACTCTATATATAGTTTCTTGTTGCAGAAGAAACTAACAGCAAGGATGATCTTGCATGCTTCATTCATTTTCACTGCAAAGCAATGACATTTTTTAATTGGAATATAGTCTGTAGCCCTGGATAAATATTTTTCCCTTAAAATAATTTTGGTTAGTCACAGCTTTGATATATCTGAGTGTGATAGTTATCTTTGGCTGGTTGCAAGTGTTAGTATGAGCTATCTTAATATTTGAAAAGTGACTAAGAAGCCCTGCCGGTCGTCTTTGAACTTTGACAGAGTTCAGAGGGCCAATACTGTCTCCTCAGCAAGCATAGGTGGGCTTTACATTGCTCATTTTCTCTGAAAGAAAAGTTGCGGATGAGCAGAGGAACAACACAGGTCTTCCAAATCAGCAGTGGGTTGTCTTTCCACGGGACCCAAAGCACTACATCAAGTGGCATCAGATATGGAATCAGACAATGCTTTTTCTGTACATAGTAGTCTCCTACGACTCCGAGCCATAAACCCACTCCTTAAGGTTTCAGTGGCAAAAGATCACCCACAGCTCTCGGACTTGGAATATCTCAATCTTCTGGCACCACAATACTTTCTAATAGAAGAGGTATGAAATACAGAGCACTCTCAGTGGCCAGGATGGAACAAGCTCCCCATAAAGAACCGTCCCAAACAGCCCAACTATAACACATTTCTGACCTCCCGCCTCTAAAATAAGTACAGAACACTAAAACCTCCTAATAATACTTCCAAAACAAAAGAGCCCACTCTCCTTCTTCCCTAGAGAGAATGAGAGAACAAACACATGATACATTAGTCATAGGCTCTAAGATCAGAGGAAACCAAGGTTGATCATCTTGTCTGACTTCTTGTGTAAGAGGTCATTAGGATTTTGGCAGTTAATTCAGGCTCGAAATTGACAAAAAATATCCTGTGATGATTTGGAGAGTTCTTAGCAATAAAAATTCAACCACATTCTCTGTTCTAAGCTGCTCCAATGACTTGTTGCACATCTAGATCCAACCTCCATCCTCTAGGTCTCCCTCTACTATTTTCTTCTAAAAGACTGACAACTCTCCTGTCATCTTCCAAAGCAGTCTAAGAATCTGATTAAGACACACTTTTTTCTCCTAGCTATGACAGCTACACAGTCTCAGTACTTTGTGACTTTTGCTACAAGGCAAATTTTTAATAATTGTTCTTGGTTCTTTTGCCTGAATGTTTCCAAACTTGGTTGTTATGTTAATTCCCCTACTAATGCATTCTGAGATATCATGAGATGGTCATGTTCATCTAAGCAGAAACCTCGCAAGTCTCTTCCGGCCTTGGTGCTTTCCATAATCTTCTTCATCATGTAAGTGTGCCTTTCAGTTTTGATACGGTATGATTTTATGTTTTCTTGTAGTATTAATTTCCCCCTTTATCCTTTGCCTTTTTTGTGGTGTTTTTGTGATCTGTGAATAACTGATAGTGGGTTTTAGTGACATCAGGGCTCTGATAGGATTATCAAACTGCAAACAGTCAAGACATCTCTCCCAAGGCCTGGCATTCCCTAAGAAAATGAGTAGGGAATGAGAACTGAAACAGCAGAATATGGAAAGCCTTGATTTGATTAAGCTTAGTCATTTATGAATATTGTCTCTGGAAACTGATGCTATTCTTCATATGCAGATGGAAGTTCTTTGTTTCACTTACACAGAACACCAGTGTTGTCCACTGTCATTACCTTTTCCCATCAAGTTGCATCAGGAATACCTCATTTCAGTCCTGGATAGACCAACACTCGAAACATAACCGGTTTCATTCTCTGGGCAAAAGCTCAGAGGTTTGTTCATGGTCCCCTCTTTGCACAAGGGTTGTCCTTAGTCCTGTAGTTTCCCTTTCCCACAGGGAAGACACTCAGTTTGGCTCCTCTGCTGACTATGCAGAGATGTTGGGGGCAATATAATGCTGCTCCTTCATTCCCCGCTCATGCTGGATCTCTTCTCATCTGGACAGGAGTTTATGAGCTGATCTGATGTTTGGCATGAGCCTGAGGTTGTCTAAATGAAATCTGTCTTCCATGAGAGGATATTCCCTAAGAATGTGTGTTCCCAGGGGCACAAGCTTTGTGGGATGCTACTGCAGGCTCACGAGCAAGCTCCTCAGGGACGGACCCCTGGGCCCCAATGGTAACCTTGGTCCACACTGCCCCATGTGAGCACAGAAATCTGGCACCCCAGCACCCCACCAGCAGTGGGAGGAGCAGCCTTCTGGTAAGTAACTCTCTCCTCCAGGCTCTTGGCCATGTGGCAGTAGAAGCCAGGTCTTCTCCAGCATTTAGGTCATTACTGAGGTCCCAGATACATCTCACTCCTTTTTGAACTATCAGCCACTCCAGTAGCTGAGACCTCCACCCAAAGCAAAACAAAGACCTTTCCTTCTTCTAGCTCAGCTGTTCCAAACACAGGGTTTTATCATCCTTCAGCCTCCTTCCAGGAGTTTATCAAGTTCAATTGGCACAAAGAAAGCCATTAACACTTACATTTATTAGATGCAAGCAGAAAAAAAGAGTATGTCTGATACAGGAGTCTCATATTCCCCACAAGCTCATTTCCAGCAAATGTTGTCCACAGATCTTTCTCCAAGTTATTACAAACAACACTATTTTCTTTTATCTCAAGCCACTAGAGATTTCTACGTGAGTTGGCTTACCACAAAGCCCTCTTGTACACATGCAGCTTTGACCTCAAAACCAACCCACTGATTTGGTCACTGAAGAGAACTAACACAGCCCCTTCATGTGGGAATGTCCCAGAACAAAGACTTTCATACTCTGAGTGCAGGGTCTGATCCAGCAAGGAAGCAGAATAGACCCCACATTACCAACCTCCCTGAAACAAAATTAAAAAAAAAAAAAAGAAAAAAACACCCCAAGGCAAAAAAGCGCTTAATTTACTTAATTTGAGGACAATGTCATAGCTTTCAGAAAAGGACATACTTTGCTGAAAATTAAAAATCAGCTCTTGGCATCCTTCAGTGACTATAAATTAGTTAACTGAGGATCTGATACACATGTGTATAAACAATATAAATAATGCAGGCAGATAGCAGAGTTGTGATAAAAAATTAAAGGCTGTTCCCAGCTGAAAAAAAAAAATATGTATTGCAAGGAGGTTGAATCATGGCCCCGAGGGTGTAGTGTGTGAATTGCTACTCTGAGCCAAAGTGGAGGCAGTGTTTTTGTATCTGGAAACCGAACTTTGTAGAACTTGATGCAGGGTATTTAATTCTTCTGGGCTTTAATTCCTGATTTTTCTCATTACAAGGAAAGAAGAAGCATGCGGGTCAAATTTTACTTTCATTTATATCACTTCAACCCCAAGGGGTCTGCAGAACCCTTCAGAAGCTCCTCCATAGGCTTGTCAGGAATAGGAATGCTGAGCATAACTGATTCATCTGCCTTCAGCTCCTTGAAATCTCAGACACAGTACCTAATGCAAGAGGAAGCCCTTTGTGTCGTGCTCTTTCTATGAACTACTTGTCTTTGCTATCACAGCTTGTTGTCCTCTGATGCTTGTAGGACAGTGAGTTCTGTGGAACTTGTACTTGAAAAACACCCACTATTAGACCAGGGATTTCCTTGGCACTGCTGGGAATTGAGGTTTCCTAAGGATTTCACCTTTGCCCTATTTTTTTCTTTAATATTTTATTAGTTATGTTAAGCAATGGTTGAAAGCAACTGGGTGACCTCTACTTTGCTTGAAAGACCATGTCTCTGCTTACCCATCCAAGAAGACTGGACTAGTGGGATTCAGAAAAGGGACACCTTCCACCACACCAAGTTGCTTCAAGCCCTGTCCAACCTGGCCTTGAACACTTCCAGGGATGGGACAGCCACAGCTTCTCTGGGCAATCTGTGCCAGGGCCTCACCACCCTCACAGTGTTTAGTGCCTAACCCATGGCTTGCCAGTAGGACCTGAGCTCAGGAGTCTGACTCTTGTTTCCAGTATTAGGTCTAAGGGATAGCTCTTACACTCTTACAGATCACCAAGAGACACATCTAACCTTGAACATTTCAGCAAATGGTATAACATACCCTATTATATTTGCTGACTAAGTAGTCTCTTCTCACTTCACAATATGCTTATTTATCAGTCTCATTTGTAATCTTTTTGAGAGAAAGATTGTCACTGCTCACATCTTTCCATGGTACCTCATGTTGCAGGATCCCATTTCAGTGCATCTCTGTACAAGGCTATGGCCAATGCCATTGAAGCACTGCCAGCAGGTTACACGTACACATGAAAGGTAACATGACCTTCTGTCCTGTCTGCCACTTAAAGACTGTAAAAAACCAGGAACAACAGGTGTCAGTGAGGAATTTAGAGCAAGGAGACTGCATGTGAAGAGTTTACAATAAAGCTTACAAATAAGGTTTAAAAGAAAATAATGGGTTGGAGACTTTTTATCTATTCTTTGAACTGCTGAGCCAAGGGTGTTTTCCTTTCACATTCCATGCTCTCTGGGGATAATTGGGATTTTCTGCCAGACTCAAGATTATCTCATCTTCATATTCCAAGGAGCAAATATTTTATGTGAATTGTGGTTATCCAACAATGATACTCTAAGAGCTCCTTTGGAGGAAAAAAGAAAGGAGTCATCTCTTTGCCAGACAAGTCTCTGCACTTATGTATGAGAACTTACTAGCCTGGAAGCCCTTCACCTGCTCAGTCTTTTCCAGGGATGCCCCCAGCAGGCATTTTTAAGGCAAAGTTCCCAGCAGAGGACTACTGCTGTGAGAGAAAAAGAAAGCACTCTTGTATTTATTGCTATGATCACATCCTCCTCTTGCTTCAGTTTTAAATTGTTTTTAAAATTTCTCAGTTCCCTGGGAATTTTCATCTAACATGGTGGAAAGTGGTTACACCATTAGGTTTCGAGAAATTAGAAAAAATAGCTTTCAAAATTTAGATGCTAAATTCCACCAAAGGACTAAGCATCTATTTGTTACTTCTGACACTAGAGCAATGCCAAACTCTTTCAATTAGCTGCTCGTTAGCCCTAAAGATCCCTAAAATCCCAGTTGTCTATGCTCACAGTAGCGGCATTCCATAGCAGCCTACGATAGTCTCTTGGTGGTAAGAAAAGGACTGCATAGGTTCTGGCATCAGCCTTTTAATACCCAGTTGACTCCTAAAATCCAGTGCAGCTCATAAACCAAATGTTTTACTGTCTCCTCTTCAGCATTTGCTCTGGTAAAGACATCCAGATGTTGCCCTGCCCCACAAAACAGCAGTGGGGAAATGTACTTGCATGCCCTTCAGCAATACTGCAAGAGCACTCTGATTTTGGAGAGCTGCATCGCCTGCACGAGCAGCAGCTGAGGCTGAGGGGCCTAAAAGCCCAGATATAAACAGAAGCCATTGGTGGACAAGCTTCAGAGCTTAAAGGGGTACCTGTTCTCAGTGGGACAAGCCTCGTCCATCGATCATGTGACCCTAGGGAGCTCGGGTCTGTGTGATTGGCAGGCAGCCAGATGCCCCCTTGTATCCCTTAATTGGAAGTGACCCGGCCCCCTCTGTATTCCCATTGGGTTGTTCCTGTATGCCCTCCCTCCCTCCTCTACCCCTGAAAACTGTGTGTGGAACGGAAGTGGGTCCCTTCTCGTCCTGGACTCATTGGAGTCTGAATAAACCCTCGATGCCTTGTACGGGGGGCGGCCTCTTTCTCATTTGTCTCTAACGTCGCCTAAGCCGGCTGGCTCAGTGTGAGAGTGGCTGCGTGTATTCTATCGCACGGGTGAGGGGGCTGGCTTGCAAGGTGCCAGAGAAGCACCGCCGGGGGTTCCCTAGCTACCGGGCACCCCCTGGAATAAGCAACAGCTTCCCCATTGACCACCCCACACGGCGTTATTGGAGGAGTTTTATCTTCTAGTCACCTGAGAGAGAGGAGGAACTTGGACCCAGCATGACATGTCTTCCATGAATGCCTTAAGGTCACCTTGAGTTAAATGGGAGAAGCTTTACTCTTTCAACATACTCTGCTGCGATGTGCGCGCCCGACCACCCTTCCGGGGGTGCCTCATTTCGGCCAGGCGGAGCAGCGCGACCTTCCCGCCGCCAGGCAGGGAGCAGCTGGCTTGCTTCCAAAGCGGGAGGGCTGCCGGAGCTCTCAGGGTCCGGCTAGCCCACCGGTGTTACAAGCGCAGGAGAGGAATGAGAGACAGAGGGGACTCTTCAAGGTAAAGCAAGAAAGGTTTTATTCCTCCAGGGCGGAGCTCGTAGGATCACAGGGTATGGAACGCAGGGCGAACAGCGGGGCGAAGAGCCTCAAAGTGGGCGTTACACAGAAACTTATACTGGGGAGCAGGGGAGGGGGATACACTCAAAATTAACCAATTGGGGTAACTCAGGGGAGCAGCACCAAGGTGGAATGACAGGTAACAAACCAATAATAACCGTGGGGGGTGGGGAGGTATAACAGGGACTCAACTAACAACCGAGTAGCTTAGAACTTGCCAGAACATAACTATATGGGAAAAACCAGGGAGGAGAATACAAAAACCAATAAGGGAGTGGGGATTAACATAATTCACATATGTGGGGAAAAGGATCACGGGATGAACACAGTTTCTCACCCTGTGTTTGGAGTTAGTGAGAAGTGGCAAGGTCCAGCCACTTAACGTGCTTGTTGTCTTTGGCCTGAAGTCTCTCAAGGAAATTGATCAGGGCTTGGACCACTGCCACAGTACCGTATCAGGAAGGATTTGGGTAGCCCAAGAGGAAAGCTGATGAATCCTGAGAAGCACCTTCCACCAGGTCAGTACTGGTAGGGTTGGTCCTCTTCAGAGCCTAAAAACAAAGCCCAGTCCTCCCACTCCATTTTCTGGTTTTTATCATGGGTCAGCAACATAAACCTTGTCCTTAATGCACTTCTTATGGCAAATCCAGCAGGAGCTGCCCAGGAGAGGTTAGGCACCTGAATCACCACTACACTGAATAATCCTCTTTGTAAATCTGACCCTGATGAAATTAACTTACTGATTAAATTAAAATACCACCCAGAAAACAGAATCATAGAATCTGCTGAGCTGGAAGGGACCCATCAGAACTACTGAGTCCAGCACAGGACACCCCAAAAATCCCAACCTGTGCTTCAGAGTATTATCCAAATGCTTTTTGAGCTCTGTCAGGCTTGGCGCTGTGACCACTGCTCTGGGGAGCCTGTTCCAGTGCTCAAACACCCTCTGTTGGGAGAACCTCTTCTAACATCCAGCCTGAACCTCCTCTGATACAACTTCATGCCATTCCCTCAGGACCATCACTGTTCACCAGAGAGCAGAGATCAGTGTCTGCCCCTCCTCTTCACCTCATGAGAAAGTTGTAACTGCAATGAGGTCTCCCCTCAGTCATCCCTTCTCCAGGCTGAACAGACCAAATGTCCTCACCCACTCCTCATATGGCTTCCCCTCCAGACTCTTCTCCATCCTCGTGACCCTTCTTTGGGTGCCCACCAATGGCTCAATGTAATTTTTAAAATCACAGTGCCCAAAACTGCACACAATGTTCAAGGTGAGGTTGCCCCAGTACAGAACAGAGCGGGACAATCCCCTCCCCTGCCTGGCTGGCGATGCTGGGCCTGATGCCCCCCAGGACACGGATGGCCATCCTGGCTGCCAGGGCATTGCTGACTCATGTTCAACTGGCCATGGACCAGGACCCCCAGGTCCCTTCCTACAGCTGCTCTCCAGCCTCTCAGTCCCCAGTCCATACACACAGCCAGGATTGCCCCATCCCAGAAAAGAATCCAGCACTTGCCCTCGTTAAACTTCACATGGTTGGTGATTGTCCAAGTCTCCAATTCGTCCAGGTCCCTCTGCAGGACCTCTCTGCCCTCAAGGGAGTTGACAGCTCCTCCCAGTTCAGCATCATTGGCAAACTTAGTGTTCCATGGAGTCTTGTGTCCAGGTCATCAATGAAGATGGTGAGGAGCACAGGGCCAAGGATGGAGCCCTGCAGAACCCCACTGGGAACCAGTGCCAGCCTGATATCACCCCAGTCACTGTCACCATTTGTTCCTGACTCATAAGCCAGTTGCTCTCCCACCATGTGATGTGTTTATCCAGCTGTGGGCTGGACATTTTGTTCAGAAGGATCCTGGGAGAGCCTGTCAAAAGCTTTGGTGAAGTCCAAGAGGATTACATCTACTGGCTTTCCTAGATCAGCTGGGTGGGTTACCCTGTCATACAAGGAAATCAGGTTTTACAAGCAGGACTTTCCCCTCATGAAGCCATGCTGGCTGTGTCCGATGACTGTGTTGTCCTCCAGGTGTTTTTCAGTACTTCCCAGAATAATCTCTTTCATGATTTTACTGGGGACTGAAGTGAGACTGATAACCCATTGCTTATTTAATCCTTGCTCTGTGTATCCTAAAAAATGCATTCAGTTTCCCGAAAGCCAGGCTGACATTTTCTTTTGGGCCTCATCCCATTTGTGCTGTTTCCTCTTGCAAAGTTCAGTGAATAATCCTTTGCTTCCTTTTATGTTCACATCCTTCATATCTCAGCTGCCTCCTATCCTATAATCCTCCTCAGTCATCTCCGTGCCAAGTTTTACATATAAACCCCTTTAATCCTTTCTCACACATCCCTAGCTATCCAGGAACATGGTTCCCAGAAATGAATGACACACTCATGTGGAGACCTACCACAACTTGGAGCACACCCACAACTGCAGCTTGGGAAAGGGGTGCAAGAAAAGCTCTGCCTGAATTGTCTTCATCCAGTCCCACCCTGGACCATATGAAACACGGAAGACACCTGAAAAGCCTTCTTATGGCCATGTTTCAGAGGCTGCGACAGACTGAGGTCTTCTGGACAAACATCTGTTGAAGTTTCAAGGAGATTTTAGAGCTATTTCATAACAGCAGTGGCATAAAGGCTGTATCTCTGCTTTCAGGTAGGGTAGTTAGTGATTGAAATTGTTTAAAGGAGAGTAGGTTCTTTAGCTAGAGCGGAAAAGGGGTCAAGAGAACTAATGGGGAATCACTACATGGTCCTCAAAGAGAGGAGAGGACATCACTTACTGCTGAATTAATGCATTTGAATTTTGCCCTGACTGGGGCTTAAGGCAGAAAGGGTGAGATTCAGCTGACCTAATGCAGATATATAAGTTATCAGCTGAGCTGATGATAGCCACCTAACGTGAAAGACATAATGATAGGGTAAAAAACACCTCTTCCTCAAGAAAATATGTAAAATAAGGCAGATGAATCTCCAAAGTGCCTATTTCTCTTCATTGACTATAACAGGAACTTTGGCAACAAGGACTCCTGGGGGTGCCTCCACTTCATAAACATCAAAATAAGTGGAATTAATTTCACCTAAAGTGCTGCTGCTACATCAGAGGACTAACTAGACAGTGGTGTATTTCTGAAGAGCAGTGTGATAACAAGTGATAACCAAAGAGCAGAATACTGACCTTAAACCAGAGCTGTAAACATGCCCTTAAACTAAAACCCAGCTCTTCGTTCACTTTGACTAACAAGGTCTTGTAGCTGGTTACTGGAGGATTATGAGAATGAGACTGGGAATTCTGAAATAAACAGTAACATTTATCGACTTGAAAATTACCACTGAAACTGTATTTTGGGGCTGTCGTCCTCCTATTTAAGTTGTGTGCAACTGAGGAGCTAAAATGATACCATATGAAGCACATGTATAAAAAAAACCCACTGGTAACAAAACCAGATGCAGAGGCCAGTACAGACTGGAATGAACAGCACAAAACAAACCAAAAATTCAGCAGCAGCTCCAACCGAGTTATTAATGTTATGAAGTTATGAATGTGGTTATGAGACTGATGGAAATTAACTTTTATTTTAAAAATGAGGACATCAGAGTGATTAAAATGGAGTTAAATTTCAGAACTGGAGCAACAACAGGAGAAATTGGGAACTTGTACCACAGAACAAAAGAATTTCAGTGAAACTATTTTCTTTAAAATAATGGAGTATTAGAAATTTAAACTGCTTAAAGAACAATAGTTCTACCAATCAAGGATCAATTTATAATGACAATATTTGATATAAATGCATAGTTGCTATTAGAAATAGCTAAATCCTCTTTTGGCAAAATTTTGATAGATGCCTGCATATTTTCTACAACTCTGGAAGAGTTAAAGTAATGTCTTCCTAAGAGTCAGACAGTGAACATCTGGTTTGCATCACTAAGATCTGAAGTGTGTGTTTGCATGTGTACAAAATAGCTTCATTGCTGACCTCCCCTTTCATTGCTTGTCTTCTCTCCCTGCTTTGAGACCAGAAGAAAAAAAAATCACATGCCATGTGATCTCAACACTTCCCTGAGAACAAGACCTCAGCTTCTCACAGCTTTCCTCTGAAAAAACATTCCAATAGAGGCTTCAAGGAGGGAAAATGAGACAATCATGAAATTAGTCATAGCTGTATATTTTCCATCCCCAAAAGATGTCAAATTTGGACCATATTTTCCAGCTGAAATTTTGTTTCAGAGAGTTAAGAAATCTTATCTGTACTGAGATTGTTCTTTTCTCCCAGACTGTCCAGCTGTATCCAGCTCCGTTGGTCTGAGAGGTCCTCAGGCTGGCTGGGCCATGTTCTAGTAGACGCCCCTTTGCTGCAGATGTTTATCTGCTTTATCAGGAGGAGAGTCTGTGAACTTAGCACTCAGTAGGAAAAGCTTTTAGATCTCAGAAACTTTGGATGTGGCAGACAATAAAAATGAGGAAGGGAAATAAAATCAGAAGACAGAATTTTAAATAAACACTGGCAAAGAGATTTTCTGGGTGGCACATATGGCACTTATATTTATATATGCATGTATATCACATATGCTTTACATTGCTGATTGTGAATTCAATTTAGGTATATAGTCATTTGGACAAATCACAACAGTCTTGCCGGCATAACTTTTTCCCAAGCCTGGTCTATTGCTGGACTCTTTACCCAGGCAGCTGTATTGAAAATGCTAACTTCATAACAGAGTGTTAACTCAGCCAAGTGGCTGAGCTTCAGAGAATTAGAGGAATGGGACACAAAATCCCAATGTCCTCACACCACTTATTGTCTCGTTTGTTATTCTCTGAGGAACTAACTGAAGAAGATGGAAGGAAAAATCACCTGCATTTTGCTTTTCTCTCTGCTTTGGCTGCTCCATGGTAGGTCAGGTTCAAGGTTGGGACAGTGCGAATACTAAGATCCACTCTCCAAATGTGAGCTAATGATCATGGATGCATGTAAAACATGTCACAATTTCTCCTGCAGAACCTATGATCTTCCCTCAAATCCCAGACCCACCTTTCTATCTCTCTAGGCCAAGGAATTCAAATGGGCAACCAAGCTGCCTCTGATGTGGAGTGCCCAGTCCCAAGCATGAGAAATCTTTGCCTTGGAGGTGACAGCCAGGCTTTCCCTGTGGACAGTATGTCTGTCCAGATGCTTAATGCTTGTGGCATCTGAAATTAGCATTCCCTGCAGGGACTTCCACACTTTCCTGGGACCAGCAGTCAGCTGCATGAATAAAGCAACCTCACCATCTGCCTGCTCCAAAGTAGGTGCCATTTAGATAATTGCATTGGAGAAGAAAGAGCATTTCTAAGGACAGCCCTGAAGTAGTACTTCATTTTTTTTCAACAGGGTTTATTCATAATTGATTTCTTTGCCAGTATTAGTACACAAAATCCAGCAGCTTTGCTTTGCTTTGACTTTCAGTTCTGGATACATATATTTCCAATTCATCTGCCTCAAATATTAGAATATTATTCTGAATATGTGTCCTGGTATGCACACTTATCAGTCTTTCCTCTTCCACCACACCCATGGGGTGATCAGCTAACCCCATGGGAATATGCAGCAGAAGGATGAAGGGAAAAAAAGGTTGTTCTGAGCAAGAGCATACCTTTCTCCTAAAGGAGTCCCACTGAAGCCTGGAAAAGTAATGCACCTCTCTGGCCTGGAGACTACCAGATACTGAAAAAATAATGTGTCAAAATTAACACCCTAGTTTTAGAGTTTGCCTCCTCTTCTTACCTGGACAATGGCAACAACAAGGATTTTTAGAGGCAAAAAGCTGTCAGACAACTAGCTGTCTGCCAATCGCTGGGAATGACTACCACTGCTGTCCTGCTCAGTGATCCTGTCTCAGGAGCTGGCTCAGCTGCTGGTGCAATGAGATAAGCAAAGCAGAACTGGGACTTTTACGATCAACCAACATACTGGTATTAACCAGTCCATAAACAGATGGCTTATATAAGATCCACCCAGGTGAGCAACCTAAGCCATCAACAAGACCAAAAGTCAGGTAGGGAAACAAATGTGATACCACAGCTTCCTCACAGTCCAATACCCAAGTGGTATTTCCCTTCCCTTCCAAAATATATTCTTTTAAAGTGAAGGTTGGAGGAAACCTCCAATCCTTGTAGGTGTCAGAGCTGAGGATCTGGCAGAACTTTCCTTAGTGTGGGTCAAGTCCTATTCCTGGCAGTTTTGCTGTTATCAGTGCTCTTTGTTTTTGGTTTGTGAAATAAAGCTGGTTTTTCCTCCAGAGCATCAGCCTCTGATGGCGTTTATCTGCAGTTGCTGATGTTAAACTGACAGCTCACTCCACAAACCTCTTCAAAACAAGAATGTGAAGGGAGTAAATGACCTTCACTGATTTAGAACTATTTTCTCTTGACTAACCTAACCCATCTTCAGTATTTGAGTATTACTAATTTCTTCTTTAACTCAGCTTGAATCCTAGGAATTTCTACAGGCTTCACTGCTTGAGACATTTTAGCTAAGAATAACTAATTTTTTTCTGTGTCCCTGTATGAAGTCATATTGTCCCCATATGAAGTTGCTTAAACACATACAGGCAGAGGCTGCAGTTATTTTGAAGTTGTCCCATTCACCCTTGTGGGTTTTGGACTAAAAAAATCCCCCCAGTAAAATTTATCCAACTCTCAGGGTCCACAATTTTCCAGGCAACAAGCAGCTATGTTTGAGTTCGCAGCCACTCCCTCTGCTCAAATAACAGTGATGTGATTTTGATAGTCATGGTCACAACAAATGTCTGGGAGAGCTTTTTGAATCTTTAGCATGTGGGTTTTTGCAGGACACAGCTCCCTGCACTTTGGTGAGGCAGGGAGTCTTTATGTTGTGTTAATCCTTCAGCTACCTAAAAATATTGTGAGGCATTTAGGATCTGGTTGAGCACGCATTCCCTTTGACAATCACTGTGAGGGGAAAAAGTCTCATACTTTTCCCCTATTCAACCTATCTAATAAAGCTGGTTGGTGTTGTTCTTTTGATCATATGTCCCACCTATTCTGCTCCCTGTGTGCTCTTGCACAGCAAATTGTGATGCTGAAAGGGATTTGTTGGTTTGGACAACCTTCAGATTTCTTATGATTATTATTGTAGTCTTGGTTTGGAGGGCAATCTTCTTTTCCAAAAAACAAGACACGTTAACAACTACCATCAAGCTCTGTGCTGGTACAAAAGTGCTGTATGCCACATCGGTCATTTCCTTTCACTTGCAGTAAATATGCTGTCCTAAAATAAGCTTGAATGCTCCTCTAGCTCAAAGAGGACACTCTGCTGTTTCATTACCTCCATGGCAGCACCTTTTGTGTGTATTGAGTAGTCTAAAGTAGAAGAATACCACACTAAATAGAAAGTAATTCCAAATTTCTAAACAAAGATGATGTAAAGCAGATGTCTCATATTTCTCTAGAGGTTTGCAGGATAAGCTCCTGGCATGTAAGAACACAAAGTGGGTAACATAAAGCACTTGAGCCTACAAGCGAAATTCCTGTTAATCTCAATGTTTCCCCAAAAGACTGAGTAGGTCTCTAGGAAACAAGAACCAATAAACCAGACAGACAGCATCACCTTTTACTCATTTCTCCCAAGAACTCACCCTGATGTGTACATGCTGCAAGAGTCCTTTCACTATTCAGCTGTGGCCAATAGAGCTGCCAACAGCTTCTCCATTTCTATCACAGACTCAACATTGCTCATTCCCATGGATGAGCATTTGTGTGCAATCACTAACGTGTGCAGACTGTGAATCAGTAGACAGCTTGACAAGAAGTCCAGCCCATCAAAACTGCCAAGTCTAGAGCTTGACCCACCAATAAATTATCTTCTTTGATACTTTTTCTCCTATTAATCTTAAATTCTATAATCCAGCTTTTGTCTCTATAGACATGACATTTATGCATGTCTTGTAATACTCTGCCAGGGATAAAGAATTACTTCCTTTCTTACACTTGTTGAGTTGTAAG
>VZTG01007876.1:501871-686261 GCA_013397845.1 Melanocharis versteri | reverse complement strand
TGTCGGTGGAGCCAGACAAGTCAGTCTGAGAGGTTTTTGTTACTCAGTGAGAGGAAAATACCAACTTCCACATCACGCACTGGTCGCTCTTCATCTCCCTGCTGCCAAAATGGCAGAGCACGTTAGCGTTGACTGTCAAGATGAAATGATGGGAAATCAATTTCGGAGCAGTTGTTCTGGGCAAGCAGTGTCTAATTCAAACCCACTTCATTAGTAGCAGTTTTGCTTTCATTTTTAAGCCCTGTTGGCTACAGGTGGAAATGGGAGAAGGTAGATGCAACACTGATCCCTGTTTGTGTGCTCCTCTAGAGAGAAATGAAAGCAGCTGATGGAGGTTGTGCACAGCACACCCAGCTTCAGAATGATTTATTTTTACTTTTTTTTTTACCTTCTAATTTTCTTTGTGGCTGTAATAGGTTCCTGTTACTTAAAATTAAAAGATCATGTTGCTAAATGCCTGTAACTCTTACTAAAGCCAAAAATGTACAACTGGAAAATGTGTTCTCCTTAATGACTACGATAAATGTTATGTGCTTTGCTGTTAAAGGTATCTGTGCATCTGAAATCGTCCAACATTCTTCCTCTTCTAAATATACGTTCATGTGAATCTGTTTCTCAGAATTTCTTGCTCTCTATCATACCAGAATTTTTTGCAAAAAGGAAGATTAGCTATATTTATGTACCAAATTTGGAATATTGAAACATGATTTAATTAGTCCATTTTAGAGGCTGTTAAGTACAGAATGATTTTTTTTTTAAATTCTCTGTAGCAGTGCTTAATTTGGCTGAAGAGTTTTGAATGAAATTTGAAAGCAATACCAGATAATGCATTGGAATTCAAAGAAAACCCACCGGTGTCTAATGTACATTATGGGCTTTCATTTTGGATGGCTGCTGAGCCTCTTTTGGGACTGACCCTTCCTAATTCCAGGAAAAAAGTCAGGAGACAAAGTGGGGGAGGATCTAGTGCCTCTCTGGTCCGGTGTAGGTGGAATGAGAGCTCAGACTGGGTGTCTCACAGACTAAACCCACTCAAAGACCATCACCCCTGTGTGTTTCAGGTCTCTGTGTGCACAAGAGCCTTAATACAGCAGCTGCAAAACTAAATATCTGAGGGCACCAGAACACAACCAGATGTGATGTGCACTTCACAGCTATACATAAGCAGAAAAACAAAAATTTAAGCTATAGCATATAATCAAGCTGTCAGACTGTTCCCTTCTACTTCACAATTTTAGGATATGATGCAAATGAGCTTTTAAAATTGATTTGGATTTGTCAACACTGTTAATGAAAATGTTAATGCCTTGTTAGCTGTCGACTAATGATAGTGGAGGTTCTCATTCCTCACTTAATGGTGGCACCAAATGTAAGAAATCCTGATTTATGGGCTGCAAATGGAATCCCAGAGTGAGCTCTCCTGCTCTGAGGCTCCCCTCCCGCCCGAGCCGTGCTGCACGGGGTGGGATATTGATGGATGGGTTTGTGACTCGTTTGGGCAGATCTATGAAGGCAGTTCCTTCAGCAGGTGCCATTTTATCCCCGTTGTGTTCGACCCTCTGCAGCTGACTCATGGATTGGAGCCACTCAGGGGAAGCCAAAGGCACGGGCTTAGGGAATGCTGGGGAAAGTGCTGATATTTGTATCTCTCTTTATTTTTCCCAAAGATTTGACTTTTGACAATGTTCCAGTGATTGCTTTATGGATGCCTAATTATTCTGTCATTAGATGAAGTTTTGTAATTCTGTTCAGAGTGGCAAAGTCAGAGTTTAATATTAGCAGATGCTGTTTTTCCTTTTTGGTGGTGTTTTTTCCTCCTTCTTTGGCAGTGCTTTTTGGATTTTTGATTGAAGAAATTGAACTTTGAATCTATACCCATTCATGCATCATTTAGTTTGTAGACCTCCTGCTCAATTACAATGCAGAGCAGAGATGTAGAGAGATCTGTGTGAGAACTCCTTTCCTGAAGAAATAATACAGCTTTAAATGCTGGTTTGTGGATGTGGTTTAGCTTTATTGGCAAGATGAGCAATTAATATTAAGTGGTCTGTTTGCTTTCAGAACTCCACTTCATTTAAAAAAACCTAAATTTAATGCTGAAAAATTTTTAGGTTTAATATACCGAAAAATTATTTTGGTCAGTGTTTGTTTTCACACTGTCAGTGATAGGTATTTATTACTCTGTATGTATAGTTAGAACCCTCTTCTCAGCTCTGCATAGCTTATGAACCTTATTTTGCCTTTGATTTGAAAGATTAAAGTGTTTGGTTTCTTTATTTGCTTGTTTGGTTTGTGGTTTGGGTTGAGTTCCTGGGTTTTGCATGAGAAACTTTCTTTCATTCAAGAAATGGATTAAGATTTGCTAGATGTTTTTTATTCACTAATTTCTGACTTAATCTGCTTGTCATCGCTTGTATAAATGGTAGATGCTGAACTAAATCTGAAGGTTTCTTCTCAGTTTTTAAAATCAAATATTTGTCATAAGGAGTGTCAGAAGTTACTCCAGTATGAACAGCCTGGCACTCACTGCAGTGGTGTTTGAGGGGACAAATAAGTAACTGTGTTCAGGGCGTATATCCAGAACTTTCCACTGGAATCTTCATTCTGAAATAAAACCGCTCATATTTATGTTTCTCAGAAATAATACATTTAAAAATATATTAGTAAAGAGCTGAATTCTGTCCTTCTGAACTCGTGGTGTATCGGGGTGCTGAAAAACCAAGCAAAGAACATTCCTGTTCACAGTGAATTGATACTGAAAACATTTGATAAAAGAACTGATTTGTCCTTTTCCCTGCTGGGTTTAGATTTCAGTTAACAAAAAGCTGTGCAGAAGTAGCTGGTCATATATCAAAGAGTTTAGATCTAATAGGTCTTTGAACAGATAGTGTAAACATCTGGGAATAGAGGTTGAAAGCAGAGATGTTCTTTTATAACAAGAGATGCCTTTTTAATCCTGGTCAGTGTTGTAAAAATGCTGTCAATAAGCAGAAACTTGCTGTAGCTGGTGACTTTATTAAGCAGCAGAGTGGATGCCCATTTTACATTGTATTATGTTAAATGCTCTTGAAGTACACTCAAAAATAGACATGGACTCCTAAATGGACATTGGAAAAGTCCTGAATTTTTGGTTAAAATTTGCTTCTATGGTCAATTTTAGTAATGTAAAACAGTCTTCCATACAGAGGTTTTGTTTGTTTGTTTTTCCTGTTCTCAGTTGGGAAGGAGTTTGGAAGCAGCCAAACTTCCAAAGTTTAGTAGGAGAATGAAGTTCTTACTGTTTGTAACATTGTGTTAAATTGTAAACTTACCTCACATTTGTATTGGGTG
Organism: Melanocharis versteri; assembly: GCA_013397845.1. Classification (NCBI taxonomy): domain Eukaryota; kingdom Metazoa; phylum Chordata; class Aves; order Passeriformes; family Melanocharitidae; genus Melanocharis; species Melanocharis versteri. The sequence goes on along the minus strand of VZTG01007876.1, from coordinate 682,931 downwards.
TTCTTACGAATATTATTTTTATTCTATTGCAGGTTTATTTCTCAGGTACCTTTTGCTATGTGACTAAGAGAAGCGTTTCTATGTGACAAATCCAATCTGTAGTTTGTAGAAACTCACGGTTGCTTTTATTCTAGATAATTGATTAACCTTTGGTTGCCTTGATTCTTCTGGAGAAAATCAGGGCAGCTCTCCCTGTGCCTATCTTACTTTGCTTTACTCAGGTTAGGCTAAACTCTTCAGACTGAAGAGACAATGTTTTTGGTTTGGTTTTTCTTTCCTTTTAATAAGGAAATTTCATGGTTCGTCAATGCTTAGAGAAGAGTTTTATTGAGCTTGAGCTCCTAAAGAGAAGACAACTTTATTCATAAGGAAATCACAAGGAAAGCATCAGGTTAGTGTAATAGCACAGTGCAGTTCTCAGAGGGAGAAGCAGGTGTATTTACTGATTTCTAGCAATGCCTCAAATGCATTCTCTGCGCTTTGCTTTATTATGAAATCATTTTTCTCATGTACTGAGATGAACGTACTTTTCTCATGAAAGATTAGATACTGTGACCTAATCTTTCATTATTCTCTTAAAGAATTCAATTTAACCTCACCATAGCTTTAATGCAATATTTTGATCAAGAACACACACTTTGTTAAACTGGACGCTTTGCCATTTCATCCAATTCCAGCAGTAAACTGTTCTTGCCCATCTGATGAAAGTTGTTCAAAAGAAGTGCTCCAGGTAACCTAAGCCTGCTGGTTTGTTTGAGAGCATTTGTCTTCTGCACAAATGTGGCCTGATCTGTATTTGGAGTTTGCTTGAGGAATGTTCAGATCATCAGATGTTTGCTGGGCATCTCTGGAAGGTTACCCGGACTGCAGCTCTCCTGCAGCCAGTCTCAGCTGTTTCAGAGCTGCCCTGTTGTCTCTTGGTTTTGGGAACAGTGGAATTCTGTCCCTTTCGTGTTTTGGCTCCTCACATCTTCGCTCCTATTTGTCTGCTACCCTGTCGTGAGCCTGGGAGAGATGAAAAAAGAGAGGGGCGGAGGAAATTTGCTTTAGACCGTACAACACCCCTTGTTTGAGAGCCACAGTTTGAGCATGAAAATAATCTCAAGAGAGGGCAGCTGAGCCATTTGAAAAAGGACCTAATTTTGATGCAATCCAAGTGATAATTGGGCTACTCAGGAACAGCAGAGCACCAGGTGTTTGACAGTGTTCCTGCTGAATCAGGGAATGCATAAGGGGCCAAGGAAGTCAAAGACTCAACAAATGAGTCCTGTTGCTTTAGGAGAGATGTGTTGGTGAAAAAAAACAACCAACCAAGAAATTCAGGCAGGCAGATGTAAACAAATACTTCTCTGTTGTGTTGCAGAGAACTTCCCTTTTAAAGGCCTATATTTCTAACATGTAAATTATCATTATATAGAGGAGCTGAAATCAAGGATTCTAACACAATAGATTTTTGTAGAACAAAACCTTTCAGTTAATCAGCTGATCGAGGCAGACTGGAGATTGCTTGAATATACATATTTCTCTTAAATTCTAATAAAATATGTGTTTTATATAAGCAGCAAGGAATCTGGGGCTGTGCCTGGTCCAGCAGAGTAAACAAAATCAACTTTTGTAAGGCCACCATGGGGTGTCTCTCCTATTTAGAGAGGAATCTGTAGTTGTGTTTTCCATCTGCTTTGCCTCTCCTTTGACTGTTACATCGTGCATTAAAAAAATACACATGTAGACAGCTAATATTTTGAAAATAGCCTTTTATGAAATCAGAGACAGTCAGCTGATATCTCTTAAAAACAGCATATTTGGAGCTGCCTGTGTTGGGTATCATCAGATTTAAAATGTATGGCAAGTAAATAGGAACATAAAACTGATGAACCAGAAAATAAAAAGGGTTCACATGCTTTATTTCGTTAGTCAGCACGGCAGTAAAATACCAAAGGATGTTGAGATGTTGTCTCCTGATATAAAGCTAAAAATGCATCACTCATAACAATATCACAACAAGGCAGAGAGAAGGTTTGTCCTGTGCTCTGTGTTCATATTTCACTGCTGACTTGACAGCACACAATTATTTTGGTTTGGCTGGGGAGAAATATTAAAATCCCTTCCTTTCTTCAGAGGTTTGGGCACTTAACACAATCTATTCTCAGTATGTACCAGGTGCTAAAATATACCCTGTACCTAAAGTGCTGTGGCTCACCACATCTGACACATTGAATGTGTAGCTTTGAATGCAAAGGTCTGATGAGGTGACACAGTACAAATCACAACCAATGTTTTGGGAAGAAAGCCTTTCAGATGTTGTTTTCCTGGCTTTATGGGTTTTATTTCCCAATCCTGACTTCCACTGTGGTTGGTTTTTGGGAGTAGGTTGGCAGTGTAAAGGTGTCACTCGGCCTGCTCTAAGCTTTAATTGGCAGTTTAGACAGGTCGTGCATTACGAATAGGTAAATAACATAAATACTTACATGTATTGTTCAGTTTTCACCCCTGAAATTCTACCTTCACAAGCAGATTATTTTCTCTAAGCACTACAGAGAGCCATCTTTTCATTCTGCTGCTTAAGGTGAAATTTAAGCCTGCAAGTTTGAATCCCAGCCACTTAAACCAGCGAAATCACAGTGCCAATAAATTAACTGTGGTGCTGAATTCACAGAATTCTCCCACTCTGTCCTCTTCCCCGAGCTCAAGGGCAGCACAGGGAGACCAGGCAGCATCAGATGTCAGGGCAGCACCTTTGGAGTGCCTGTGGATGTATGGGGTGCTATGAGAGTGGGAATGTTCTGCAGTCAGGGTGATGGAGACGTGGCTGAATATGATCCACCTGCTATCAGAGCTGGACAAAATTACTTGAAGCAGGAGAAGTTTGTTTCCCTGCCATGATGTATAGTTCATAGGCAAAAAAAAAAAAGATCTATTTGAATGTTTTTAAGTGGGTGTTATGAATGCTCCTGGCCTTAAACACTGGCAAGTTATTGCTGTGTGCAAACATCCTTTACTGGAGGCAATGTTTGCTGCAAAATAAAGCCTCCCACTCTGTCTTGTGAGCAGTCCAAGACTGTCTTCTGCAGGGAGAGTGGTGATCTGAGGAATCTATGTATAGCCACAAGCTCGGTGGTGTTTGGAATGGTTGGTATTAAAAAGGCTGTAGATACAAACCCTGTATTATTTTCTGACTGGAGAATCTGAGTGGTGCTTTCCTGATTTAAGGAATTATTTAATTGGGAGAATCTGTATCCTTGAAGAGTCCAGTAAATACTAAATCTGACAGGCTTTGCAATTCTACTTAAAAGAGACATGCATTAAAAAAAAAAAAGTAAAACAAAGAAAAAAAAGCTTTTTTTCCCCTTCCTTCTTTCATCTTTCCAGTCACCTGCTTTGCATTTACATCTCTTATTTAGGAGAGGTTTCTAGATTTTGCTTAAATGCATTCTGCTACCATGTTCCTCTCTGAGAGAACACCTTTCATCTTTGAAAAAACAGCACCAACTGGGACTGGTTGGTGTTTGTTTTCTTCAAATAATATTTAATTGGAATTTAAATCACCAGGTGGATAAGTGCAGAAATTATGGCAATTTGCCCAATTGCAGGAATAGCTTTAGATTTGTCCCTAAGTTTGTTCTGGCATAATTCCTAATTCATTTGCCAGCTGGTCAGCCATACCCTTGATTGCTGTTTCTGCAGGTGCCAACTCCATCCCTGCTGCTGGTATCTCTATTTATTTACCTATTTAAAGGTTCAGTTGCTTTAAGCCTTTTTCTCTTAGGATGTGATACTCATTTTGCAAAGGTAGTTACTTGTGATTAGAGAGAGCAGCAGAGCCTGATACGGAGTCCATAGGAAGGTGAATGCTTTGCTCAAAATATAGATCTGTTATGATTCTGCTGGTCTTCCTGGTTAGACTAATGTTAATCTCTCAGGAAGGCTTATAAGGTTATTTTTCATGTTTGATTTTCCTTCTGCTGCCTTCTTTAAAAGGAGAGGAAAAAAAATACCCCCAAATTATTTTATCTACTTTATTCCAACTTTAACAATTTTATACAGTGGAACTCCAGAGTATCTCAAGCTGCTCATATTTGAAATGAAAACCCCTGCAATTTGTAAACTGTCAAACTTAATACAACATCTTAGTGTTAATAGGATTTTATTGACTTCTACCATCAGCAGAGGAAGAGGTTGATAAAGTGCCACAAAGGAAATGAAGATACAATACTCATTTTACTTGCATCTCCAGAGCTGTGTAAATTTGATTGCTGAATTTATGGTAATCCAGCTCATTGGCCATTGCTCTTCTGGGGAAGTGGGGACACGAGAGGATTTCTGGGAATGAGAGTGACTTTACAGAGCTGCAAAATCAGACTTTGTGGAGATTTTGTGAGAACAGATTAAAGTCCTGGTGTCCAGTTGCTGTGAGAGAACACAAGGCTGCACTGTATTCTTTATTTCATATGTTTTTGCTGATATTCTGCCTGCTTTCCTTTCCTCTGTTCCCACAGGCAGCTTCATTTGCACAGCTATTTTTGAGTGTTGTTGATAGAATTAGTGCAGTAGAATGAACAAGACTAAGAATATTAAAAAGTGAAGCAAAGTGACAATGTGAACCTTGTGACATTTGCAAATTAAGCTGCTTTTTTTCCCCCTCTGTGTTCAGTGAAGGCACAGCCAAATATTCAGAAGCTTTAAAATGTGGGGGGACGTTTTAAGTTAAATATGACACCATGGCCCTTGGAGATTAGGAAAAAAACCCCATGAGGTGACAAGTACTGACCATAACACCAATGAGTTCTGTTTGCCAGAGACAAAAACAAACCCTTTTTATAGAGGTTGTGTATTTGAAGTGACTGTCACAGCTCTTTGATGTTTTAACCATTCTGCAAATGTGGAATTGAAATAGCTTGGGTTTTTTTAATAGTAAATTTTACTTAGCCAAAGTGATACCAAATTTTACTACACTTCATCATTATTTTGTTTGTTTTCTAGAGTATTTAAATGTCAACGATTTTTAAATTGTAAAGCCAGAAGTATTTCAGGTTAAAGGAAATCTTCATTAATGAAATATCGGTATACACTGATATGAGTATATACTCTCTGCTGATAACAATAGCATTTAAATACCCTTTTTTTTTGATACCAAGGCACAAGTTTTCATTTTCTGTCCCCTTTAATTTTGTCACTAATTCTCTTAAAGTCTGTAGCTCTCACAATTTAATGCAAATGGAGAGCCATGAACTTTCCTTTTAGATTAAAACCACTCGAAGTTTCTGAAGGAACCATTCCCTTTAAAGGTTCTTGGAGATGTTTACAAGGGGGCTCAATTGCAAGAGGGGTTGCTGGCATTTGTTTTCTTGCTTCTCCACGTTTATTTCCCTGTATGTGCATCTTGGAGTCTCAGATATTGTGCAGCTCTCAGATTGCTCTCGTGCAGGTACTACAGCATCACCCTGACAATATGTGAATATATTGTTGTGCTTTTACAAATATATACTCTTCAACCCAGCGTGATCTAAAAGCCATACTGGATTTCCTGAATCATTTCTGTGTTGTGGGATAAGTTCATTTAACAAGGATAAAAAATTTAAAAAAAAATGGCAGCAGATCAGGCACTTTACTAACCTGACTTTTTCCAGTTCTTATAATTTCCTATATTTATTAAATTTCCACAAATGATCTCCAGTCCTACTGAAGGAAAACATATGGTACATAATATATTGAGCCCCAAAGGCTTTTTACATATGTCGTTATTTGTGGGGAGGGGGAAAGTCTGTTTAACACTCAGGGCAAATGATTTCAGTATAATTAAGGAAATGAATTGTGGCAGCTAAATTACAAAAATTGAATAACTAAATCACAATGATCTCTTCTTTCTTTTTTCTTTTTTTTTTAAAATTCCACCTCTTGCTCCAGCACAAATTTCAAATGGCCCAGGCAGGAACTCCATTTCCTGACTGTTTTTTTTCCTTTTTCAGTCTATCACATGCATTTTGTGATGGGGTTTTACCACGTGAACTAAAATTACTGTGTGTAAATATTGGTACAACTTCCCCCTCGTGCTCTTCCAGGCAGGTGAAAACTTCTGAGACTCTGTGGCGTGAAGAACTCTTAGATCTGCTCATACAAAATATTTCTTCAGAGCCCTAAGAGGGGGGAGTGAGACAAGCACTTAAACAAACTTATTTTCATATCAATGGACTAAATATAGGAGGATTCTGTGGGATGAAGCCAAAAATTCTCCATCATTCAAACATGCAGGTCTCCACAAGGAGCTGTCCAGGTCTGCATGAGGAACTCAACATGTTACAGTCTTCTGAACATTCCGGTTCCCAAGAAAAGTCCAATTAATTATTTACACAGAATGAAATTGTGGTTTTGAAAACATTAACACAGCTGAACAAAATGAATTAGGAAAACCATTAATTTATGCTGAATATAGGCTTTTTGACTAAAGGGAAATTTCATCCAGCAGCTATCTCCCATTAAGGAAATAAATGGCAGATCACTACTTTTTAACATAGAAACATTATCTAGCGGTGTTTCAATTCAAAAGAACATGTAGCAATCAATAAAGGGAGCACTTTTATCTTCATTGATTCTCCCTTGACAAACATCAGTTTTATCTCTCCACCTCATGTTTGCTTCTTGATAAAAACGGATTGGAATTATTTATGTAATGTAGAACACTGTTAGACTGGATTTATTAATATCCACGACCAGGTTTTTGCTTATCTCCTCACAAATGGAGGCCACTGTCACAGGCTCTCCTGTATTTGCTGCTCTCTGACACACACAAAGCATAAAAGCTGTTCTTCTGTCAGCATTTCTATGGAATATGGAAGCGTGGACGTTTGGGGCATAATGGATGACAGGCTGAACTTAGGAAATTCTCTCAAACAACAATGGAATAGCAACTTGCCTAACAGGAATCAATCATTTGCTTACTGTGTATGAGTATGAATTAAATGGATCCAGGGAGAGACATCCCTGAGCTTACTCAGGTTTCAGTGACCTGGTTAATTGGGTGTTTGAAGCGTATTTGAGCATTATGATAAAGAAGAGAGATTAATGGATTGCTTTTGAGAATCCTATTCCCATTCACACATTTTTTTTTTTAAGTTGATGGATTTTACAATAAGGTGATTCTCAAAACAGAATACATTTTGTAGTTTGAAAATACATCTCATTTTGATGCCTACCCATCCTCCAGCCCACACAGTCTTAATATGGTGCATTGTATGTTAGATATATTCTGGACAGTGTTTATCTAGATACGAGAAGGATTCATAACCCTCAGCTTGTCTTGGAGATTTGTTTGGAGAGCTCTAATGGTCCCTGCAGGTGAGGCTTTGTCAGATCCAACAAACCACGGTGCTGCTGCTGCTGGCACTCAGAAGATGTGAGCAGGGGCTGTGCAGTGGTGGCTGCTGTGGGTGAGGAACAGCGAGCTTCCTTGTCTGCCTGACTGAAAGGCTTAACGTTCTTCTCTTTTTATTGTATATGGTCCTTCTATTTCCCAAACAGAACAAACTTAAGCAACAAAACCTGAATTATCTGAGGGACACAAGTTTTTTTCCAAAACCTGAAAAGTGCTGCTAGGATTTGAAGGAACTTTGCTGGAAAAAGATGCTGTCATTACCAGGACATAGAGATTCTTGCTTAAAATGTCAGGGTAAAATAATCACTTGTCTGTGTCCTCAGGCACTGCCAGCTACCTGGCACCCTGTGGGTACTGCAAGGTTAATCGTGGCCAGGGAGGTGTTCTAACTGAGCAGAAAATGTGCAGAGGAGATTCAGGAGTGTGCATTCAAAAAATGTTCTTTGATTGGCAGTTGAGCATCTAAAATGAAAAAGGATGTGTTTTGTGCCTTGCATGTGACTTCTCTTTTAACTGTCTGATTTTTAACATAGGATTTTCTTGTGTTATTAATGGTAAAGCAGTGTAAACACTGGGGTCTCTTAGGAAAGTTCAGCACTGGTGTTATAGAAATCAGTACAGCACAATCTCATTACTGCCTACATCTGATTTATTTTTTGTGGTTTCAAAATGCCTTCTGTGGCTCATTCACAAGTTTCTCTCCTTTCATCTCAGGAAATTAGTCCACTTTAATCAGACAAAATCATGTATTTCGTGAACAACAGGGTATTACTTAGCAGATGGGCTTTTATTCCTTTAATTCAGAAGCAAAAATGCCTAGTGAGTTGTGGTTTAATATTTTCATATAACCTAGTTACAGTCTATTTTCATATATTTTATCCACCTGCAATGTCCTTTTACTCTGGCTGCCCCTCGTTGCCCCCTTCTTTGCTGGAGCACTTGACCCCTGGAAAAAACAAAGCTTTCTACAATAATGGCTGTAATTAGACTGTAATATTGCTGTAATTATTCCTGGATATAATTTTGGGTTAAACTTTATAGAATGAAGTTTTTGCTGAAGCCTGAGTTTCAGCACTTCTCATTTTAAAATGAAGCAACAAACCCTAAAGGAAAGAGAACAATGCAGATCAAGCAAAGGCATAAGTTGCTATTTCAGTCCTTTCTATGCAATAGCAAAAAGTGCATTTCTCGTTATTTCAGGAAGAAACATGTCACCTCCAGGAAAGGGAAGAGTGAGGTGTAAGCCTGGGAAAATGAAGACTGTAAGCAAACGATTAAAGGTTAAGCACATGCTCTGAAGTTACACAGACAGCTCTCCCCTGGACCTGGTGTGACAGATTTTAGGTCACCCGAGAGCTTTGCATCAAAGGAGTTGGTTCTTTCTGACTAAAAGAAAACGAGTTCTTCTTTCTCTCAGCTTCCTGGGGTTTGGAGGTTGGATAGGATCATCTGGCATGACCTGAAATGACCTGTGTGATGGATTCTAATTACCAGCATCCCTGAGCTTTGTGATCACTTCAATTTTTAGTGAGAGCCTCCCACATGATCAGGAATGCTTTTTCTATACTGCAGTTCCTTTAAAAGATTTCTTTTCCCCCCCTGCAATGGAGTTTAAGAAACAATTCCCTGTTTTTAAACTCTGAAACATTAAGAGAAGTGAAGAAATGTATCTTTGCCTTTTAAACCAAGAGCTAAATATATAACCTTGATTTATAGATTTGAAATCTCTGAAATAATATTTACTGTCCATACCTCAGGTTTATATGTAATTCGATTGGAATTCCTGTTTGTTCGGGGTTGTTTTTTGTTGTTTTTGTTTAATGTAAGAAATGCTGGTGAAGTCGAACTCTTGAAATGCAAGATTTGCTGGAAAGTGGGGGCCATGAGCTCTGTGAAACAATGACCTGTGTCAGGAGGGGACTGCTGCAGTCCCTGTTGGTTGGCTTTGGGTGAGCTCTATCATCATGGACATTTGTCTCCACTTAGAGAACGTCTGAGAGGGAGGGCTGTGAGATTTTTGTGTCAGACACGAAGCCTACAGCGAGGATCTGCCAAGTTACTCAAGTGCACATGTATCCAGTGTCTCCCACATATGTCACTTTTATGCAGGAAAAAACCAAGAAATTTAGTAATTCCCAAGTTCTGTTACATTTGCTGCAGTGTTTCAATTTGTTTCATTTCTCTGAGCAAGACTTTTAAAACAGAGTGTGCATATATATGTGTGTATATATGCATACATTGACTTTTCTCCTTTTATATAAACAATATATTGCTTGAAAATTGAAAAATAGAGTGAATCAACGTTTGGAACACACAGCTTGAATCTGAAATAATCCGTGGGTGACTGGGTTTTTGTGAAGCATTCTGCAGTGTTTCCATCTGAAACTGCCTGTCTGAGAGGGAGCATTTCTGTGTCTGTGTAATCAGTACCCAGAAAAAAGATTTTTGAAAGTGCTGCAGAGAGAATCAAATTGTCTGCTTATGTCTCTACCCTGTTCAGGTAATCCTGTAGCCTCATAGTTAAATAACCAGCTTGGGAAATTTCATTACAAATAATAACTTTTTATGTGAAATTACTTAGTGATTCGTAACGTGAAATGAGTTTTCATTCTTGTATTGGCCAGGGCAATTTTCAGGGCGCTGCTATAACTCTGGGCCTTCAATGGGACCTGTGCTTTGGTCTTTGGGTTGTTTGGTTTCTGGCTATTGGATGGAGAGCTGGTAGCAGAGGAATTCAAAACTTGCTAGAATCAGTCTTAACCTCCTTCCCCTGGAATCCTTTACCAAGTTCACAGCGTTTGCTTCCTTGCTTTCAAGCAGCAAAGTTGTTCAAGCAGTTTGAGGGTTTAGTTCAAGGTGAACTTAATAGTTGAGGGCTTGTTTATTATACAGAATACATCCCAACAAATTCGGTCTAGATATGTCAAATAATCAGAAGAAAGTTTTCCTTTACAAAGGGCATTTTCTTGTGTTTGGTGGTCTGGATTTTCCTCTCTTCCTTTTCCCCCATTTCATGAAACCAGAGTTCACCATTTGTGTGTAACCCCAGCTCATCATCATCCCCCATCACCCCCAAAAATACACTTGTGAATGGTTTAAATAAATAACCTTTTTCCCATTGCAGTTATTCTGGTGGAAGTTTAAAGCTGAACTTTGTACTAAAATGGTAGTTTTGTTGAATCAATAAGCTTCTATCCATTTTTCATCTCTAGTTCTAGAGGAAGCTTGTTTGCACTGTTTGGTTTACTTTGAATGTTAAATATCAAATCAGCTTGACATACAAGGTAAAACTTGGGCAACACCTCCATGGCTCTCAAAATGAGTTTTAAATTGTTTTCTTTAAGCTGAGATTAAATATGCATTGGTTTAGGTTCATTGTTCTTCATCCTAGCTATTTTTTTTCCTGCCTCAACTCTGAGAAAATGGATTAGAAAATTTACAAAACAAATCACAAAGTTTCAAAAAGACTCATGATTTGCATCTTGGGTCTTGTTCCACAAAGCGCAAGTTGTTTTTTACTTATATACACGCATTTATAAACACGTCACCTGATGACTGGGCTTGATTAAAAATACTGATATGATATTCCTCAATGTTTTAATTGTTATTTTTGATAAGACTATTCCTTGCTTTGGATGTTTTACTGTGGCTTTTAGTGCCATCTGCACATAACACCATGAACTCCAGCACAACACATAGGACACGATGTCTCCCAACAGCAATGCCTAGAAAAATGTTTATTGAGGTTATGATGTTTTACAAGCATGGGAAGCATTTATTTTCTATTAATATACGGCATATCTAACATTTCTTCTGATATTCAGAAACTATTAAAAAAAAGACAGGAATATCATGATAATAGAAGCAAACAATGAGATCTTTCCCCAGTTATAACTGTTTAGGTCCTTTCAGGTTGTTCTCTCAGCCTGAAAAACCTTTCCCCAAGATATTCAGGAGACTTAAACTCACTGCCTTATTTCTACTGAAGTGCCTGAATTTTTTTTGTAAAACGAAAATCAAATCAGGTAATTTAGGAGACTAATCCTTACTACTCGTGGAGCAAATCTTCTGTGTCTTAGTGGAACAAATTATCCTGCCTGTTTCGGGGATCGCTTTCTGCTCCTTGAGGTTAGATGAAAAAGAAATGTTGCTGATGGGTGGGGAAGCATCCCCGCAGGCACAGGGCTGAGGCCAGCTCTGCACAGCCCCCCAGACGTGGCTGTTTCCCTGGCATCCTGTCTCGGCAGCAAGCTGGGAGTTTTCTGCTGAAGAGGGGCCCTTTTCATCTCCCTGGTGTTTCATTTGATGCATATTTTAGGAACTCATGTCACTTACAATGCTGAAGATGGATTTCTTCTGCTCTTCATCTCTCCCCAAAGTGATGAGTAGCACCAGCCCTGCTTTAGACGTTTCCCTGCCCTCCATGAACTTCTGTAGATGTTCCCATCCCAGCTTGTTCTATTCCCTATTGTAATGCTAATATTTATTGGATTATTTATTGTAACATCCTAGCACTAAATTTTCTATCAGATAATACTATACCTTGCAAAATAATTTATGGACTCTTTGCATGTTTTTCTTCTCTTTTGAATTCTTCTGTTTCTTCTGTGCTAGCTAGCTGTATATCACTTTGGTTTATCACTGTAACTGAGCAATGTAATAAAGCATTCCCTTGTTTCACTCCTCTGTTTTCTCCTTTAAATTATACATCCTTCCAATTCTGTTATTCTCTTTCTAATGTCTTCACTCTGGGTTATTCCAGCTCCTGATTCACCATTCTTTTTCTGCCCACTCCTTGCAGTTCCTCCCTTTGTACCCTGACCTTGTAACCCTTCTCTTGATTCTTTCACTGAATTGAGATCTGAAATGGGTCTGGCCTTGGCCCTTGGCTTGGTGCAGGCAAGATCTTACCTCTTGGAGCACTGGGCCAGTAAAATTTGGTCAGCAGAACTGCCTGAATGTGCCCAGGGAAGAGATCTGTTGAGTAAGACATTGCCATGCTGCCTGTGACTTGTCTGAATGATGCGTTAAGGTTTTTACAGAACAAATAAATCAGCCAGCAGGAAACTGCAGAGCACAGCTCCAGCTAATTTCATAAGGCCCAGTCTTTAATCTGAGTGTGTGTAGTAAAGCTGATTTCACATCAGCAAACCCCAGTGCCAAGTGTCACTGCTGGGAGCCTTTACCTGCACATCTCAGGCTCACTGAGTTTGCCAGTGCAGCCAAGGAGGAGGGGAACGGCTCGTGTACTGCACTGAGTATTTACTGTGATCCTCCCTGCTCAATGGGAAACAGCAGTGAAGAGGCATCTGAAAAAAAATGGGGCTTATTTTACCTCCCAGCTTTGCTCTGGCCTATGGAGAGGTTAGACCATCCCACTAGAAGGTAGACATAGGTGTGGGTCTGGTTTTTTGTTTTACCACCCCTTCTTGGACAGCAGCAGGAGGAATATTAGTCTGGAAGCCAATGGCACTGTTTATGGCAGCAGAGAATTCGTCTGTCAACTTCTGCGATGATAATTAGTGCTAATATAGAGCTTAAGCAATGAAGTTATGTGAAAAATACCTGCTTGTACAATTTTTGGATTACACCAAATAAAAATTTACTTCTTTCCTCAAATTTGTCAACCCGGGGATAGAAATAATTCCATCAAAGAGAACATGGCACACTGAGTCCTCTTACACAATTCACCAGGAAATACACCTGGAAAATAGCAGGCACTACAAAAAGAATCTGAGTTTTCCAGCTGTAGTTTAAATTCTGCCACTTCTGGTTTGTTGCCCTAAAAGCATGAGGAACACCAAGCTTTTGTGGTGTGGTTACAAAGGGTGTAACTCAACAGCTCTGAGCACTGACACAGTAGCTTAGGATCTGTAAATTGATTTACTGTAAATAGGCTTTATTCAAGTATATATTGTTTTCTTTGGTAAATAAAGGAAAACATTCTGCTGACTCTGGAGATTATCACTGTTTATCCTCAAGCTACTTACACACCAAAATTAATATTGTTCATCAGGTTTCTTCTTTTGAATGCCTCTCAGCTGTAATTCCTTCAATGTACAAGAAACAAATTAATAGGAACTCTAGAAAGTTTGATTTCTTTTGACATTTATTCTTATCTTGAGTAACCTGACAGTCAGCTGTCTCATGGAGCTTGTGTTTTCTTCCTCTTCTTCCTGGTGACAGAAATGAGGAGTGTTAGAAGAGCATTCCTGATGTGTCTGCATTCATTTAATATTGCTGGGCTGGTCTTCAATGGTTTATTTTAATACAGTCTTTAAAATTTGGCCAAATACTCCTATGCAGAATTGCTTTTAAATGTCAAGAAAGCACAGAGTTGGTGCAAAGCCCCCTGTTTATCTGGTAGTATTGGCTCCATCCAATTGCAGTTTGAATAATTTTTCGAAGTCAAGATGCTGTTGGGTTGTTTTCTTCCGAAGTTTGGAGGAGGAAAATGAAACAAAACTCCTTCCCTGTGGAAGCACAGTCCTTGCATAAAAGCTGTAGGATTTTTGGGAACGCTTCTGGCAGTGTGGAGCCACTTCATGTTCTCCCTGTGTTTAGTTTAACCCTGAATGCATAAAATGTAATTTATGCATCATGTAACTGTGCCTTGAGATGTTTTCCTAATTCCTCCCTAAGGATTCCCTAAGAACCGGGTAAAAGCTGTCACCTTAAAAACTCTGGGACAGCAAGGAGGTGCTTTAGCATGTATTCATATAATTTTTCCTCTTTTATTTCTTTTAAAGTGTATTTTGCTTTCAAATATTGGTTGGCTACATAAAGTCATTTGACAACAAAGGCCTGAAGTTCACCACTTATCCTATGGATAAGAAAATAGCTGCACATTTTTTGTGTGTCTAATAATGCCAGAGGTAAGGGATTTTCTGAGTTAGACTTCTGAAGATATTTGACAAATCTGGCTTTTGATATACCCATGCATAAAGTGGAGATAAGAAATCTTGTGTTGGCTTCCAAACTAGCAGAAATATAGATGTGTTACAGCTGTTTCTATAAGGCTCTGTAGTCTCTGGGGGCTGCTAGGAGGGAATAAGTTTCTTTTGTAAGGCTGGAGTGTGCAGTGGGAACAGAGAGCTTTTGTAGAGCATCAATCCCATTGGAATGCGACAAGAACCATCTTCAAAAGGACTTAAACAGCCAAGGAATTGTCACTGCTTGGGTGCTTTTGAAAATAGTACCTCAGGAAATGGAAAAGCAAACTGTGAAGAGAGAACTTGGTGGTTCAGAAGTGAAGCAGCAGGCGATGGCTGCATGACAGGCTTCTTCCCCTGGGGTAAAACACAATCAGCTTCCAGGAAATGCTAAATGTGAATACAGGATTTTAATGAGAAAATCAGTTATACCCAGAAGAAAACTGTAAGACTCAACACCTCTGTCCATCTTGCATAGATTTTCTATTTTTATGTATTTTATATATTTATAACTCTTTACTATTCTTATATTTTTGCATGCACAACACTTGTAGCCTACTCGTAGTTTGAACACTGAGCTGTTACTCGAGGAAGAGGGAGCTGATTTCTTCTGCCTTCTCACTAAGGTGTCACTGAGATAATAGGCTTTAGTAGCTGTCAGGAATTCAAAACATCCTACAAGGCTTTGATTTTAATTTAGTAATAATAAAGTCATGTCAGTCTACAAACCTAAACATTTTAGATGGTGCAGCCAAAACATCTCTGGTCGTGCAGTTAAATTCACCTGGGCAGTACTTTTGCATGAAATTAGGAACATATTTCTGCTGGAATAACTACTGTGGATGAGTTATTGGGCTTGACTTTGATTCCAAAAGAGAAGGAAAATTGAAGATGATTTTGCTGGATTTTTTCCTCCACTTTCTTCTGGAAAATCTGATTAAACCTCTTTCTAACCATTCCTCCCTAGAGGTCTCATTTACTACTAAGAAATTTTAACATTGCTTTTGAACTGCAAAAAAATTGCAACACAAGCAACATTTTAATGATTACCTGGTTATATTTAACATCCATAAAAATTCTCTTGTTTAGGGAGCTCAAAATAATTGAAAATATATTGGTTTTAAATTATGTATGGGCTGTTGAAGTGGAGCACAATCAGAAGAAAGCTATTTCTTGTAAAACAGCTTTGGCTGAAATAAGCCTCCTGTCTACCTCAATTATCATGGGCAATTTTTTGAACGTTGCATTGAACTCGGAGTGTTGTGCACTTTATCAAACACAGGAGATCCTTCTGCAGTTAAAGGTAGGATTCTGTATCTCCAAAACCCAGCCACGGAGGGACTAACACTGTTCATGTGAGCAGTTGAGGGGAGAGGACCGTGTTTTGGCTGCTAATGAGTGTGACCAGAGCAATAGCACCGAGCCAGCTGCTCCCAGTGCTGGTGGTGTGGGATGAGCAGCTGGAATCCTTCCCATCCCTGCTGCTCCCACGTGTGCACAGCTCACTGTAAACTCCCTTACCTGCGAGGTGTGATGCAATCCAGACCAATGAAATGGAACTTTCCTAAAGTCATTTATCCCCAGCACCAGGTTTTGGTCGCTGTCTCTTGCCTTTCTTGCACCCAGTAGGACGTTGACATGTTAACAGGTGGCATTAAAACAGGCTGTGGGCAATGTAAGACTCCGTGCCTGTGCTGGTCTGATAAGCTGTTAGCAGCATGTGTTCTTCAGTAAATATATTCTGTTTCAGCCCCTAAACTGCGTAGCCTGAGAGGCCGCACAATTCGAATTTGTGGTGCAGTTTTTGTGACCTGGAGGACACATCCTGGTGTTCCGGCCCAGGGACCAGTGGAAGGTCACGGAGATGAGGGTGCTGCCTTTCTGGCCTTGCTTGTGCCTTCCATGTTTTGTGCCGGGGTGGCAGTGCATCTGTCACAGCAGATGGGATGGCAGGAGTGTTCGTGCAGGGAAAGCAAAGCTCTCGTGCTGGGTCTGAGCTCTGTTCTGCTCTGGGGTGGGAAGATGAGAGGGAGAGAGAAGAGAAGCCCCAGAGGCAGAGCACTGGCCTGGGGCGTGGGTGGCTGCTGGGACAGTTGATCCTGGCAGGGACATGGGTGAAGCAGGGGTTTTAACTCAGGTCTCCCATCTCTGATGTGTGTTAACACTGGGGAGTCTTTCAGACTCCACTCAATGAAAGCATGAGCTGAATAGGGTGAGGAACCTGGAAGTGTTTGGTTTTTTGGAATGTACTCCTGTTCAGTTAGGCATTTTGCAGTTTATTATTTCTTGGTTTCACTGCGTAGAGGTTCATACAATTTGAAATATCTTGGATTGATCCAGTATTATTTTAAGGAGGATGTGTTCGGATAGATTTTTTTTTTTCCCCCTTGTATTTCACTACAGACATACACAAGTATATATTTAAAACTTTAGAGACAAGTTCCTTTCTTGTTAAGACAAATCCCTTTTATCTATCGAAACAGTCTGTAATTGCAAGAAAGTGCTTGTGTTTGACATTTTTGTAAGAGGAAGCATTATACTAGAACTAAAATAACACATTGTGATGGTAACACATTGCATGGTAAATAACACATTGTGGTGGTGTAACATCAACACGAGCATTCCCCCATCCACCCTGCTCTGCAAGTCCAGTCCCAAAAGCTCTCTTTTTTTGATGGATGGTGAGTCTTGGAAAGCCAACGTGCTCTAAGATGTCTTGGTAAATCAGAATTATCTGGTTTTGTTATCTTTTTTGTGTGTTAATTTTTTTTTTTTTTAAACCAAGTACTTTATTAAGGGTACTTGAAACAATTCAATGAGAAGTGCCTTTCATCAGAGAGATCCGGATCCCTTTTATCATTCACTTCTGTGGTGAAATTTTCCATGACTTGAATTGATCTGAATCACAATAAGATAGCATTAAGTCAGTGCTTTTCATGTTCAATGGACTATATAAAGGTCTGGCTCAATATTTTTTTCATATTCACAATGTTACAAAGATGTGGCATGCAAGAAAAACTTCTGGAGTTGTTACAAATTATGTTCTGAAAAACATTTCACAGCCATCGTTGTGTTCCTGTAAATATTTTTAGTCTTGACAAATTATTTCAAAAATTGACAAATTATTGACAAATTATTTAAAAAAACGCCAAAAAATAGACACTGAAAAATTTCTGTTCTTTAGTCACTTCTCTCTGGCCTTCAGCTGGAATGGGTGAGTGGAAAAATTATCTTATTTTTCATTCATCCAGGATTTCTTTGTGTAGTCCTCAGGAATGTTGTAGTTGAAAGTTTTTCTTCCGTTTTGCCAGCTGAGTTGGGCACTGCTGTTACTTATTTAAAAGGAGAAATTTCTGTTTCTGATGTTGAAGAGCCTTCAAGAGCTCTTCAGGCAGAGTCTAATGCACACCGATGAAGTCAAGACAAAGTGACAAAGACAGCTTGTTCCTGAGGAAAGTTAAATATTTTTCCCTGGTTAATTTATGTGACACCTAAAGGAAAAATGCAGAATGAAACATTCTGTAACACTGGGTCTGCCTACAACCACTGCTAATAGAAAGGGACAGTGACTTGTACACTGTCTGATGCAATTTAGGATTTTATTCTGCACTATTCAGATACAAATGTGGTTTCTCATTTGTATTTTGTTTTCCTTGTGCAGTGAAGCAGCACTGACAACTGAGTGGCATCTTTGAATCCTTTTTTTTATGGCAAGTATCAATAGCAAAGCATGTGTTGAAAGACTTGATGTCAATTCATACTTTAGAGACAAATCCTGAAGTGTTTTATCAATTCTCCCGGTAAGTGATGTCTGCACAGATCTGTGCTGAGCAGAACTGCTGTTCCTTGTTTTCAGAGCACTGTCTGTGCTTCTGCCACCACCAAAAAGGCAAAGGGCTGACTCGAGCCAAGAGGAGTGGGAAAAGAGAGGTTAAAATAACCTTTGGAACTCTAAAAGGATGTATTCACTAAAAATGCGTGTAAACACTCTGTCACCCCTCCCCATCCCTATTTGACTAGAGTTAAGTATAATACTGCCATTTGGCAGGATACGAGACTAATTGCAATATTCTGTGCTCTGAATACTGAACACAATCAGACCCCTCAGAATTGACCAGTCAATACATTTCCCCATCTGCAGGGGCTGTGTTCCCTGGGGGGGGGGCACCTTTTAGAAATAATTTAGGTGCAGCTTGTAGAGCCACTGCAAAGCCACCCTGGAGATTCGGCTGCTGCCTGGCACAATGGGAGTGCAGCTGGCTGACAGGAGACCTCCCCGTGGCTTGGACCCCCCAGAGCAGTCATAAATTCAGCAGCAAGAGGAGGTTTAAACAGTATGGGCAGAGCCCGTGCTGCTGGGGAAAAAAACCTGCTTTATCCTGATGCTTCTATTCCTCCCCTTCTGGAGAGACTCCAGCAGGAATGTGGAGAAAAGCCATGTACCTTCCCTGACATCACACCTCTGCTGGGGGGCTCAGCGCCCCTATTTTGTGTCTAAAATGCTTCCTGCGTTCACTGAAATCTGAAAATCAGAACTTGCTTGTTAACTAATTGCCCTAAAACATCTTTAAGGGTTTTTGAACTGGGAGAAAATGCCTTTCAGCAGCTGGGTAATAGCTGCATTTTGTACCTATTTTTCCTTTTACATTTAAATAGAACAAATTGTGTTACTGTGCTGTATATCTGGGCACAGAATGCTTATTACCAACAGGAAGCTTGTGGAAGGAGATCTTATTCTTTTTAATGTATCTTGGAAGCGGGATATCAGTATGATTTTTCATTTGTATTTAAGGCAGCACAATAAGGAATCAAAATTTTTTTTACTTGATTACTCTGAGCGTTTCTAATTGTGTGTTTGTTGGCATCCTTTCAGTGCACTTTTGCTAAACTTGAGAGTAAGAACTGGAACTTGCTGGTGAAAAAAAAAAACCATGACAGAGTTCTCCCTAAATGATTGCCTCAAGTGCAACCACTCGACCTGTATTTATCCATCTGAATGCAGATTTTAAGGGTGTCATCCTGTTTTTAATAACGTCACAGTTTGTGACACGATGCAGGAGCTGTTGACAGTCAGGTTCTAGGAAGTCTGTGAAAACACAACGCTGGTTCTGCTGTTTGTGGGATTATTTCCTACTGAAACATTTCAGCGCCCTTGTGCTGTTTGTGCTCACGTAGATTTCATTGTTTTCACTCACTTTTGCAGCTTATGTGGGTGCACACTCCTGAACACAGGAGTGCAGAGTGGAGAGATGGACACAAACCAGTTTTATTTTGCCTCCCAAATGACCAGCAGGTCTGTAGGTGACCCACGTCATTTTAGTTGCTGAAAAATATCTTCAAGGAGGGAGTAGACCCTGAACATCTGAATTATCAGAGCTGATGGATAAGAGCATATTTGGCTCTGTGCTTCTCCACTTTAGTGCCCCCTTGACCGCATGCATATGGAGCACAAGGAGAGTGTCACAGGCTTTCCTGCAGCTTTGCAATTCAAAACTGTGCGAAAATGGGCCTCATTTCCATACGCTGAGACACCTCAAGCCCTGGGACCAATTTCCTGGTGCTCCTGAGCTGCTTGTCGTGGCACCAGCCTGGTGCAAGGTGTCATCGCTCTCTGCTTGTACAATTTCTCCTCGTGCAAACTTTTTGCAGCCGCTCCTGGCCTAAAGGAAGGAGAATGGTGCTGGAGGCCTGGTGTGGGAGTAGGATGTTTATGATGCAGCACGAAACTGCTACGTGGGATTTTTCCACTAAAATAAGTCATCTGGCTTTTGATTGTATTTGCTTGGGATGGTTTTAATATTTTTTTTGGTTTTAATTAAGGAAAACCCCCACTCATTATTGTTTGTTTTATAAAATCTAATCTTGGGAGTCCTTCCCCTTTAAACTTCAAGGATCCAACTTCCCCGTTCACTTCTACACTGGCCATTACAGCCTTCAGTCTCATTTTTAGGAAGGTTGTCTGTTACTGATGTCTTATTTTGAAAGGAAGAAAACATTTTTGCCAGCGTTTGCAGTCAAAACATTTCAAGTGCTCTCTTTGCTCTCTATTTCTCCAGCATTCCCTCACAAAAATTATGTGAGTACAACAAACACAGGGAAGTGATTTATACCTTTTAATTTTTAAATTTTTTTTTCATGTTCTCTTAAATTAAATCTAAGCAGATGACAAGGGGCAAACATCTTCTCTAAAGAATTTGAATTAGGGTCATTTCCATTATGGGGCCTGAAATGAAAATTTAATTCGTACCACGAGATACAATCATGTTCAGATTCCTCTCTGGACTCAGCACTGTGATTGAGTGGGAAAAAATATTTAAGTGGCTCGAAAACAATTTAATTTTTAAGGGTTTTTTCTTTTTGAGGTGTGTTTTTTGCCTTGCCTTCTCCTCAGTTGCAGCTTTAGTCCTGACCTCCCTCTATGCTCCGAAGTCTGGGGCGTGCACAGGAGGATGTTTGTTCTTTGTTTCCAAATCCATCCAAGGGAAGGAACAAAGGGAAATAAACTGTGCAGGTGTGTTAGAAAAACATTCCTATTAAGTGCTTCCATCTCAGACTTAGAAGCTGGAAGTTGGAGGAGCTGAGCAGATGGGAGGTGTCTGGCTCCAATGATCACCTGTCATTGACTGAATTGTTAAATAATGGCTGCTAGAGAATATTTGTAATAGAAATCCACGTAGAGAAACTGGTGAAAACAGTACTTGCTGTACTTGTTACCTCAGCAGGAGGAAAGAAAACATGTAAAATTGTTGGGGGAAGCTGTACAGTAATTTACCTGAACACATAAACCACTGCTGCTTTCAAAACCACTTTTTCCAGATGACAGATTCTGCCATGGATTGTTCCGTTCTATCAGGGACTTCTTTTCTCCTCTGTACAGCCAGGAACATTTTAATTATTTTTTTGTTGTTGCAGAAAACAATCGTTTTGTCTCACAAGAAAGGGAAAATGAGACCAGAACAAACCAAGGTGCATTCCCATCTGAGCTTGGAGAGTGATAAAGTGAATATTTGCTGTGGAAGAGGAAGCGCAGGCAGATTTTTCCTTTCTGTATGCTGCCAATAGTTTTGGTGTTTGGTGGGTTTTTTTGTTGCTGTTTTGGTTTGGTTTTGTTTAAAATCTTTACTTATTGATACTAACTCCTCATTTTGGTGGCATTTCCAAATCAGTGTAGATTTGGTTTGGTTTTGGGTTTTTTGAGCCATAAATGTATCTTTTATGCAAGGCTTAAGAAGGGAAGAAATTAGAAAATTATTTCATAAGGGAAGTTTTAGAACACTTTTTGTACCTTCAAAGGCAGTCATATTTGGCTCCTATCAAGTTTTGGAGGCAGATTCACTCATCCCTAAAGAGATATAAAGAGGAGGATGGTGGAGTTATAGCAAAAATTCACTTGAAAATGGTCTTACTAATGCTGCTCTGAAGTGTAACTATTCAATTAACAGGAAAAATAATGATGCTTTTATTAAACAAAAGAGCACCAGCAGAGAATATTGCTAAAGCCCAAGGACAAGTGTAACTCTTCTACCAACAATAATGCAGATTTTTTGCATATATTATGGATTATATTCTCTTTTCAATGCACATGCATTAGCATTAATGGGCAAGAAGAAGATGATAGATCCATTTGCACTTCTACCCAGTATCAGCAGCAAAATTCATTACATTCACACACTCTGACTCTTTTGATTCTGTTTGAAATAAATCCAAATATTCATCATTCAAGGACGTTAGGGAATAAATTATTTTCCATTTCTAGAATGTCCACAGAAAGATCAAAATTATTTCATTTGGTATTATAATTTACTCAACAAACTTTGCAGTTTATTTTCCTCTAATTCTGTGGGTTGTGGAAAGGGGTTTGCTGTAAAGTCAGTGCTGCAGATGCTGCTTGGTAAGGACTGATTTTGTAACATTGTTTTTTTCTCTCCATTTAATTATCCAGTGCAAGCATAAGAGGAATGATTTTATCGTGTGGTGCAGTGCTCAGTGAGGAATCTGAGAACTTTTTGAGGGGGAATTCCTCCTCTCCTTGGCAGCCAGAACGAGGGGGTTTTAATGTCCAAAATCTCTTTATGGTATTGCTCGTGAACCTCTGCAATTTTCTGTGACCTTCAGAGCTAAAGGTGAAAAAGAATTGCTGCTTCCTCCCAGTGAAAACCATGGTTTGGGTTTTGTTAGCTCACAGTGAAACACCAGAGAAGGGTTTCTTTCCCCAAACCAGGCAGGTCCAACAGCAGGGATTTCCGTGTGTGGAGCTGTGGGTTTTCTCAGGATGCCTTTATCAGCAGCCTGAAATCCTCTCCTTTGCAGTTTTCCATAGGAATGTGGGAAGCAGTGGGAATTGGCACGTTAGAGATGCACTTTAAATCTTTCCAGGTTTGAAGTCAGTGGGTGTCTTTCTACAGTTTGGGATCCATCTGCTACTATATCAAATAAACTTATTGGGATGGGTTTGGTTTGCAAGGAAAGGCTCTGAGGTTGGGACACTGGAGTTGCAGAGATGAAAATATCTGCAACAAAAGGAAATATAATGGAAGTTCTGATTTTGGGCTACTTAATGTTAAAAATGCTCGAAAGTATTTGGAAATAATATTGCAGATGTTCTTAAAATGAAGGACTGGACTGGACAAGCAAATATGAAGGGATAGTGGGAATGTAGAAGGTAGTGTTCTGGGGGTTTTGTGGTTTTTGTGTGGTTTTTTTTGCTTTTTCTTTTATAATTGGAAGATTTCATTCTCTTTAAAATCCCCACTGGCAGAACCAGATAGAATTCCCTAACTGGAGATGGTGCATTTGTATATATTTTTATATCTATCTATCTATCTCTAAAAAAAAAGTATTTCCAAAAGCAGCAAGCGCAAAAAAATGAGAATATTCTGTAAAATTTAATTGCTTTATCAATGTTTCCATTTCTTTCTTAGCAAAAAATGTGTAATTTTAAAGTGATATAGGCCTCAGGCAATGAATACTTACTGTCAACAAATTATGCAGAATTCATATATCATATTTTTTGAATTTTTTGCCATTCAATACAAATCTTTTTGTTCCTATGGCAACCCTGATGCGATCTGAAACGTACACAGTGTTAGATACAAAGGGTTGAATTCAGGCCTGGTATCTCTCCTGGAATGAAAACTCCTTGTGCAACGAGACTGTTCCAAAGCAAAGGGACCAACCAGTGGAATAAAGTCAACCCACTGGATTTTTGGCTCGTTTTTCACAGCGACACTCAGACTGGAGCAGGAAAGGAGGGCCATGCCCCAAGGCTGACCTTTCTTTGTGCCCCAGATGAAGAGCCAGTATTGTCCTGCTCTCGTGGAAGTGATGAGGGTGCCCTGAAATCCGGGGAGTGGCTCTGTGTCCTCAGCTCTCTCTAGACCGGTTGCACATCACTTACACGTGGGCTTTCGTGCGTTCTTTCATGGCTCATCAAAGATGTAAAACTGCTGAATGCCTTGTCTTAAGCTCAGGGGCAAGTCCAGGCCTAGATTATAGGATTGCCTGCTCTGCCCCTTTCCATCCATCATGAGTCTTTAATTAGTGGATGTATCACTGCCATTATCACATCCAAATACCAGAGGCAATGTTTTCCCTTGCAGACCATGAATGAGAGCAAGGTTTAGCACCGAGCTTGTGCCTCCCTCTAATACAGGTACTAAATGATTCATGTTCCAAATTTGCTATTAGGAGAGGGAACATCGTAACCTCCTTAAGTTCCTATTAACTGGTTTTACTTTCTTTAAAATGTATTTTGTTAAGCAAGCAAAACATAAAAACTTCACATACCCTGTGATTGATGACCTTTCTCATGGAGTCTGTGAACAGGAACAACCGAAGGATATTGGAGCAATTAAGAAGTTTCTGCAGAGGCTTTACACTTATCAAAACACCTCAGACAGGCATTCAGCTGGATCATTGCCCCTCATGCCTTACCTGCTGTCAGATCAGCTCTAACAGCACCCATGAAGACTATTTTAGGCACACCAGCAAAATGCCACCGTGAACTTTGAGCAGCAATTATGGGCATAAATATATTGGCCTTGCAGCGATTTAAGATGAACTCCTCAATAGCATCTGTCCAGACACTAATATCTTACCAGGTATTATTTTTCCTCACCTTACAGGTATTAGCTGTTAAGGAAGCATTCACATTTTCCCAGACAAAACCCAGACTTTAAACTGTAAAAGCTAAACTAATCATAGTGGCAACAGAGCACTTGTGTGGAATGTCTCCCTTTGAAATGCCAGGTACTAATGCAAGAAGTTCAATGGAATGGAAAGAAATTTAGGCCAGATGGTGGTGCAGGGAATGTCTATTGGATATTAATGTCTGCTGTTCTGGAATTGTTTTTTAAACATCTTTTTTTAGGACTACAAGAAAGGAAGAGAATTTGAGCATTGAGTCAGGCTCTTTTGCTGTTGATGGCTTTGTCTTCTAAAGTCTCTTTTGTGTGTTTACTGTCTTGATGCAGTGAGGTTTTTATCTTGATTACAGAGCTATTGAAAAAAAGAACTTTGGCTTTAATACTTCTAAACCTTAAAATAAAATCCTAGAACAGGAATGAACCTCTGGAGGTCACCTGGTTGAGACCTCACTTGGAGCAGGGCCAGCCTAGATCAGGGTGCTCAGGGCCTTGACCATCAAGTTTTGAATATCTCCTAGAATTAATATTCTTTCAATTGAAACCTCAGCATGTCACTGCCAAAACTGACCCCTAGCTTGAACAGATCATGGTCTCCAGTCAGGGACAACCACTTGGCTTCCAGATAACACCTAAAGTGTTTTAAAGTTAAATTTTCTGTGTATCAGATGCTTGAGTCTTGTCCCTGATATCATGGTAACTCCTCATGCTTCATGAGGGTGCATGACTTCAGCCCAGGAACAGAAGGGCTGAGTCTGCAATAAACAATGAACTTTGTGTTTTCCCTTCTTGTTTGTTTGTTTTTCTTTGGGGTTTTTGTGGCTTTTTTGGTTTTTTTCTACAAAAGATTTTTAGTGGACTGGCAAGGTAAGATACCTTGCAGCTTTTCATAAATTTTGTTGTGCTGCCATACTCTATAAATTGAGTTTTGAAGAAAAGTTTTTCAAGGCTACAGATTGTTTCAGCCTAAAAAGAAGTCAGTGGTATGTATTAAGTATAAAACAGTTTCCAAAAAGTTGGATGCCATGAAGTGGATGCCAGTAATGTATTTTTAAATTTGTCTGGGCTTGCTTTTCCTTCTTTTTGTCCCCTTAAAACACTCTTACTTTCTTTTGAAATAATTTTATAGTTTTTCCTAAAACTGCACAAATTGTTTCATTATGTCTGAGTGGTTTTTAAAGCAGGCAAAATGGCCAATCCACTTTTCATAAAGGAAAGTGTGACTTTCAGTTTCCTTGTGGCCTTTAAATCCTCTTTCCCCAGCTGAAGTCTCATTGCAGTTTATGAAAGAATGAATGTTCTCTGAGCACAGATGAAAGCCTGAAGTGGCAGAAAGGAAAATAAACAAACTCTCAGCTACGGAAAGCAAAGCCCAGGAAGACCTTGGCTGGTGAAATCAGAGCAGATTGAGGAGGTGATCATGGATCTCCTTGTTTCTCCGAGCACACAGGAAAACCAGAAGGAGGAAGAGGGACAGTTTTGTGGAGAGAACAGCAAATGCCAGTTTGATAGGTGCTCCCTGAAGTCGAGGAGTGAGCATTGCCAGGTGCCAGCGCTGCTGCCACGCTGCACGTGGTGACTGTGCCCTCACATTGGCAACTTTGCACATTTCTGTGCAATCCCTGCATCCTCCCTACTCCCAGCTTTCCCTTTCCATGACCCACCTGTTCCTTCTCTCCAGAGCCAAACCCACAGCTTTGCTTTGCCTCCTCAGTAGCTCTGTCTGGGCTGAAAGTGAAACATCTTTATGGGCTGAATGAGAGAGCTTGCTTTCCACCAGAGACAGGCTGTTTCTTTGCTGAATGCATACAATATAAATCAAAGTATGTGCCATTATTAATAAATAAGGCATTGGGTAGGCTTTGTCTGGGAGTCTGGTTGAAAGCACTGATTACGATCCAATAACTTCTGAAAAATGCATAGTTGCCTTTGGGATATTGAAGCATGGAATAATTAAACTGCAAGT
The DNA here is from genome assembly GCA_013397845.1 of Melanocharis versteri. Lineage (NCBI taxonomy): Eukaryota > Metazoa > Chordata > Aves > Passeriformes > Melanocharitidae > Melanocharis > Melanocharis versteri. The sequence continues at coordinate 656,522 of VZTG01007876.1, read as the reverse complement.
TTGCAAAAGCAGAGTTGTAACCACAGAGAGGGGCTGTTTCCAGCAGCTGATTCACTTATAGGGTTAAGTATCTTTTTTTTCCTGATTTAATGATAAATATGCCACTTTAGCATTTCAGAATATAAAATGAATTATTGAGTATTTTCAGTAGATACGTTTCAAAACTGTGCTGGTTATTGAAAATCAGTGGTGATTGAACCTGCACTTGGGGTTTGTTGTGCTGATATTTAGGATTTTAGGGTTGTTGTGGGCCAAATAAAAAATGAATTGACTGCTAGTGCAAGGAAATTTTGTGCAGCAATGCTATATTCAGATGAAACATCTATTGTTTTATTGAAATTGAGCATCTCTTAATCCTCTTGAACTTTAATTATTGCACAGAAAGTGCAATTGTGCTGTAGGTGATTACAAACAGGAAAGTTATTTCTTCTGGCTGCTTAGTCTGGCTATTACTGGGAAAGATTGGAGAAAATGTGCTTTTCTGTCTGTGAAACCTTCAGGTCCTGCTTGGATGCTTCCTCTGTCACCAGAGATAAGGGGTCTGGTCCCTGATCCTCTGTCTTTTGTAGGATCAACCACTTGCAGCCGTGGAAGTTACAGAAGAGGGGGGCTGATGTTTTATCCATATTCTTTTCCAATTCCGTATTTCAGTCGTATGTGTGTACTTCTCTTTATGCACAAAACAAAACTGGGGACTGCGTGGGCTGAGGACAAGGGTTTCCAGAGGTGTCACTGGAACAATCTGCAGAATCTGCAGGGAGAAGCACTGCCCAGTGCCTCTGTGCTGTGATTAACAATCCCAGTGCATCTTAATCCATCTCAACTTTCCGCGAGAGCGCGTTACCCTGCCTGGGACACAGATAACGCTGCTGTAGGACAAGGGAGGATGTAACACTCAGCAATAGTGATAAGAGGAAAAACCGCATAAAAGCGCAGAATAAAACAGTTTTCTGTCACAGCATTAAGCTGGAAGTGCATGCTAGTCTTGAAGTTTAACAGAAATCTTTAATTAAGGATGTCATTGGCACTGTAATCTTTGGGTTTGATAGCCTGGAGACTGACTTTTACAATACGTTGCACCCTTTTCTTTAGTTTGCAGTTTCTCAACCTAAAAACCTTTCAGCAACATGTACTCGTTCTTCAAACCTCGTCTTATCTCAGAAGGATGAATGTTGCAATTAACAATTCAGAACTCTTTATATTTTAGTAACCACGCATAAAAATTAACTCAAGCAAATGTAATTTAGAATAATAATAACATGTTTTCCAAATGTTTCCTACACTAATAATGGTGAAGATGGTTACTATAGTACCACTGCTGGATTTTATTGAAAATAAAGTAATTCAGGGTGGTACATGTTCCCTTGAGAGCATTTCTGTGTGTTTAAAAGAAGTGAAGGATGTGAGTATGAGGCAGCAAGAGAACCTTCTGTTTTTTGTTGAGTGAATTCAGTGCTTAGTAACATTTTGATACAAAAGCAATAGAGCAGTGTTTATTTTCAGGGAAAGGTTCTGAACTTTGCTATTTGTCAATGGATATTTCTAAAATTTCCGTACATATGAGAGGCAAAAAAGAATAAAGGATGTGTACCAAGTTTTCCGCCAAAATAAATATTAGACCCAGGATAAATAGTTCACCCAGGTTATTAACTGTGTGGTAAATAAACCCATCGAAGTTTGCTTGCTGCTGTTTACCCAAGGTATTTTGCTGACATGAGGCTGAATGTGCCATCCAGACTTCTAATTAAATGTCACCGAGGAGCCTGTGAAAAGGTTTGACTCCAACAGCACACACAGGAGTCATAGGCCAGATTTTTTGGTGAACGTGGTTGTAACCTGTTTACAAATTTCCCAAACCAGGTTGCAGAATAGTTTATGCACACGAGTCTTTAAGGATGTGTAAAGGCTCTGCAGCATCTTTAAGGCAGCAAAGAAACTCTCCCTATTAAATGGGTAAGAAAACCTCACTCACTGAGTTGCAGGAGTGAGGATAACACTCGTGGTGTGGGTGTGATGTCCTGCATTCTCATAGTCCAGAGGGAATACAATTCAGTGCCTCTTGGTTTTTGCACTTTTCTGGTGGTTTGTTTGTCTGCTTCCCCGCTCTCTGAAGGATGGCTTCCACCCTGTTTTCCTGTTTTAAATGTGAATTTGATGCACTTGTTTTTCCTTCTTTGGACCATCGTTGAGTTGGGCCTGACGTTTATGTTACTGCTGAGCAAAGTTGAAGTTGTTACTCCAGGTCTACCATCAACATTTTCTCAAACTGTAAATAGGTTACTATCAATGAGTTAGATCCACAGCCATTTGCCAGGGTGTGTCACAGAAAGGCTTTTTGTGAAAAAATTCAAAGTTAATAATCTCTGTCTGACCTGGCACATACCGAAACTGGGTCAATAGAGACACACAAGACCTTGTCCTGTCTCTGCAGGCTCCTGGAGGAGCTGGTGTGGGGCAAACTGGGGAGCTTCCCTACGGCAGGAAAGGGTTGAGGAGTCGTGCAAAACCAGCTTTCAGCCAGTGGATTGGATGTGACGGGAGAGGAGAATGTTTTTGGGAAGGGAGTTGGTGTGGCTGCCAGCCAGGATGAAGATAGTGCTCCTGACGGTCGATGGTTTGTTTTTAGCACCAGACCAGCTGGATGGAAGCCTTTCCTCCTTCCAGTGGGTTGGCTTCTGCATATGCTGCATGGCTGTAATTTCTTTATAAACTGTTTTATAAAACTTGCAGATTTGGCGCAGAGGCAAAGGATGAAGTTAACCTTACTTCAAGGTTAAGAAAGCTGCCTTAGGTTTTGGTCTAGACCCTTGAAATGCTAAAATTCACCTTATTTGTTAGGGAGGAGGTACAAAAGCCTTTTTTTTCTTTCCCACTGCATGCAGCATTCAGTAGGGTGAGGCAGGAGAAGGCAAAAGAAACACAAGTGGCCTTTTTGGCACCTGGGTTACACATGAAAAAGAAGTGCTAAATAATATCTCACATCTCAGTGTTAATTACTTACTTTGCTGCTCGTTAGCACATTAAATGTGTAGCACAAATATGTTTCTCAGCTCTGGATAATGTAGTTTGCCAAGTTTTTCTTGTTGTGTAATGTAAATTTTCTTTCTGTGGTCATATTTTATTTAAAATTATGCACCAGGTGCCTCCAGTGGATGTGTGAGTCTTGAGCCGAGCCTTTAATGCTTATTTAACTTCAATATGTGAAGAACACATTTCACAAAACCCAACTGAATGAATGTTTTAGGGTCAGGTGGAATCTTCTAGTGCATAGGAAAAATATATCTCAGTGTGGAAATTTCTGGAAGAAGTTTCAGGAGGATGCTGGGACAATCCTGCTTCACACTGGGGTAGGAACTTGGAACTGATTGTCTGATCCAGGCTTGTGTGGCTGTGGGCATCTCATTATAGAGATATATTTATGTAACAGCAGCCCCAGACAAGGTTTTGTTCCTTAGTTTTGCCTTGCATTCATCGAGCTGATTTTTTCCTTCTGGCCACAATCAAAGCTGGATCTTTTCTTTGAAACTTTTATTTTTGTATGAAATCCTGCAATTCACATCTGTATGAAATATCTCTTAAGGCTCATGTCACATAGAAGCAATTGTAGATAAAAGACAAAATGGATAGATTGCAAAACAGCACCCAGAAGAAAAGTAATTTTCTGAAATTCCTAAATAAATTGCTCTCTAATTCACAAATAATGCAGTACATATTTAGGTTGTTAGAAAGAATGGTTACTGAATACAGAGCTCAGAATTCATGAGAGAGAAAAAGCATATATGGAATTGTTGAGAAAAAAATGAACTATAAAATACAGAACTTCTGATATTTGACTGATTTCCTTCATAAATCTCTTGCTGCTAAATGCAGAACAGTGGGGTATCAGAAGCGAAATCACTTTTGTAAGGAAAAGAACTTTCAAAACCAGTTGTGTCTGTCATAAATTCTACTACAAGTAGTGTAAATAATGTCCTTGGTTTGCATATTAGAGAATACCTCAGACTTTGCCTCTTGCTCTTGTCTATCAGAAACAAGAATAAAAATAATCTTGCTAGATTGAGGATAAACTGTTGGTCCTACCTTGATATAGTTTAACCTAATAATAAATGCTGCATTAGAATACTGTGCTTTCATCGCCAAAATATAACGTGGAAGAAGAGGAAAGGGTGTTAACATTGGGGTCCACTGGAAATGCAGAGGAGCAGAATCAGGGTGTCCAAATGTAAAATACTGAGGCAAAAATTCTGTTTCATGCTTTTTTTTTTTCACCCTGAAATTGGCTTTCAGATTAAAGCTGCTATTTTGAAATTCAGCTGTTCTGAGTTTTAAATATTTGGCCACCCACAAGAATATTTTGACACCTCAAAGTTGTTTGGTTAACAAGAATTATTTCCTGGTCTTGTCCTTCAGATTGGATAGATGTACTTTGCTTACTGGTGTCCAAAATACTCTGCTTCACCAGAGAAACCTTTTCTCCAGATATGACTAAGACAGAATATCTCTGAAAAATCTCGGGAAGATAGGATACTTTACTGGGATATGGGGAGCACAAGAGGATGAAGTATTCTCTGCTGTATTTTGATGAATCAGCTCATTTAGCAGCTGATGATTTTTCCACAATGCCATTTTTGGCTTTTTTTTGTTACTCATCGTGTCAATGAGTAACAAAAGAAGGACCAGACAACTGAGCTCCATCAACAGCCGCGGGTTACTGTTGATTTTCTGACCTTGCTTCATCTAAGCAGGTGTTATCAAAGCACATTTTTCCTGTTTTTTTCATTTCAATCCCCTTTCTGGGGCCCTCTGTCTCTGATGTAAGAGCTCGTGTATTTTTTGTTACTGGGAGGCAGAAATTTTTTGAAACTCTTTGTGCTCCATCTTGTTATTGCTGCTGCAGCAGCTTTTGTGCTGGTCAATATTGTATGGGTGGAGGAACACAGACATTTTGCAGACTCCATCAAGTGCACGAGGACACAGAGGGAGTGGGAATAATAGCAGTGGCCATCTGTGTTCTTTGTTATTGTCAGTGCAGAGGCAGCGAGCCCGCTCGCTATTGAGAGCTTCATATGCACCATGGCAACAGAGGGATGATTAGAAGTGATGCAAGTCAAAGGATCTCAGAGATGTGTAGAAATGAAAGGAATTCCCTGTTTCTGAACCCAAAAGCCAGCCCTTAAATAGCTGTTGGTAGTTGTATTTTCAGGGCTCTCAATTCTTCGTGCTTTCCTGCCCATTCCATCTCTAGGGATAAAGCCAGGAAAAGAACTGCCTGTGGAAGCTCAGTGTTAGCAAAGTTTTAGGGACAGAAGTGACTTTGAAAGGCCAGAATAAAGACAGGGTAAGGAAAAGCAGAAGCTGCATCTCCAAATAAGTGAGGTTTCAACAAGATCCAAATATGTAAGCATAGGTTTGGCATAAGTAGAGTTGAATTTATCATTCTTTACTTCTGGCTGATTCCTAAGTTTCTGAGAAGTTTAACATTAAAATTCAGCACTAACAAGCTGCAGTCAATAGCTCCTGATCTGGATGATTCCTGATATAGGAAGTTCCAGAAGGGTGAGCAGAGAATTGACATAAATGTCTTTCGAATTCTTTCATCTTGATTTCTGATTTCGAGGAGCCCATGTTAAATCCAAGGTTTTATCTAGGATTAGGAGCAGTGTGGCTCCCAGCCTGAATGGTACATTCTGGGAAGTAAATTGAGACCTAGAACCAGGAATTTCAAATTCCTTGGTCTTATTTTTTTGCTTGTAATAGTTGATAGTCTTGGAGTCAAGAACAGCAAGACAACAAAAAGAGAACTTCAATAGCATTTGCTGGATTCCAAGGAGGGTAACAGAGGCTTGGTAAAAAGGGCTTCCAATTACTCATTCTTGTGAGGGATTTGGGGCAGGTTCTTATAACTTCATGCCCCTACTGGAGCTCCTCAATGTCTCTGGAAGTTCTGCTCTCCATTGGAAAGCAAACATGCAGAGTCTTGCCAGGTAACAGGTACCAGTTCAACTGAAATGAGCCTTTTGAATTCAGGTAATTGCTGATTTTTCAAGATTGCATTTCTTACAAAAGGCCACTTGGAGTTATTTGGCTCGATTTTCTTTTCTGGAGGAAAGAGAGCCTGTAGGTGTTTCCGAATGTTTTTAATTTTAGTATGAGGCAAGTGTTTTCCCATCGAAAGACCACATTCTCACAGCTTGGAAAACAGCTTTGGTAACTTCTGCTTTCTAGAAAGTGGAATGAACATTGGGCATGAAATCTCTGTAAGATGTTAAGGGCTGCTTTGAACAAGAAAAGCCTCTTCGAGAATAAACAGTTTACAGTGTGTAATCAAATGAAAAATGTGATTCTTGGGGAAGAGGGACTTTTAACTGCCCCTTCCACAGAAGGTAGGGAAACATTAAAAATACATTTGCCACTGATAGGTTGAATTCATTTTAGCTGGCATAAATGGGACAGATGAGCTATTCAAATGTCTGATGAGCACTATATAATGAAATATTTATCACCTTCTCATGGTCACTGCATGAGAAGCCAATAATTTGTTTTCTCTCAGCACTGGTATTTTGTGGCGCTTATAATAAATTATACATTGCAAGCTCCCATCCTTCACCTTCTTTCTATTTACCTATCTAGTCTGAGATCTCATTCATCAGCGTGTAGCTGGGACGGGGACAAAAGTGAGGCTATAAATTCGTGTATTCTAAAGAATCATGGAATTTATAATGCATAATGGTAGGGGGGCAACGTAGCTGGAGAGTGACTACTGGGAACAGGTGATGTCTGGAGCTGTAAAATAGGAATTGAGCAAAATTTTTAGAAACATATAAATATATATATATCTTTAGGAAGATCTCAGCCTTGGTTGTGCTGGCTACTGATTTTGGATTTAGGAAAACACCTCCAAGCAATCAAAGCTGTCCAGATTTTGGCCCATTACCAAGATCAAGCTGATGCTACAGATTTAATTCTTCTCATGACTGTCAAATTCTCTAAAGCAGCTTTTGATGTCAGAGATATAAATTATCTTTTATTTGCTTTGCATTGATGCAGAGTATTTAATGAAGGAAATATTAGGATGAAAGAAATATTCCCAAATGAAAGCCTTTATAGCATTTAGGCACAAACTCTTCTATGTTAAAGAGGTTGTATTTCAAAAAATTGAAAACTTGACCCTGGCATTGCTTCAAAATACAAACAAAATTAGCACCTTTAGTTCTCAAACATCTTTTTTTTTCGGTGTGGAGGGGAAATAAAAACCTTGCTTTGCATTGCCAGATTTTAGCCAAGGTCTCCTGTTTATAATTCTCAAGAATTCCTGCTGAAGACATTCAGGTGGAGCTGTGCTGCTGTACCAGAGAGAGTGATCTGGTCTTATGCTGGGTTCTGATGTGTTAGAAGGTGGAAATTTTTGTCTTTTATTCTTGCAGCTTCCAATCAGAAATCGTTTGACCTCAGCACAGAGATAAGACCACCACTTGCCTCACTTATTCAGGAAATGAAATCAGTCAGTGTTGAGGAGGCTGGCAAAGTTCATTATTCACTGCTCAAAAAGTCTTTAGAAATCTATCATTTCTGCAAAGTCCATAAGCCTGTAAATTAATTTCTCATGACAAAATCATTTAAAATGCACAGCCTAAAGGATTTTTAAATGACCTTCTATTGGATGATACAGAGAAAATAAACCTAGAGCCTTTCTCAATCAATCCAATGGAAGTCCTGTGTGCATTTTCACCATACAGACCCGGGGTCAGGTGCAAATTTGGGGGGGTTGTGTTGCCTGAAGACACATGAAATTTGATTCATGTTTTGTGTTAATGAGAAGCTTTGGCATCAAGATTCCCGTGCTCCTGAACCTGGTGTTTCAGTTCAGTAAAGTCCTCTCTCAGGGTCAAGATTGCAGGTCTTGGAAAGCCACACTTAGAGTTTAGAATTCCCCAAATTCTTAAAGGCACAGTAGGGTTACTGATCCGAGCATTTTTCTAAGTTGACCGAGCTAGCTTTTAGTTCCATGTTTAATTTTTTTTTCCCCTCGGAATAATTCCCAGCATTTTCACTAAAAGAGGTTTGGTTCCTTTTTGAAAGCACAATATAAAAATAAAATTTCCTCATAGCTATATAGAAAGATTTTTTTCTTAATGTCATTTTCATGGTGTAGAGAAAGTTCCACAAAGATTTTTGGAATTAAATCTATCCTTATGAAGAGAGCAAAGGAAAGAAATGACAAAAGTAAAATCTGTTATCAGGATCTCTGTGTACTGAGTAAACACAGAGATAGCATGTGTGTTCTTTGCATATTTTATTAATACATAAATTAGAATGACTTTAATAACTTTTCATGGAGTTAGTGGAATAATTAGTTGCAAAGAAATTACCCAGTAAAATACTCTTTTCCCTTTAATTGCTTTTTTTCACATATACATGTGCAGATAAATACATCTAGGCATAACTGCTAAATTTTTTTGTAATTTTTATAGATAAATTATTCTGTCAACAGACTTTAGACCTGCTCTGTTTTCAGGTCAGGGGAGGATGGGATTAAAGGGAACAGAAAAGAGTAGCTCCACTGCCACTGACTTTCAACACTGACTTGTCCATTATGATTTCAAAACCACTCCCTTTTTCCATTCTACTATTGCTTGCATAATCAATTCCTTAGAACTTCTGCCTGAATTACAGTTTGGGGGGTTCTTTTATTTTCAGGTGAATAGTAAATTACAAATGATGGGTAATTATTTCTTGGTAAAGAAAATTTATGGAGGTAATGATGCTAATTTTTGAACTGAGCTGTTGAGCTCAACTAAAATGTTAGGATTACTTCATACAACAATGTGCTCATGAATAATTTCTGAAATTTTGTTTTTTATTTCTCTTCTTATACATGGAATAATTCAATTACTGTAATAAATATATTAGTAAGATCTATAAATGAAAATAATGTAGTTGTATGCTAAATTATTAACTAAGTTTCGAAACTTTGGTCTCTTAACATACTGCACAAGTTTAACATGGAATTTTAATCTTCTAAGTAGCTGTTTCTTTCCTTAGTCTGGATAACAGAAGTTAGTTTAAAATACAACAAAATACAGTTGTCAGCTTGGCCATATTGAAAGGTATTAAAATGTTTCTAAGAAATGAAATAAGAACTAAAGCATTATCTTAATCAGTTTTAAATCTTGACAAAAGGTAGGGTATATAAAGTGGAATTTGAAAAATAAAGCCATATGTTTGCATAGAAATGTATCAATATAAAATAAAGATGTTTACTCTTCCAGTAAACATAGAAAGAAGTAAGCCTGGAAAGATTACTTTGTTAAATTATTTTCTCTAAAATATTCTGTTGCAAATCAAGGAGAATATTTGTAAGACTGGGGTTTTTTTTAAACTTTGTGGGCTGCGTGTTTATGTAAAAAGAACCTCAACTTCAGGCTTGAATTTTGACTCCAGTTTCTATATCTACAGCCCTGTATACTCTTTTTTTTTTGTTATTCACGCTATTTTAAATAAATATTACGCTATTTTAAATAAATATTGCACTATTAAATAATGCAGTCCCTTCCTGCCTGCTTCTTTGGGCAGGTTTGCTGGGAGAGGGAGGCTCTGAGGGAGCTCCCTCCTGCAGGTCGGGTGGCTCTGTGCAGCTGATGCTCTGATTTGTTGGAGTGACCACTAAGTTGCCCCCTCCCTTCCTAAAAGCACATCCCCAGGGCTGTGCAGGGCTGGCAGATTTCGGTGAGGAATTGCCACAGTGCTCACTCTGCTCCATAAACCCCTGCCTAGGCTGGCCTTAAATCTGTATCCCACCCCAGCCCCTCTCTCAGGGCGGGGAGCAGCTCTCCTCAAACACAGCCTGGCAGAATTTCCTTTTTCACCCTGGCTGCAGCGATGGGAGAGCCTTGGAGTGCGTGGTGCAGTTGTGCTGATAAATTATTTAATGACAGAAAGGAGCTGACTGCTCGAACTTTCCTCTTGACCTAAGCTGAAGTACCAGCCTGGCTGAATTTGTGTGTAAGGCCGTGTAAACTGAACTTCTCATCTGATATGCAAAGCCAGGGTTTCCTAATGCCTGTCACTGTACTAGGGAGGCTTCCTGATCCCTTGCAAATATTTGTGCTTGTTTCTGCTGGTGTAGAGGTTCCAATATCCCTGTGTTCTGCAAATCCATGGCTCTTGGGGGAGCTGGGGGTGAAGTTGTCAACAGCTTGGTAAATGTGAAATTACTCAGGGTGTGCTACAAATAGTAGAGGGTGTGATGATACCTTCAGCAATAAAAGCTGGATGCAGACACGAGCAGAGACTCATAGAAGAGAGGCTATTTTTCAAAATATATTTCTAATTACACATTTATTTTGCATATATGGATAGGAAAGCTCTTTTGGTGATTGACTTGTGTGTGGTTGTACACAGTGCTTATTCCTGCTTTAGGGAGGAGAATGTGCTGCCATAAGGAAGAAAAAGGAAAGGTGTTCCTCCCTAAATACAGTAAAGGTGACTGTTAATGAATGAACACGCTGTAATTTTGGTAATATAAATGTTTAAATACCAACCCCCACTATCTTCAGTGATGGTGAAACTTCAAAAAGAGCAACAGAAAGCCAAAGCACTCACTCATGTGTCAGGAGAAAGGCAAAACTCTCATTTTCAGGAGTACAGCAGAGGGAGTAAGTAAAATATGAGAATGGCTTTGTGAGATGTCACCTATGGTGCTGGTTTAACAATTTTACACAAAAAGTGGTTTTAATTAAACTTGTCTTCCTGTTTTTCTGAAAAGGTTGTTGTTATGGTAGAACTAATATTGAACTGTTCTAGTTATAAATTATTACCTCTATTATTATTATTCTGATACTTAAAAATTGCCAGACTGTTTTCTGTCTGGTTTTTTAATGTCCCTTACTAGCAAGTGTACGTGATTAATGCTAAAATTTACTTAGGGCTGAACTCATCCAGCCAGTCATTTCCAGGAGCAGTTATTATCATGTTTTTTGTATTGAAAACATATTAAAACTCTAAGAGTTCAGAAGCATAAAGCAGGCACAAAGCAAAGCCTATTATGGTACTGTTTACCAACAGATTTATAATTACGAAATAAATTAAGCATGAAATGGAACACTTTTCATTTTCTGCCATAATGGTATGAAATATTTGATGTTACTTTACAGATTATTCTGGAATAGCTTTGAAAGTGAATAATTCTGGAGGTTGTCATGGTATTTTAGCAGAACCTAAACATATCTGCTTTTAAAAACCCATGTCCTTTTTTCCTGCAGATAATCAGAATGCCCAAAGAAGCGAGAAAGGCTATTCCAGAACCCTGTCTTCCAATCAGAATAATGATAAAGCAATAAAAAAATTAATTATGTGAAAAATACAGAATGCCAATATTCTCTCCCTCATAAATATCTTAAATTATAACAGCAATACAAAATTGTTGAATGCCTTTGAGTGGTTTGGGGTTTTTTAGTGGGATGGTTACATCCGAATGCCTCTAGTTCTGGGTGCCTACAATTCTGATTAATTTCTGGACCTTGAGAAAAGCAGTTTACTAAACTCGGCCATTGAAAGCTTGCATGAGCCAAATGTTCTGCCCGAGCAGGGTAATTTCTGCATCTCTGTTTCCCAGCATCCTCTTCAGCACCACATCCTGCATTCCTTCCCTTCAACAGTTGCTTTCTTTTTATTCGTTACACCTATATTTGAGAAGAGCTTTAATAAAAATCCTTCCTGCAGCTAATCCTTAAGGATTCGGTTTGTAGATTAGGGTTAAAAAACCCCCAGCACCAGTGATTGGAGGCCTGGAGTGACCTTTCCACTGTCTCAGGCTGTAGAAACCCTCCCAAATCTGCCTCTCCAGGGCCCACAAACACTTGTCCTGTGCTCCTGGCTGTTGTCTGTGCTGTTCACCCCCAGAATGAGCAGGGATCTCCACCCAACACCTCCCCAGTGTGAGTGACTGCTCCGAGCATCCATCAGGAACCAACACCAGCAGCCCACTGCCATCAGGAGCTTCTCCACGGCCAAATTCCTGCCTTCCCAAGTGCGGGATGAGCTCTGCTCCCCGTTGTAAGCAGCGGGGTCATTTGTGTCATTAATGCCTGAGCTGATCTCAAAGCTGATTCTCAAAGGAAAGGCGAGGATCTCGGCGTGAGCTTTGTGCTTGTAAATAGTCACCTATGGGCTGCAATTTGAAGAACTTCTCTCTCCTTATTTTTCAACAAAGCTAACACATATGTTTCACACAGAGGAAGTCTGGCTGTTTTCCCTGTTTCTGCCATCTCCTGATTTTTCATTTTCCAACACTCATTCCAATTCAGGAAGATAATGAATATTCAAGAATTCATTTCCCGTTAAGCAGTAGGATTTTAAGAACCTAAACGGTGTTTGTTTTTTGTTTTTTTTTGTTTTTTTCCTAACATTTCCAAAAATGCATTAAATGTCCTCAGTTTTCTTAAGAAGGAATCTTTCCTAAAAGTTGGGCTGTACCACCTCAGGGTGTTGCTCAGCCTTTACTCCTGCTATCTTCTGGAAAATGCTTTGCTTGTTCAGGGGCGTTTTTCCCTGTGTAAGAGTCTAAGAGTTCGCCTCTGGAACCGGTGGAAATTTTCAAATCTGGTGTTTTGAACACGGGTGGGTGATCCAGCACTGCCCAGCTCAGTGTGAGGTGTTGGGGCAGCCTGGCTGTGCTCCCCAAAGGCTCCTTGGAAACCTCCAGGAAAATGTGCTCCTCTCCTCCTCTGTGCTCCTGCAAACTCTCTGCTGGAAGAAATCCAGCACTAGCAGGGCTTGCTGCAGCCCTCGCTAATGCTGGGCTTTTGTTTCCTTTTTCCTTGGATTCTAGTGTTCATTTTTATCCTTTTTTCACTTTGATTGGAAGATCCTTGGCCTGGGAGCCTTTGTGCTGTCTTTGCCTGACACAACGGGGTCAGACCCATGGCAGCCTTGTGTGACTCAGCTGTAGCCAGGCTGTGGTTAAATCAGATAACAGAACAGCTCTCTGTGCTCCTTCTCGGAGTCTCTGGGATTTAGTTATCTCCTTGGCAGGGTTATTTAAGTTGGACTGGCCAGCCTTTGGAGCTTAGTAACTTCTTTTGTTAAACGTAGATTTACTGTGGGGATTCATTGCCGTAGCTGTCTCCCACAGAGATAGAACAGAAGGCTGTAAATCAAGCAGATTTTAGTGTAAATTATTCAGAGTTTTTTTCTTTCCATTGTGTAAGATTCCTTGAAGAATATCACGGCCAAGTGAGCTACTGCTGATTATTCCTTGAGGTCCAAAACTATATGTAGTTCACATATATTATATATGTTCCTCTAAAATCAGATGAGAAGGAACATGTTTGATTTGGTCCCCTGTCTAAGGAGAGGGGCATTAATGAATGATTTGCATGCACGTGGAAGCCTTATTGCTGAGCTAATGAAATCCAAATATTTTGAGACCTAAGCCTATAATACAGCTTGATGGTTCTGCATCATTGTCACTTTTTAGTGGGTTTAGTTCCGTAAAACTTCACGTGTGAGTAGTTGCTGGCTTTATAATTGAAATATTGACTTTGTTGAGAAGATTTGCCTGAATTGACTTATACCCAAAAGAGTTTCTAGGATCTGCCTTGTTTTTTTCTGGAGGTGAGGCTTGACTGGGAGACACAGAAGGTCCTGGTGCTTTGTTTACATCTGAATTTCTAGTGATGTCGGCTGTAATTACTGGGTAGAAAGAAGAGGCAGTTTTAGAGCCATTGCTTCCTTGGCAGGAAAATGTCTGTGTGGCTGGAAACTAAACATAGCAGTTCACAATGATTTGACTATATGGTTTTGAGAAGATCAGAATGATAACAAAGAGTAAAGAATGGGCTAAACAAAAATAGAAGTTGATGCAACATTCCGGGTGTAAATGGAATTTCATGTTATGTTTAAAAAATTCTATCTATTTCTTTCATCAAGAAAAAAAGCATTCTATGATAATATTTTAGAATATTCATGTTTCATTATTAAACATCCATCCTATATAGTTCTTCAAATTTGTCCTTCAGACAACTAAACTTGAAGTTGGATGCTCAGAGATATTCAAGAACACAAATTAGAGTGCATACAGCAAAACTGTCTTGTCTGGTTCTTTGCCTGAGGTAAACCCTGTTTCCCCAGAAATACTGGACTTTTAGCTGCAGGGGGAAAAAGTCAGGATTGGCCTTGGGGTTGAAATAGTGGAAATTTGCTAAGAGGCAGTGAGGAGGGTTCCTGTGCTGGTTTTTCCTTCCAGCATCCAGCAGAACAGGCTGCAGTAAGTGCCTCTCAGTACTGAGTGTGTCCATCCCTAACCTCAGCCTTGGAGGAGAGAAAATGCAAGGTGGAAAGATCCTTCCTGTGTACAAAGGGAAGGGCAGGGGAAGTGTTTCAGCACATGGCAGAAACCCTGCTGGAAGCTGCAGGGACAGAAAAAAAATGTAGTTCCAGGTGGGAGAGGCAAGAAAGGCCACCAGAGCTCAGTCACTTGAAAAGCATGAGCAGAGAGTCCCTTGGCCGAGGTGGACTCCAGGAGTTTTGTCTGTGTGAAGTTTTATTTTGCAGATCACCGGGGCAGCCTTTATTCCCTGTCCTGCTGCCTCAGCCATCTCTTTCCCTGTCCCCTCCTCTCACGCTTCTTTTCACTGCTGTGCTCTTCAGTCAGTTCTTTTTTTTCCCCCGGCCTTTCCAACTCGAGTGCTACTGAAAGGTTCTTCTCCCTTGATATTCCTGCTCCCCACACTCCTGTTATGTGTATTTCATATTATTTAAACAACAAATCCTTTAGTCACCTCTATCCGTGTCATAGTGAGCTGCTCAGCTGTTCTTCACATGACTTTGTTTCTGCTTCCTGGGACGTGTAATGTGTGTAGTTGGATGCAGAATTTTAACTCAAAAATAGAACTATGAGTCAATTAAGGAAGAGAAATTTCAAAATGGGAATCTCTGCCTCCATGCTAATTAAACCTGGGGAAAAGAGCCATATCTCAATCTTCAACCACATTAAAATATATTGTTTTATGTCCTTCTCCCAGAGTTCTTGCTGCTTTCTCTGACAAGGGGAGCGCACATTCTGCTGCTGTGTGGCAGTTAATTCTCCAGGTTGGTTTTTCACAACCATTAACATAAATGGTGTGTTTACAGTTGGATTGTTCCTTCAATTTGTGTTTCCAGTGGGGACCTCCAAGTCATCTTCCGGCAAGGAGACTGGGACTCTCTGCCAGAAGGTGGGGGAAAAAGAAAGGTGCTTTGTTTGAGAAACGAAACCTAAATTTCTCATTTAAAAGCCAAAGAACAACATGGAAGTAAAATAATGATACCAAAAGTAACAACTAAGCACTTGATTGAGTCAGATGCAAATGTTTTTAATAAACATTTATCCTTTTAAATTATTTATTTCTTATTTTAGTCCAGATGTATGCTTTTGGGGATAGAGTGTTGAGCTAAATCATTTTAAACGCGATTGCAAGGAGGGTAACTGAATGTTTCCTTAATGAATGCGTGTGTGGTGCTATTGCTGTGATTATGGGCATGGCGTGACTGGAATTTGAGTTACTCCTCCTCCCCAGACTGGCATCCTCAGCTTATTTCCTATTATATTCAAAGCACCTGTTTTTCCTGCTAAGAATGCGAAGTGTTAGCTGAAATCATGAAAGGAGCTGCAGGAATGTATGAAAAGCAGCCACCTAGCATGATTTTAATAATTCGGCAGCATTCATTACATTCTCTGTTGAATCACTTCTTGGTATTGATGACATAATTTAAAGTGACAGAAAGGAAGGAACATGACCTTTAATGTCATGACATGAGTTGTCACAAAAAAGGAAGGATGAGCTTAATTCACCCAAATGGCTTCCCAGGAAGTCTTGATACATAATAAACTGAGATTTATCTTTGGCTGAGATTACACAGCTCAAGCTGTGATTTTTCTTTTAGATGAAACAAACTGACTGAAGAGAAGATGAAAATATTGTTCTAATTTTGATCTTCATATTACATTACAGCAAATTAATTCTAGTTTATAACAGGGAACACGTAAAATATGGCAGCTTGCAACAGGAGAGAGCTACATATAGTGATGGCTAAGGTGTTTTCCAGAACAGAACCCACTGTTCCTAAATAAAGGAGTGGTTCTATTGCTCTATAAGCTTTGTCATTAGACACAAATGTGCAATCAGCTGTCTAGAGGCACCACATTTCCCTTCTGCTGGTTTGAGTCCTCTTGCACTGATCAGTTTTTGTAGTAAATCCCAGAAGAAGGAGCACAGATATTTTCAGTTGTTGTCACCAACGATGTCCAGTTGGTTTATAACTTTAGCACTGAGGTGAGTCATCATTTAGCTTTTAAGGTGATGCATTTAAGGTGGGTGGCTTTGGGGTTTTTTTTGGATGAGGAAAAAGTCAAGGCATTTAAAAAATAATTACATTCTGTTTTCAGATATAAAAATCACTTGGAATTTACTTCCAAAATAAGTCTTCTATTTTGAATCAAGGTTTCACAGAAAGTCAGCATAGTACGTTTGGAAGAGAATATATATTCTTCCAGAGGAAATCACATGGCAGCATCATAAAAACTTGTTTTCAAAAGAAGTGTGTACTGAATCAACTTTAAAGTGTTATCCCTCTTGATCCTCTTTCTTGGCTCAGTTTGACCAGGCTGCTTCAGCACTGTGTTTAAAAGGAATTCAGAGAACAACAGGGAAAGGTGTCAGCGGGCCATCACACCAACATTTTATCTCTGATGTTGTTGAATTTTGGCCTGGGTGTCATCTTAGTCTGGCATAGTCAAATCCAAGCACCTGAGGGTGTTTTGTAGGTCCAAGCAGCAGCGTGTTCTGTGTTGGATTTAAACCAGAGTGCATCACTGCTAGAGCCTCCTTCAGGTGTCTGGTTTTCCATGTCAGTGATGCTTCTAGAGTGAGCTAAGCCTCAAGGATTTTTGGAATTACTTGGCCAGCAGGATTTTTGTCCCAGTCTAGAAGAGCAGTTTCATTGTTAGGTTGCCTTTGATTTGAGCAGATGCCAGCAAAGGCCCCGAGCTGTTCCCAGGGGCTCCCTGCAGACAGGGTGGGCAGCCTGGCCAGTGCTCAGTGTCCTGGGAATTCACTAGCCAGCCCTTTCCTGCAGCCTCATCGGGTGACAAACGGAGTCCATTCCAACCTGACAAACTCTGAACAGACCCGTGATCTCAGTGCTGTATCACACCAGCAAATCCCATAGCGCCGCGAGAATTTATGGAAGTTGTAATTATTTGAGTGGATTAACTGCCAAAAATATATACAGGGGGCAGGGGACATCCCTTATCTGGACTGAGAGAATGTGGAACACTGGCTGAAGTTTAATTTTCTGTGAACCTCATGTATAAAATAGTAGTTTCTATTTTGCCATACACTGTTCCCTAAAGAACAGTAACACGGGGAATACTGAAGCATCCAAGTAGAACTCCTTACTAATTACTGGTTTTCCTCTCATGAAAAAATCCATTAAGAATAAAATGTAAAATATCTTTGTGGATTACTGAAAGCAAGTGCAAATAAAAAAAAATCTTGCAAGAAAGCGCTGTTTAAAAGTAAAATACAATGTTCGCTTAACTTAGGCAAAGTAATTATTTGGAGATTCTAAGAGAATATATAATTTACACATTGCAGGATATTAATAAAATTTTTTCAATTGATCAAATACTGAATAATAGTATTATAAATTAGAATAGGAATGTAACTACAGGCTACATAAAAAATAATAATACAAAAGAAGGAAAAGAAAAAGATTGTTTGAGGCAACAAGAGGTGCTTCTAAATGACTGCGTGAAGCTTCTGATCAAGGTCTAAGAGCTTGAACTCAGTTTGAAGCATTTTTGCTGCAGTAAGTGTGACTCCTGTGAGTGCCATGGTTTCAAAAGGCACTGGTGACTGAAAATCAGGAGAACTCGAATATATGGCTTTGTTTCCATAGTTTGTTACCTGCCATAGAAAATCACACAGGGCCACAGGTCCTGAAATAGTCCCAGAATCAATTAATTCATCAATATATTCAAACCACAGCCCCTTATTTCAGAATGATCCATCATTTCCTTAAGCAGGTTATTGCTCTTAGAGGAGTTTATCCTATCAGATGGCTTTTTTTTTTTTTTTTTTGGTAATTCCACCAGCACATTGATGAGAAAAGTAAATTGCCAGCTGAAATCCTGGCTAGTGCGTGTGCTACAGGAGCATGGCTGGATGCAGCTTGGATTTCTATATCATTTTAAGAGCAGTGCCAAGAGCTAATGACTGTGATTTGATCCTGCATTAGCAGGGCCCTTGTTATTGAAAGGATTCATCATGCATAGAAATTATTTGTGCTCTAGCTGGAGGCCATATTCTGTGCTCTCAGCACTCGGCGTGGAACATGCTGTCTTCATTTCTACTCACTTACCCGTGAAACAAATGACAGAAGGGAAGGGACAAATGCAGCCTATTTGTCATTTTCCCTCTGTGCCTGCTCTCCCCCCGGATCAATAGAAGAATGGAAGGAATAAAGAACAATCCTGCTAAATGCAAAACTAACGAAAAAGAGGCAGCTGGGAAGTGACCTTTTTGGTGGTCTGCTTTTGAAAAAGGCACAAGGCACAAGCCCAAAGCCTGGTGATCACAGGCTCAGAGCAGTTCAAGATCACTCTGCTTCCCAGGCCCCTTGTGTGTCTGTTAGCACTAACCTAACAAGGGAATTGTAGCTCTGCTTCCTGACAGCTGAGAAATCCTAGTAAAGTTCCAATAACCTCATGCTGTTTGAGGGGAAAAGCTTCCCATGAGAGGCCAACATCCACTGGCACGTCCCTGGCAATCCCTGTTTATGTTAAAGGGAATTCCCTCAGCATCCCAGGCAGACTGAGCCAAGAGCATTCCTTCTGCAGGAGCAGGGTAAAGAGTTCCTGCCACAAAAATGCACCAGCACAGCCTGGGCACGGGTCCTGCACAGCTCAGGGACACAGCAGGGGACTCAAGGGCTGCTCTTGGCTTGGGAATCTCCACTATTGGTAGTGCACTTTCTGTGGATCGTAGGAATTATGAGAGAAAAAAATTTTAATATTTATTTCCTCCAGGGGACATTCAAAAGTTGTTTTAGTACAGCTTCAAGGCTAAATTCATAAGGAAATATACTCAGAGCACGGGTATTACCAGTATCTCATTGTATTTTCAGTGATGTGAGGTAAGCTAAGGGCTGAAACCAAGAACAGGTGAATTTAAATGCAGCAAAGTTCCACTTAAGCAAGCTAAACTAAGCTGAGGTGTCAGTAAAGCTTTGCGAGACTGGATGAAATGGCAGGTTAAGCAAGTAAACTTCATAAAAAATTGGCAGCTTTTAAGTGTAGATGACAAGTGACTCTATTAAGTCACCCAATAACTCATCATATTCTTGCATATCTACATAGCACTGCTATTGCAATATTTGATGTTGGGATTAAAAAAAATTAAACCCTTAGACTTTTGAAAGGACTATAATGTTTTTCTTTCTTTAAATTAACCCCAACAAGGCAATAAAAACTTACATTTTACAGTAATTCAGCAACAGAATTCCGTTCCTGTGGGTGAAGATTAAGTATGGCAACCTCTGGTAGTACTTGGTGATTTTTAACGTTTACTTCTGAATGTCGAGAGAGTTTCTGTTTCAGTTTAATTGACAGGCGAGCTTGTATTTTAATTGAATCTAGCCATTCATGACTAGAAAATGAATGTCTTTGTGATAAGGTGAGATTGATCAGAAAATAGGAGCTTTAGTCCACTGTGTATGTCATGGATAAGGAAAATCTACTTTTTTTATGTAGTGTATCTCCATGTGACTTGGTGCCATTTTTCCCATTCTAATTTGCTGTCTAATTACTTCCACACATTGAATTTTGAAAATCTTTCCCCTAACCAAGCCGATATTTAGGCTTATTACTTGTTCTTGCTCTCAGTGAGTTCACTTATTGCCAAAGTGAGCCCTTGCTCTCATCCCCTACCAAGAGTAATTAGTTCTATCCAACTAAATCTTGTTACCACTTCATCACCATTAGTTTTGTCCCTTAGAAATGTTTAGGTTCATGTTTTCTGCTTGCTCCAGAAGCCACACTTCTCTGGAGAGCTCTCTATTACACATTTTATATTCTCTGGGCCCTGAAACTTCTGCCTTGAGCCTCAAAATAATATCTGAGATCCCACACAAGGAATAATATTGGAAGAAAGTGGATTTGAATGTTGCCATTTGGCACCCATTGTAGACCATGGGTGTTGTTCGTGCTTTTGGGGTTGTCCTCTAAATGCAGGAGAGAAACTCCTCACAACTTCTCAGATCTGACAGAGCAGCAAGAAATGAGAGGTTTGGAGGTGGTGCTGCTGCTGTTTTCACGTTTCGGGTGCTTTGTACTGAAGAACTGTAGTTTAAAAAAAAAATCCAGTCTTTTCTCCCTAAATCTGGCATTCTTGGGGGAAGAAAAAGACCACAGCTGCTTATGAAGGAGTTTGAATAGCCCGGGAGACAATATTTCTTAAGATGTAATGCAGCAGTGTCGATCCTGAGCTGTCCAATTCAAGCTGTCACTGTTTTTGTGGGCCCATTACGGCACTGGAGATTAAGGAGGGCTGTAAAGGGAACGAGCAGTGCCTTTGCAGATGTTTACCAATCATTCTGTTTAGGTGAGCAGCAGGGAGGAAACAAAAGCTTTTCTGGAAGTTTAATACCTGAGGCATGAAGGCTTTGCTGTGGTTTGTCTTGGACTGGAAAAGCCTGCAAAGCGTGATAATCTGCACTGCTGTACTCAGGGGTTCCACACCTGCCTAGTTTTTGATGAAAAGTCATGTTTTTCTCACCATTTAGTTAAAAATGACTTTATCTATATACATATCTGAGAATAGTTGGTTACATCTTAAATTTTGAGAGGCTTGGGGTTTTTTTTTTAAATCTGTGTATATCTTTTACAGCTGGTTTTATTTCCTTGATTGTGTGCAGAGCTGAACTTCAGGGGAAAGGAGCCTTTCTAAGATAGCATCCATGATTTCTTCAACTTTGAACTGAAGTACTTGCTTGCCCCATTAAGCAAAGCTCCATGGAATTTGCATTTATTCAGTTACTCATTAAATAGGGACATGTTTTGCTGGAGGGGCTTAAGAGTTTCTTTTTCTAGAGGAGCTAAAGGACGTTATCATCAGTAGGTTCTTTTTGCACCTTGTGAAAAATGAAAGATGCTGCTCAGCAGGGAAGGAAAGAGACTGATGTTTAAAGGATAATTCTATTTATGGAGGCACTTTTCACGAGCCAAATCTGCAAGCATTAGCACACAAACTCCTCCTGGGTATGGTCTAGAAATGGTACCAGGGATGTAAAAGTACAGAGCCAGAAATGCCGGATATTTGTTAAAACTCACCCATTTCTATTGCAGCTCCCTCTCTTCTCACAATAATTGTGATCAGAAATTGGAGGGCAAGTGAGTGAATGTTCCAGTATTGTCCTTCTCCTGTTCACAAAGATTATGCCAGAGATTCACCATGAATCCAATAATAAAATGGGATAAAGGAGTGGAAAGAAGGGAGGAAGTAAGAGGTAAGTAATGCTGAAACACCACGCCATCCCTAAAATCCACCAAACACAAACTAACCCATGTTTTCTCTTCCAGTCTCTGGCCTTTTGGGTTATTGAACACAAAACCTCTTCAGAACAAGGAACCTGACACTGTGTATTTCTGTAGCACCAGGGTACAGTGAGTATTCAATTTCTTTTAAGATTTTGGGGTGTTATTGTGTTAAATACAGTGAATTATGTGTTATTTGAATATTGATATTTGCCATTATGTCCTGCTGCTGAACTTCAGGACATTTGAGGACGATGCCATGAGGTTTTCTCTGTAAAAAATAAATGAAAAATACTTGACCAGTCAGAGGAGCAACCCAGCTACTCTTGAGCTGCATCTCCTAGAGGTGCACAAAAGGAGCTGTTTCCAAGTTACTTTCACAGAATTATGGCCTGAAGGTGCCATAAATCCTGCTGTTCCAGATGTGAGCCTAGTTAGGCAGTAAAGTCAGCCAAATGGAAGTGCACCTCCTCCCCATGCAAAGCAGTGTCCTCTCGTAAGTCATTAAAGGATTCATGATTTATAATCAGTTTATACGAGCATTTATTGGGCCTTTCAAAAAGAATTATAATGGAGATGCTTGGAGCAGATTGACTTACATGGGACCACGAGTCTCGCAATGCCACAAGCTGTTGTTCACTCCTGTTTTATAATTCTTTGGACACAGTTTACTTAAAGTTCTTGAAGCCAACTATTGTGCTCCTGAGTCCTGGAAGAGAGAGGAATACCCAGTGCAAATCCTAGGAATCCTAGCACATGATGGAATCTGGAAACCCTGAAAATAAGGTCACTCTAGGTTTGATAACAACCAGTCTATGAGATGACCCAGACTTTTCAGTACCAGGTGTAGTAAATATTTTTATTTACAGAAATTCCTCTCAGATCTCCCTGGGAGCAGATTCACATTGTACCAATTGTTTTTAGGTGCCGTGAGGGACTTTGTTACAAGAGAGATGTACATGGAAATTAAGTGCTGGTTATCTAAATTAAAGGCCAGCTATCTTGAGGCTCTGGTAAATACCCTGTGTATTTCAAGTGCTGGTTTATTGTGTGGTACCTAATTGGAGGTGATTCAGTGCTGTGGCCAGAGGTGTGATTACAGCACAAGCAGGATGCCTGGGATAGCTTTTATGTGGCAACTCTGGAAGTGCTGGGCCAGCCTGGATTTCAGAGTGGACTGTCCAGGGGTGTCAGTGAGGCGTCCTGGACATGAACTGAAAGAAAAAGCAATGAGTGAGGTCTGTGCTGCTGCAGTCCCATTGATTTCTGGCACTCTAGGTATATTAAAGATAATTCAGATATGACTATCTGTGTGGCATTCTCTGCTTGTATAGCAGCACAGCAGATCCTAAATAGAATGGTAGCTTGTCATATGGAGATAATGGTTATTATTCAGCATATCTCCTCTATAGAGATATTCAGGCAGTGTCTCTCCCCTTGTGAGATATTCATCTAATTCTTTCCTGAGGCTGTGAGTCATAGAACATCAGATTTGGGTTTAAAATTCAGAACCAACTGTGCTAATATCATATAGTGTCTTTCTGGCAAACACTGCAAATTCTCAGAGCACACATCTGCAATTCTAAACGTGCTGGAGACTTGGGTTACAAAGCTGAGTTTAGAAGGAAGCTGCCAATATGCACAAAAAAGTTACTGCATCACAGGAGCCATCAGCAGTTCCTGAGTGATTGCCAGTTCTGCCCAAACGTGGACTAAAAGCCTTCGTGCTCATCTGCCTCTTCATGTAATTTTATTTCTCACTTATATTCCAACAACTCTCAAAACAAGCATTCTCTCCAATGCCCTGATCCCACCAGGGCATAGCAAAGATTTTACATGACACATTTTACCGTATGTAATCTCTGTGGTAAAAATTAATCCTCATGGATTAGGTGTTTGTGTTCTGCTCCAGAGCTGCTCAGATAAAGTATCTAGGGAAGATACTCAAAAATTAATGATCCACTGGTTTTAGTGCTGCAACTCTCTGTCAAAATTGTATTTATTGAGCACACAGACAAAAAGGAGGCAGGAGATGCCCCTGTCCCTCCTCTGGACTGCAAAATTACAGCAGTGGTGTGGACACGGAAGAGTTGGAGCAGGTTTTAGAACCTCTGACCCTGAAGCACCTAGAGAGGCAACAGGTTCATGTCCTTGTTACCTGGGCTATTGCGCTTTGTAAAAATAATTAAATATCCATCAAAAGATGTGCAAGCAGGATCAAAAATAGTCGAGGGAGAGCACTGAAAGTATTTTCACCAAATTTGGCACTATTGTGAAAAACAATTCAAAGACTAAAAAACAACAATTGAGAGTCAGGCTCGTAATAATCAGGAATTCAAATAAAATGATGCCATACTGTGGAAGGCTTCACCTTCCTGCACTGAGTAGAAGGTGGAGACCATGACCTGATCCTGGGGCAGCAGCTTTGAAGCATAGAGTTTTAAACATTTAAAATATTAGGATTTTAGTCAAAGGCTAGCTTTGCTGAAATTAGCTAGAATAGATTTAATAAGCAAACCCAGCTGGAATTAATTAAGAAAGTTAATAATTAGCTAAGGAGTTAAGCTTAGAATAAGATTGAGAATAAAAATATCTGATAGCCTGTCATGTTAAGTTTATTCAGCTGCACTTGTAATAAGAAACAGGCTTTACTAGTTAAAAGATCTAAAGAAACTTAAACAATTACTATTCAAGAGTAATGAGGAGAAAGAAGAACTGAAAGTTCCCCAGTACATATTTAACAATATGTATTGTTAAAAACCAGAAAGGTAGAAAGGTCAGAACGAGGAAGACAAGATTGACTTCATCTTTCCAGACCTCTCCCCAAATTTCGGGACCACCGACTCAAATCTAGGAACCAACTACGCATGCTTAATGATCTTTTAGCTAATTACCATACGAAGCGGGGCATGGGTGGCGTCTATGTGATAAATGTGCATTTGTATTTTGAATATTCAGAACTCTTGCAGATAAAAGAACTTTGTGTTGGCTTGTGCTTTGCTTCTGCGGGTCAGGGTACTATCCCACACGAAGCCCCGCGCTGAAATAAACACACACTTTCTAACTCACTGAGTTAGAGGGTCTTTGTCTTAGTTGGACATCGATATTAGATCCATATCCATATTTTAATAAATCAGCTGGGCGGGTGGAATAACTGTGGCTCCCCGGTGACGTGTGGTGTCCTTACCTCTGTAGCAGCTTGATGTCAGCAGTAATGTGGATGAAGTTTATGCATGTGTAAATCTGTATCTCTGCACATTATATCTGTGATGGGTTTAAATTAGGGCTTCGCTCATGCTCCAGTTTAAATGAGTGCTTTTTTCGAGTTCTAATTTTATTGATGCAGAGAAAATACACACGGCTATGTCATAACAACAGGATAACCATATGCCACTCAATCATCTCATTTACATTATGAAAACAGAATCAGGGTTTTCTGAAAACTGTCATTTTGGGATGCCTCAGCTCACAGCTAAGTCATTCTTATCACATAGTGAAGTTCCCCAGCCTGGAGTATTTCATCAATGACACGTCAACTGAAGAATTTTTTAAATATGTTGATTTGTTTGAAGGGGAAAAACTTGTTTAAAAATATCTGCAAAAGAAAGGTTTGAGGAAGTTTTAAAATTTGTATTTTGCCTTTTTTTAAATACGTATTTGAACAGATGAGCACTTGTCCTGAGAATCTGTTCCATAGATGGGTGGGGCATGTGTGTATCTAGAAATATAAAGAAATATCTAGAAATGTAAATACGTGTTTATGCAAGTACTTGTGCAGATGTCACACCACAGAACATGTCAAAGCAGGATTATTATGGTTTTTGGTCAAGATCCACTGATGCATCTCTTTCTCACTCATATCCAAAACAGCTTCATAAGTGAAAAGGATCCATTCATTGTTTATGTCCAGTCCAGGGACTGCTTGGTTCTTTATCAGTGCCTCTGGTTTTAGGTGCAATTGGAGTCTGTTCAGCTCATGCAATGAGCAGCTCCTCAGCTGCTGCCTTCCGAGCAGAGTGGGAGTTATTTCCTGTCAGCCTGGTTCACTGCAAGACAAAGGAAAACATCCCTCCTCCCTCCAAAGCAAGCAGTCAGGTTACAGATATTTATTAGCTGCTTGTACTGAATTCCCTTGGACCTTGCACCCCACACAAATCCTGAGTCTCCTCGTGGATTTGTCTCTTTTTGGCTCCTTTTGGTCCAGTAGGGACCAGGCACTGGGGTACAGAGCTTTGTAGGCTGAGATTTCAGGTGGGTGAGATGTGCTCCTGGGCTTTTCCTGAATGTTCAAGACTGGAAATGTTGTTTTACCCCTTAATTGCACCTTACAACAAATCAGGTTTGTAATTAGACTTCCTGCTAATGAAGATCTGCCCCATGTCCCCTCAAGCAGAGTATTTAACTTATGGCCTGGTTTACAGGGGCTGAGATCCCTCAGCCAGAGGAAAGTCTCTTAGAAATGATGCTGTAGGGAACGTGAGGCACCTTTTACATGGAGCACTCACCTGGGAAGCAGGAGACCTACATTTAAATGCCAGCTCTGTCTTTGCACCCCTGTAATGTTAGGAAGTTGTTTAATTCTTCTGTGTCTCACTTCCCCATCAATAAAACAGAGGGAATATGCAGTTTACAGGAGGACGTGGAAGAGATAAAGACTGAGAACAGTCAGAAACAATGGGAGAAAGGCCCACACAAGTAGCACAAACAGATAAATACATCATCATTATGGATTTTCCCCTCACAGCCCAGCAAGGTGGCTCTTTACATGTATAATCCCCACAGTAAAAATCATCCAAGTGAATTAGAGGTTTGTGTGCTGTGCCAAGAAATACTCCTTATGTGAGAAATCTCTACCTAAATAAGAATCCTCTGGAGACACTTAAGGTACAAATAAAAAATGGTTATGTCAACTACTGTGTATCTTTTAAGCAAGAGAAATGTTACTCTTTTTTTTTACATTGCCTCAGTCTTTCTCCTGATTTAACTGCCAAAAAGTCCTCTGATCACAAGAGTGCTGTTGTATAGCTTGACCTGCTGTGCTGAACCTAAGTACTGCAATATATTTTAAGGTGGAATGAGCTGTGAGCATTTTAAATTAGGTTATGTGCCTTAAGGTGGCAGTTGCTGCTCCCAGGCACAATTAGAGTAATGAAATGAAAGCTGATTTAATGGTTACAATAAAAGAAATAAAATAGAGAGGTTTGGCCAGACCGGATTTTATTCAAGTTTCTATTAAGAAAGAATGGAACTCATAAAAATAATACCAAGCTGAAAATCATAATGTTTTTTCATATCATGATAAAGATTGGATATGTTCTTGCTGAGAATTTTTTAAAAACAAATTATTCTTAGCTTATAATCAGCACCAGAAATATATTTCAGAGCGTGTTCTTCCAGAAGGAGCCTGGCTTACATTTATCTGAGCTACAATTTTCCAAGAAAGTGGTGATAATATATAGAGAGACACACCTGAAAATATCTAAATGGGCTATTTGTCTATCCTATCATCTTTGATCTGCAGTGAGAGGGATTTTCAGGTGCTGATCTGGGGAGCAAACACACACAGGAGCACTCCTGGAGTTTCTGCTCCTGCAGGAGAGGCTCTGTGGCTGTAGTTGAGCACCAAGCACAGCCCAGCAGAGCCGGAGCTTTATCCCAATTTCCACCCATGTGATTTTTCCAGCCAAATGCTGGAGTCAGTGCAGCTCTGTCAGGCCTGCTCCTGTGGCCCTGTGCACCTGGAGCCACGCTAGAGAGGAACCCCAGCGTGCAGGAATATCCTTTAAAATGGTTCATTACAGAGAGAGATGTTGTGTAAGTGACGAGTGGGGCTCGTCCCCGCTGCTGTCAGGCTGCGCTGTTAGGGACGATTTCAGTTCTTGTATCCTGGGACTGAGGCCAGAGGCAGCAGGTGCAGAAAATGCCTGGAATTCTAATTGATTATCCTTTACCTTCTGAACATCAGATGTCTTTAGCAAAAAGAAGTGCAGCAGCTTCTTTCATAGTCTGTGCTTTCCAGAAATCGATAAACTTTTACTTACAATATTCTTTGGCAAAATATATAGATGCATTCCTGATAAACATGGACTCTAATGGTGCAGAGAGAGAATGGTGTGCTTTTCATGGAAATCTTTACTTCCCAATCCACCTTTCCCTTGAGAAGCAAGAATTTGTCACTTTTTCTTTTGAAAACAGGAAAAGTGACGGAATACTTTTGGGAATTAAACACATCCTCACATCTTTTACCAGTTTTGCTAGATAATAAAAAGCAGCCTAGTCAGGCCAGCTCCCAAACACTGCTTCTGGCTTGCAGATATTTGTAACAAGGATGGAAATAAATTGAAGCTGGGAGGGAAGATAGACAAAGATACAAGTACAATCTAGAAGCTATGTTATTGTGGAACTGTAAAGAGAGCGGCTGTTATAAATGAAAAATAGTATTTAGTGTAATCCCTAAAACTCTTACTGACATTGGGGTTGGGGGAAAATTGGACTGGTTTCCAAAATATGTGAATTCAAGGGGGAGTTGAGAGTTCTTGTTGAAGCTTTTTCCCTATATATTTGTCTTTTTTGGGAATGTAAGTTTTCTTGTTGTTTATTTAGGCCTGGATGTTGCACTAACAGTGTACAGTCAGTATGCCATTAATACACAATAATTTGGGATTTGTGTCACATTTGACTAGAGTCATCACTAGCCACCAACAAACTCTAGTTTTAAAGATAATGAAGAAATAAACTACAGGAGCTGAAGAGACTCAAGGAGGCAGCTGTCTCGTGTGACAGAAACATCTTTAAGTACAGAATCTGTGTCCTAGAACCAGGTGACCACAGACCAAGCTGTGTCCCCATGAGGGTTGTTAATGGAGGGTCTGCTTTGTCCTTCAAGGAAAACTCCAGCCATGCTGCTTTGCTCAGCAGTCTGAAGTTCATGCAGATAAGGAGAACTTTTCTTGTGCAAAACAATGTCTTTTAAAGTAAAATAATTATTAAAATTCACATTTCCTGCAGAGCAGTGCTAGGAAGTATTACCATTTGTAATTCCAATTCACTGTGGACCACATTTATCTGCCTGATGCCTATTTTACATTCATCAAAATGACAATTAGGCATTTTAAGCAGCTCAAAACGTTCCAGACAACCAAATATTATTTCTTGTGCAGAACACATTAGCCTTAAAAAGATTAGTAACGTCTAAGCTGCAAATTACACCATTTCTTTTAAAATCTGCTCCGCTCACAGTTGTGATGCTTTTAGAGGAGTGATGGGCACCAAACAGAGCAGTGCAGAGTTAAACTGCTGAAGTCAAGATAAACCCAAACAAAACTCTTGAGGGTTTGTCCAGACAACAGGCACAGAATTGGTTTAGTGTGGAACCATCCAAGTATTCCACTGTCAGACAGACTGGCCAGATTGTGATTCAGCATATTCATACATTCAGACATCTGGCATTTTAATGTGATAGAGAACGGTTCCAATACGTAGTATTTTTACCCTGGCATCTCTTTATTCGTATGCACAGATATAAATGTATTTATATTTTGCAAGATTTCATAAAGAATACCTATGATAGGACATTTCTTAGTGATCCACAAGTATCATGCAGATAAAGGATCACTTTGTGTCTTAATTAGTAGTGCAAATCCTCACCTGTGGTCTTGACCAACAATGTCACCCACTCATTTCCATTCAGATTATTGCTGCTGAATTATTACCTAAGGTTCTGTAATTTGTCTTCTCCACTGGACCAAATATTAACCCTTTTCTCTTTGTAAAGCCATATCTCACTTTTCCTAGGTTGAAGAGGTTGTAGCCTGACTTTCTGCCCAGCCTGGCAACTGCCCCTTAGAGTGCATGTAGAATTTTGGTGCCTTTTCCACGTTGCCCTTGAGACTCCCTCTAACCTCGAGTGAAACAAAGCCATTTCCTCTTTAAAGCCCTCCTGAGGGAGTCAGGCTGCCAATGTGCTGAGATCACCACCTAAAGTGCTGAGCAAAGCTGTGTCATGGTTTCCTTGAACTGTCCCTGCTTTTGTCTGTCTGCTGTTTGACATCTTCAGTTATAAACCTTGTCGGTCAAGGACTTTGATTTATTTTCTTTGCACAGTATGTTAAGGCCACAGACTGTAAGTGAGACAATTGTTTTTTCCCAGTAGTGCAAAAATGAAATGTCTGAGGCAGGACTAAACCATGCAGGTCAATACCCTTGAAATCAGTATTCCACAGGACCTGAGGTGGAACTCCACAAATAAACAAGTTTTAACTTATGAAATGCACTCTCATATGTACAAGAACCCATCTCCTTGCATCCTGTGCAGTTACTGTGACTCTAATGAGTTTAATGAGAGTTTTTCCAGGATCCCTGGTGAGTTTTGGACCAGGTCCTCAGCAGAGGACCTGTGCTGGTTTCATCTGGTTTTGGCAATTAAGAGATGATCTGATTTCATTTGCATCATCAGGAGGCAAGTGCTCCTCCTCTGTCTGCTTTCACACTTCTTCCTGAACTTTGAACAAGCGTTATTGAAAATGTGAGTCATGATAGCACATTAAATATTAAAACCAGTTTAAGATTTAATCCCAATTTATAGTGCAGCTTTGTCTAATTTACTGCATATTACACAATTTCCTTTACAGATAACTTTTAGTGTGCCATATAAATAATAAATCAGCCTCTCGTGACTCTCAATTGTTCTAATATGGTTTTATATTAAACTTAGATTTGCCATCATTTAAATGTTGCTAGACCAATTTATTTTATTTTTTCTCCTTTACCTATTCAGATTGCACATTACTTCTTTTATAATGTTAGAGGTTCTACGTAGAAAATTACAGCCATTCAAGCATTTGAAGTTGTTATCTTCTCTTTTAAAGCAGGATGGAGACAACCTTGGCTTGCATAAATGACAAAGGGTTCAGTGGGTCACAGCAGCTCCTCCCGAATCAGTGGCAGTAATTCTGGTGTCAGTGTGTTCCCTGCTCTGCTCACAAATCCAGCTGAGGGATCCTCATCTTGCTCCTGCTCATGCAGCTCTTTGTGTTGGGTATTGAGAATTTGCAGCCAGGGAAGGAACTTTGCCATAGTATCGAAGCTTTAGGGTTCTATAACAGCCTGGATGAAAGTGAAACATTTTTACCTAATTTCACCAGGCATTTAAAGATTTGGTGTGATAACTATGACCTGTGAAACGTTATCTGCAATGTCTCTTTTTCTCTGGTGGATATTATCAAATATTTCTTTCAAAGACATGAAGGAATCTGTTTCTAAGGCTATTTTATAAAGGGTGAAAAATTGTTTTGTAATGAATGAAAAATTAGGAATTATTTAACAAATCCTAATTTCCATATGATACAAACAAGAAAGTAAATATAAGAGAAATAAGCACATTAAAGACAGAGTTTGGATGTTGAAAATCATTATTGAATATAAAAAAATTCATTGTCTTTGAGGCAAAGGAAAAAAATCTTTAAAACTCGCTTTTCTCCCAAATCAATTGAAAAAAAACACTGAAAGCAGAAGAAAGAAATGATACATTACACAAAGGGCAGCCTATGGCTACTCTCAGTACAAAATTTGGGACATAAAGGGAGCCAACAAGAAATAACGATGTGTTTAAGGCTTAACATCTCGACAGTTTTTATTTTCTATTCCCTCCCACTGATAGTATGTACATTTATGTTTTATTTAAAACATCCCTTCAACCTAGGTGTAAATTTGGCGGGGGGAAGATGTTAAATATTGAACACCAACTATCCTGATAAGCTCCTGCTGAAGAAAACGAGGGTCTATAAACTTTCACTCTGTTCAGACAATCACAGGAATGTGACCTGCTCAGAGCATCAAGGCCCCTGCCTTGCTCCTGCAGCATTTTTGCCTGACATCTGAATGGAATTGGGATTCACGGCCATGAAGTTTCACAACCTCCACTGAACAAAGTCTGTACGGTCGGAGCAGCTGCTTCTCACCTTAAGAAAGGACAGTATTTAATTCATAGAAGAATCTGTGATGAGATATGATGCAATGGGCTAAATGTTTCAGAAAACCTGGCCTAAGTGGAATCTATTTGTTAAAAGAAATAATAATTTAAAAAAAATTTATAGCCTTTCATGCCTCACCATTGCCTGCAGAATATGAGAAACCTGTTTCCTGTGTACAAGGACTTGCCAAAGATCCTAATGAAACTTTGATATTTTCTAAAGTTGCACAGTAAGGTATTTACCTCCTTTTGGGAGCTGTGGCTTGAAGCAGTAAAAAAAAAAAAAAAGAAAAAAAGAAGACGAAAAAAGGCATGAAGCTGTTAGTGAGGTTCATTCTTTTCTGTTACCTCATTTATGGCAAAACTGCTTAGCAAAGGGGGTGGAAGTAAGATGATTTTTTTTGGAGTAAGATGATTTTTCTTCTTCACGGGATTTTTCTTCTTCACCTTGCTCCAAAAATGGCATGCAGTTGTTGGGAGGAAAATTCAGCAGAGAACATTTTCTTGCAGTGGCATTTGGAGGTGCAGGTCTGGGTTAGCCTGTTTATCATTCCCAGCTCTGGGTTCATCGTGGGATGATCCACGAGCTGCAGCTTCTCCTGTGAACCTTCACTTTGAGCTGTTGCTTTTATTAGTTGTGCTCATTTCATGTCCTATTACCATGGGAAAGAAGCCTTGCTTTGCTCTTCTCTGTTGTTTTGAGCATGGTTGGTTCAAAAAAGGAGGGAACTGAGCCCTTCCACACTCAGCCATCATCCCCCTTCCTGCAGAGCTCTCCCTTGAAGGGAATGGGGTTCTGTACCCTTCCTGGTACACACTGGTAGAAGGAAGATGAGGACAGGGTGAGACTGGAATAATTACGTAATAATTAAGAAATAAATCATCATAACACAAAAAACCTTCCACAAGCTGTACGTCTTGTTCAGAAGTGTCCTTGTACAAAACCCAGTGAGGATATTGCAAACAGAAGTAAAAGAAGAGATTTTAGACAACTATTGCGTTGACTGAAAACGTGAAAAGCTGGGTTTAGTGATGGGTTATTGATTATTTAGCCAATAAATATAACTTTGTGAATTGGAGATTTTTAGGACTTGTGGGATAAATTACCTAAGGAGGAATATTGAAGGAAGCACTGAGTATTTTCAGTTGTTATGACAGAATCTGCTATATCAAGTTTGATGTTGCAGTATTTAGGGTAACTGATGCTGTGTAAATTCAGTTTTAGGCAGAATGAATGAAACATCTCATCTTTCTGTATAATTATACTATTGGATTATGGACTCTTGTCATTGACCCATAACTTCTGGTTATCATGAATAAAACAGCAAGGCCAAACCAACTTTGGGGGAGTATTTAGTGTTGCTCCCACTCATGGTCAGGATTTTAGGTTTGACATTTAAGTTTATGAGTATTCCTCTTTTTTAATAGTGTAGCTATAAAAGGGACTGGCGTTGCTATAGCTCTTATCCTTAAAGGTGAAAAGCTCTTTGCAACTGAATTAACAGTAATTTTGAGATCAGGTCTCTTCTAGGGACAAACCTTTCCCTTTATGAAGTTTCTATGTTACTTAGAGTTCTGTGTTAATTATTTAAATCTAAATATTATTTAAATAATTGGCTAATATTACACAGAATTTTTAAATCTTTCTTTGTACTTTTAAAATATCTATGGAATTCTCATATTTTCTGTGGGTATCTCCTGCTCAGCTCCCCAGGCTGCCTCTCCATGTGGTCTGCAAATCGATCAATAATTTTTTATGCACTAGAGTAAGAGCCAACTGCAGCAATATCACAGAGCTGAATTCTGCTTTTATATCAGCACAAAGTGAGTGAGTGCTGATCGTGCTTGTTTGAAGTCAACTTAGTTTGGCAAATCTTAGAAGGCTGCAGGATGAGTGGCCAGATTTTCTAATAAATGCAGGTTTAGACTATGCATCCTTCAAAACACAGCGCTGCTGGTCTCTGAAGGGCTGTTTTGTTGTGTCCTGAGCCACGAGACACTTTGGGGTTAGATTTAAGCGTGGCTGTAGCAGTGCTATGTTGGTATTTGTGTTTATAGCCCCCCCATGCAATGTGAAAAGCACCGTCAGGTTCAGTGTGTGCGTCTGAAGAAATGAAACCC
Source organism: Melanocharis versteri (assembly GCA_013397845.1). Lineage (NCBI taxonomy): Eukaryota > Metazoa > Chordata > Aves > Passeriformes > Melanocharitidae > Melanocharis > Melanocharis versteri. Next base: position 622,857 of record VZTG01007876.1, on the reverse strand, counting down.
ATTTGTCAGCAATCCCTGCTCCTCCTGCCTGGGGGCTCGGGGAGTGTCTCTGGAACGTGTTTGTGCTTCTGGAGAGTGCTGCAGGCCAGCTCCTTGCAGATTTTACTGGACTGCCAGCAGAGCCCTTGGCTCTGTGTCTCTGCAGTCTAAAAATCTAGATATTTAGACTGCTTTTAGTAGAGGTTCTTTTGTGATTGCTGAGCCTGGTGCTGCTGTTTAACTCCAAAAATTGCTTTGCTAGGAGGCATTGCAGCATCAGCCCACGGAGCTGAAGTGTTCTCTGTGGACACCCAGCTTCAGGGGCGCAAAAACCCGCGTGGGACGCGTCCAGCAGCCTCCCTACATTTTAGGTAACCACGGCAGGTATTCAAGCCACGTGAAATCTGCTGTGAACACCCTTGTAAAAGCTTTTAAGCAGCAACACACGGTGTGATTGCCTCTGATCATTCTGAGGGAAACTTTGTTCAAGATTTTTCAAAGGCTGAGCATTGATCGGGTGTATTATTTGCGATGCAGAACAAGTGTGTTTACATCCTGGTGCCCAGAGGAGACTGAACTACAGTTAGATCATCTTCTTTAATGTATCTGCTCTATTATTTTCAGGTTTGAAAATACATACGACATAGATTCTTTCATTTGGAGAAACCACGGTCTCATTTAGAGTCTGTTGATTTACATTGGGTTGGTTTGTGCTCCTTCCTAAGTAGATCAACCATTAAAAACTGGGGAGAAGCAGAGTATAGCATTCCAGGAAAATCCCAGCCACGCAGAAAATCAGGGCTCACAAATATGGAACAGCATTTTTATGGTTTCTCTTCATCTAAACTGTTGTTTCTTATATGTTGTGGTGGCTGTACTAATCAACCCCCCTCATTTAGTTTCTTCCCTTATTTCTCTCTCCAGTGTCACTTGCTCAATGGCTCTGGTTGAGGTATTCAGTCTGAAAAATAGCCCAGAGAGTGTTTACAGTGCATCTCCAGATTTTTGAACCATGTAAATTAAGTAGATGCTTGCTCCTAGTATTTTTTGCATACTAATATTCCTAATTGAGCTGTTTATTATATTAAGTATTCTCATACAGATGATCTTTAATCTGCATCATACACTGAGCATTGAATAGAAAAATATCTGCCTCTGGAAAAAAAAACCTAGGAAAATCATTTTTTCATTCTAAAAATATTCTTCAGTTGTGCTAGAAGAGAAATGGTCTAACAAATGACAATTGGCTCTAGAAAAATCCTGGTATTTTAATTTGGAGCTTCCAAAGTACCTAAAGGTGCTACACTTCTTCATTATATTGCAATGAAACAGGTGCAAATTAAATCAGGAGGCATGGAGGTGATGTGGGAATCATTCTTGAATTTTGTAGTTATAAAACAGGGACAACAGAAACAATCCTTTTTTATTTTTACTCAATAATTTCAAATATTTCATATAACTATTTACATATTAGAGCTGCTTTGTGTAATTGCCTACAAGATAGTAAAGCCATATTTCTTTTTTGGGGTTTTTTGGTTTTGTTTTGTTTTGTTGTGGGTTTTTTTGTTTGTTTGGTTTGGGTCTTGTTTGTTTGTTTGGGGATTTTTTGTTGGTTGTTTTTGAGTTTTTTTACAAATTACACTTATAAATAGCTCAGCTTGTTTTGAGTTTTATGAAGATACTTTGAACAATTTTCAGACAAGTATAGGAGTGACAGGAAACCTGTTACTAGAAACCATCAAGCTGGAATAAGACCCTAGAGGAGGCAATGCATTCTCACCATTCAATGGAAGGAAGCAGATACAGCCAGGAAAGCCTGGGATTCATTTTGTCTCAGCTGCTTGCTTCTAACAGAGTCGAAGAAAAAGAGCTTAATCTGAAAATAACAAAGGAGAATTCTGTCATTTGTGTTTAGGAAATATGTGCAGAAGCCTGCCCTGTTTCTCAGGAGTTCCTTTCACTGAATCCCTGAGGCTCATGCACCAGGCACAGTGCAATGTGCCACACATGCACTGGACTCTCAGCCAGGGACAAACTACTCCCCAAAATGCGTGGCAGGACTGTGACACTGAAACGGTGGGCAAAGACCAGTCACACATCATTTTCTGCTACTTTACACAGTTTTGCCTTAAATCACACGTAATCAGAGAAATGGCAAGGTTTTAGATCTGTGTCTGCCACGAAGGGATTTCTCAGGTAACCAGGAGGCTTTTGCCAGTTATTTAATCATTCTTCTTTCAGCACACATCTGCTGAGAGAGCTTGAGCAAAATAATTCCGAACATTAAAATCAATGTCCAAAAAGCTGCATCCAAGCTGCTCAGCAGAGTCTCGAGCTCCGGACTCAGCCCTCACCTCCAGCGGAGGCAGAATAAAAATGTGATAAAAAACCCCAAGGACTCCAAAGTGCCTTTGTGAGTCCCAAACCTTGGAGCAGCCTGTATCCTGTTTATGCCACGGTGGAATGTAAACCAGCCTCAAGTCTGTTCTGGGCTGCCCTTTGTTCAGGGAGCTCCAGGTAGAGATGAGGATGAGGTGTGGATCTCTCATTAGCACATTCCCTGCTCGTGGAGGCAGGAATGAAGCAGGATCCATGCACAGTCCTGGGCCAGCAAGGCACAGGGCAGGAAGGCAGGTCCGTTGTTTGTTTGGGGTTTTATTCCCATCCTGCCTTCCAGACTTCTCTAGAGATTTCTGTTGAAACTTTTCTTGTTTTACAGTGGACTTGTAATGTGTAGAGAGCATTGCTCACTGTGAGCAAGAGGACAAAAAGCAAAGCAAAATTGTTTTACATTAATCTTATGTTTCAACTTTATACATTTTTCTTATCAAGTATTCACACTTTGCTTCAAGTGAAGAACAGTATGATAAATTCATTTTTGTTTTGTTTCCTTTATAGCACAGCACTTGCCCTGCAGGGAGAATCAGCATTTCTGGATCACTTGTTAGCTGCAAGTGCATTCATTTGAATTTTACCATCGATCTGTTCTACCCTATGACTCACTTTTGTGGTGCTTAATTTCTAACACACTGCTTATATACTCCAAAGAATGTTGTTGTTTTTTTCTCTGGCCCACCTTAATCCTTCTCTAATGAATACGTTCAGAGCCAGGCACTGCCTGTATGGATCAATATTCTAAGGAGTAATTCTGCAAGCAGACAAAATGGAATGTTTCTGAAGGGTAAACTGGTGAAATGGTGGCTAGCAGAGGCAGAATAGAATCTCTTTTACTGGGAATTATTCCCCCCAGCATGGAACAGGACATGAGCAGTTTATGGTGTAGGTGCCCAAGGGTTTTAGCTGGAGCTCTCCAGCCTTGCTGTGAGGGTAAAAACCATCTGTGAAAACTCAACAGCCTGGCACGGGAAGGAACCTGCAGTGCCTCAGTCACTGAATATTCACCCAGAGCTCTGCTCGAGACCTGCTCTCCCCAGGCTGTGCCCGTTTGTCCCTGCTGGACCAGGACCGAGCAGATGGGCAGCTCACCTTCCCCTCCACACTGCCAGCCAGCTCTGAGACACCCAAACCCCCGAGCCTGGCAGGGAACAGGCAATTCCCTCCTTCCTGAGGGGAAATCCCCTGGGAACTGCTCTCCAGGAGCAGGAATTCCGTGTGCTGAGGAGCTTCAGCAGCAGTTCTGTCAGCAGGGTGGTGGCAGGGCTCTGCTGGGGAGGATTCCCCACGGCTCAGCTGCAGTGATTGCAGAAATAACCATGAGCCTGGTGAGGAGCTCCCGTGGCTGTTTGGGGGGTGTTTTGGATGGTGGGTGTCAGGGATGTTTGGAGGTTTTGGAGAGTCACAGTAGCAGGGCACCTTTGCTGTCCCAGCTGAGCTGGTGGGCAGACAAGCTCTTCTGAGTTTTTTTTGCCGTGACAACACGACTTTCCCTCACCTCCCTCACCTCTGATGTGCAGAGGAGTTTGAGCAGAGACACTGATTTTGAGGAAGCTCCTGGGGTGAGCTGCGAGCCCTGAAATCAAACCAGTTATCAACCCAGCTGGGAAAAACGTGGCTCATGATTGATCTAGCTACGTTGCAGAAAACATTAATTTTCCTCTCTGCCTTGCAGTCCCACGTGCCTGTGTGCAGGCTTTTAATGGAATTGTGGCCTCTGGGTTGTGGGAGATCCTTACCTTTAGACCCAGGGTTTATGGGATTCCCAGATACAGTCACAGTGTAGAACATTTGCTATTTTACTTATCCAAAGGTGATTTCAGAAAATTTTAGCTCTTCCTTTGCTATAGAAGCAAAATTAGGAAATATGGTCATGCTCAGACTATTTCTTCAAGAAAAAGGAAAAAAAAGAGTGGCCTGACCTCTCATTAGTTTATGTTCTGCAGGAACCCTGTTCTTTTTCAGGGCACAGGTGTTGTTTTTCTTCTCCTATCACACTTAGAGACAAAACTGAGATGTGGAGGGGATCTGAGATCTGTTCTGAAACCGAGTCATAAATGCAAACGAATAATAAGAACATGGTTAATCTTACTGATAAACAAATATAAATATTGTACAAAGAGAGATCTGTGGCATTGGAGTGCATACATCAGGCTATCAAGGCATCATGTAGTTGTTTCATTTATTCCAACTTCTTTTCATCCTCTGAACAGCTGTCCCTTTATTTCTAAAAGCTATTTTAATGTGGCAAGGGTGTTTTCTGTTTAATCTGCTACAATACTCCTTTTGTCTCCTTGTCATACTTCCAGCTTTAAAATATTAATCCAAGCTAACAAAGAGAATTTTTGATGTATTCTAAAATCCTGAATGCAATGTATAATTTAAAAATGAAAACATTTTATTAGGTTATGTTCATATTTAGATTCAGATATGTTTGGCTTGAGTTAGGCTCCTACTTGGAGATGGTTTTGCAGAAATAAATATTTATTGGGCATTAACAGTCTCCCTAAACACAGCTACATGCTACAGTGTGTTAAGTGCCCTTTCTGTGCCAGTCTAATGCTGGAGCTTTGCATTCTCCTGCTCAGAGTTTAAATTCCTTGCCCAGCCAGTAGAAGTTCATATTCTAAGTTGAAGATTTCACATTCAGTTCCAGTCATGAAGAAAATCCATATACCCTGGGGTTATGTTCATCTCCCCTCCTGGGATTCACATGCCTGAAACACTCCTCAGACCCAAATTCAGAAACTTTAGGATGAATGATAAATAAAGATACCAAATGGAAAGGAAAGCACTCATCAGTAAATATTTTTTAGTTCTTATATTAGTGAATTTTTTTTTTATTAACTGAAAGTCACTAAGTCTATTTGTAATTCTGGATAATTGCTGAAAAGATATGGAATGATTCCTGAGTCCCAAAATTTCCAATACTTTAGGATATCCTAGTTCTGGTACACAAGTTTTATATACCTGTGTGCTTTCATTGGAGGCTTAATAAAAGCACTTGGAAATTAATCATTCAGAACATCTGATATGCTACATTTGCAACAACTGTGTCTAGCTGGAAAGCGATTTACCAGCTCCCCCAAAATGGTGTGGTTTACCTTTCAAGTTTAGGGAAATATATTCCCTTTCAGATACATGAGCAACTTTATTATTTGTAAACTCATCTTTTGGCATTTAGATAATGGTATTTCCTGGCAAAAGGATTTCAGAAACAATTTGTGATGCCACCTTCGTATTTCCAACACGATATCAATTAAAAACCACAAGGAAAGAAGCAGCTTGGAATTCTGTTGTGCTGTGTGTCTTGACTTCCCTGGTCTGATATTTTTAGGAGGAAAAGAAACAAAGGGGACACCATGCTGGGATTAGCTATTTGTAGCATTTAGCCGTGTAATTGTTCAGCAAATGGCTAATGTAGGGTAGGTCACCTGAGACTTGTTAGGGAAGGGTTTCCAGCGGTGGAGCTGCGTTCTGTGATTAGCAGGGGAGCTCTGCTGTTGCAGGGCCTGCAGGGTGACCCAAATCCTGCCACGGGAGGAAGGCAGCCAGTGGGCTTTTGGTGCTGGCACCACTGGGAACTGGCTCACTGAGGTGACAACTGGGGTGAGGACAAGCCTTGGGTAAGATGGACCTGCCAAAAATCTCCTCTTCCCTCAGCTTTCCAAGGTTTGCATCCTGCCTCACGTGTGGTCTGCCAAACCTGCTGCTCCTGGGCTAATACTGGACCAAATACGTGGTCTAAAAGGCTGGACTGGAAAGCCAAGGAAAGAAATGTGACAAATTAAAACCCTGTGGAGGAGATCTGGTTTCTCACCTGAGATAATATTAGACAGTAGCGGATAACGTTTCAAGGTTGGCACTTGGCTGAAGTGTATTCAGTCTGGAAGCCAGGAGCCATAACACATTCAGAGATATATTTAGGATAGAAATGGTTTTCTGCTGAAGTGCAAACACACAGTTGAAAGAGTTTTAATTCTGCTGCAGCCAAAGCAGTTGCAAGGAATACCATCCTGGTTTCAGTGTTTGTATCAGAGCATGTGCCAGACTGTCTCTGCCCCAAAGCTTCCTCTGGCTTATTTGGCCTTTAAGCCAGAACAGTTTTTACCAGGCAAAGCTTGGACCTCTCTGGCTTTCCATTGCTGTAACATTCCTCAGGAAAGGCCCCTCCATTTGAGCTGTGTATACCTCTGTTCAGAATGGTACCAAGAGCTGCAGGAACCGACCAGTTCATCGCAAGCTGAGTGAGAACCAGCTGAACTGAGCTGTCAGTTTGCAAAGGCTCTGACTTTGGTGTGGCTTTTGGATATTCTCTCATAAAGTGCCTTTGAATGCCAATGTTTTGAACAGGCTGCGGGTAACATTTGCATTTAAGTCCCTTCCCCCACCAAAAGTAGCAGGGTGAGTGTGGTGGAGAGAAATGCAGAGCAGTGAGGAAGGAAGGGGGAGAACTCAGCAGAGCATCCTCTGAAGCAGGACTTTCCAGCTCATTGGAGCTCTATTTGCTGCATGCTCAAGAGACTACTGGGACAAGAGAAAGCTCTGCTTGAGTGTGTAGGAAAGGAAAAGACAGCTGTTGTGCCGTCCTCAGCTAAATGAAACCTGATTGCTGGGTTGGTTGCCCTTCTCCAGTTATTAGAATGACCATCTGGGAAGTCAGTAACAATTAGTCATTGTTTGGCCAGACAGTGCCAGGAATCAGCTGCCTGCATGGACATGTAAATGAGCTGGGGCTTGGCGTAAAATAAAAGGGGAATTTATTTCCATGATAGAACGTGGGTCTCTGAACATGAGGGAATAATTTTATACCCTGAGGTAGGAATCCATGAAGAGCTGTAGCTTTTAACTCTGAGCCTTGACCCGTCCTCCTGTGATTTCTTTCCTCTCTTTCTTGTCAGAATAAGCATCCTCATCCCACACCTCCTTGTGATGGCCAAAGGCTCCGACTTTTCCTTGACCCAGGTGTGCCTCTGCTCCACAGGAGACGGGAGGCAGAGCAGGGTTCTTGTCCTGTGCTCCCCCTGCACATCTCTTACACCCCAGCACACAGCAGAGCTGGGAAGGAGGAGCCAGAGCAGGCGGAAGAGCAACAAACAGAAAGAAATGTCAGATCTGTGGCTCCCTGGATCTGTTGCTTTCAGCCATTCTGGGCCTGGCAAGGAAAGTCAGTTGCATTTGTAAGAGTCCACTCATTTGTGGATGTGAGGAGTGTCAGGATGAGATTCCCTGAAGGATACTGTGAGGTTGATGTTTCGGTGGATGGTCGGGACAGATGGTGATGAGAGATCTCTATAGTTTGGTTTTGGAGCATGAGGTTTATTGTTGAGGACGTAGATATAGGGGCCTTGCTTGGAGCTGCCAGCCACAGCTCGAAGCAGGCCAGAAAGGCAAGAGGGAGAGAAGCAAGAGAGAGCAGAAAAGAGTTAAAAGAGAGTGAGAAAAGAGTGAGAATAGTGGTAAGATGTAAAGAAGAAGTGAGAAAAAAGAAGTAAGTGAGATTCTCGTGTACAATACAATAAATCATCTTCTGTGCTGAATATTCTGATTTTCGTCAACCAATCTAGTACAAGACACAAATCCTATATCATTTACATACAGCCTATAAGAATCATTGTATTTCCATACTGTGCTACATTTTAAACCCTAAAAACCACTCTTTGGACCTTTTCTGCCAAGCTGGCAGGGTCTGCTCCGACTCTTGGACCTGTTTGCTAGCAGAAGGTATTTGTTCAATAAAAGGGGATTATCTTCAGCCTGCCACACCATTGTTTTCCAGTTGTTCAGTAACTAAGCTTTGGTATCTCAAAGCTTGCTTTCATTTCAATCTCGCTTATAGTTTTCATATTCTCAGCATCTTTGTCCAGGCAATCATATTTATAAGGTTTCCCAGTCTCATCTTCCCCAACAATTCCCAAGGCCTCTTTCCCTGCAAACGGGACAATTTCAGCTTCATGCAGGAGGGGATCCTGGCCCTTTGCCTGTCTGCAGGTACCAGAGCACTCATCCCAAACAAACACACCGACCCTGCTGGAGGGCTGTGTTCTGTGCTCTGCCCTCCCAGCACCAGCCCGTTCCACGCACGTACAGAATGTCAAAGGATTTTGTGCTCATCGCAAATAAAGCTGATTGTTTTGCTAATGAGATAAATTAACAGATTTGAAAGCCTTCCTTACAGGAACAATTTGTTGTGCATCCATGTGCAGCACTGTGGCCTGTGCTGTTTGCTCTAGATGTTAAAGTCAATTAAAAACCAAAAGGGAAATGTGCCTTATGGATGGGCTATTGTTTTTAATCCTTTTAAATACTATTGATTTCTATTTTATTCCTTTTCATTTATTTTTGGACTTGAAGTGTCTTTACATTGATTTTGCTTGTTATCTTGTTTCAAGTACCCTTTTATGTTGTTTTTTCATGCAATTTTTTTTGCTTACCTTTCAGCTGTGTGTGTATACAAACCACAAAGGTGCAAGTTTATTTTCAGTTCTGTTACACTTCTTCCCCCCTTTCTTTTCTTTTATCAATGTAATACAATTGTTCTGTCCTATCCATTTTATCTGCATTTTAATATCTCTCTCCTGTGCCCTGTACATTAGAAGCTTTTAGTAATATCTTGTTGTGAGTTGTTTCTTATTTTTTCGGGGGAATCTCTTTTTTTTTTCCCCAATAGAAAACCAGTTTTTGTTGGAACAGAAGTTTTTCATTACAGACTGTTGTCACAATTCACACTATGCTCTAGCTGCCAAATGCAATATTCTGTACCTATGGTACTTAAATTTAAATACTCTAGATTATTCAGTTTTAAACTCAGACGTCAGCATTCAAATTGGAGTTGAGTAATAAAATGTACCACTGGTGTAAATGCCCTGATTGATCGATTTGATCAATCAAATTGATCAGTCTCTACATGAGCACAGGTTTTGTGTGTTCACTGATGAGGCTTTGAGAACCTCGATGTGAGTACGAGCCCATTGTCGATGACCTAAAAGTGAAAACTCGGTGATCAGGTGCACATTCAGGGCTTTCAGAGCGACTTGCCTTGTTTGAATAGAATCAAGTGTATGAAGGGAAAGAATGAAATACAATTCAGATATGAAAAATATAAAGAAAATGAAGCAACCGAAGTGTTCATGGCTAAAAAGAACTTTTAATCTATAGAGCAGGTTTCAAGGTTAGTCAAGTGTGCCAGTTCATTTATTCTAAAGCTCCTAACACTTAGATTTTAATAATCATTCTGCACTGTGATACTTTATTGTTAATATGAAACATATTGGAGAAAATGAATAGCTAATGGTATCACTTTTTAAGTGCTGTTGAATGCATTCTTCAAAACGGAATTAAACAGCCTGAACCTTATATAATTTTTTTGAATAGGCTGAGTGGTAGCAAGGAAAAGAAGAGTAGAGATTGAAATGTTTGTTGCCTTTCCCTAAAAATCAGTTGTTTCAGTATTTTAACCTTGTTAATTAGAATCAGAAATGTAAGGCTGAGCCTTGTTGTGTCTATACAAACTTGGTTCCTGCTTCCTCAGATTTTCTGAGGCTTTTAAAATACAGCAAATAGGTTGAAGATAGGAGGGGAAAGGTGCTGGAAAACAGCCAGAGAGGGAAGGACTCTCCCAGAGCAGCCACTCGAGGGATTCCCATCCCACATCCCCCTCTTCGCGTTGGCAGGGATCGGCAGCGGGTGGGATGGCCACTCTCCCTTCCTTGCAAACTGGAAACGAATTAAAAATCTGGAGATTTTGTGTGTCCTCCTAACCAGGCCCAGACACAGCAGGCAAGGCAGTGTCACTCTGTGAGTGCAGCTTCCCCGAGGAAAGCACGTTCCAGGAATTTCAGTGAGGAGGTTTTCCGTGCCGGTGCTCTGAGGAGCCCAGCCTGCTGCACGCCCGGTGGCTGCGGGTGGCTTCCCTGCCCCTCACTCTGCATCCCTGCTGGGGAAGGAGGAGAAGAGCAGAAGGTGGCTCTGTGGGATCTGGCTGTACAGAGAGGCAGGAAAACATCTGGGGAGGGAGGAGTGTGGCCCTTCAAACCCGGTGTCAGGACATTGGGGTATTGCCTCGGCAGTTTGCAACTCGCTGCAATGCACTGTGCTGCTGTCGGAACACAACACCTCATTTTTCTCGGCAAAATTAAATTATTCATTGAGAGAGTGGGAATTTTGTACCATTTTTTTTCCCCTTTCTGTTAAAATGCTATTTTTAAAGGGAGTTATATCTACCTAAAAGCCTTCCCGAAACCACCGGCAATCCTCTGTGCTACAAAGTGAGATAATTCCTTCAAAACTAAACCCCAGCAGCAAAGGATAAAGCAGTGAAAGGTGGTACATGATGTGCATACACGTGTGCTGTGTCATTGCAAGTGCCTACAAAGGGCTCCTTTATCTTTTCTCTTGCTCAGCAATCCCGTTGGGCTGCAGAATAACAGCAATCAAGGCACTTGTCCGGGGCACATTCCCTGTTTGTTGGCTTGCTTTTCTCTCCAATTCTTTTAGTGCACAAAGCCCTCTATGGTACTTGACGTGATCAGAAGTTGGTTTTAGGAGTGTGTCTCTCAGAGTAAATAATCTCACTAAAGCACTGAAGGAAGCTGCTGCCAATTTCCCTTTTTTTTTTTTTTCCAGCTGCCTGTTGGCCACATCTGCTCCTCCTGGATGAGCCCAGAAATCAGGGAATGAAGTGCAGTGGGAGGCAGAGCACTGCCTCTTGGTGGCCCAGCAAAACAGGAGGCAGCTTTTCATCTTCAGATTCGGCTCTTGCTATTAATGAGCTCACAGGCCGAGGTGTATAAATTACACGGAGCAAGCTGCTGAGAAGAGATTTTTTTTAAACCTTTCTAATGTTTAGTCATGCTGAAATGACTAAGTTTTAAAAAGCATTGATCTTACGGTCTTTTGACCAGGTCAAAAAAAAAAAAAAAATCTGGAAGAATGGCCAGCTTGCTCTCCTGACCATTAATTTGCTGCCAGAACAGAAAATAGTGGTGTTAAACAATTTGAAAGGCCAGCCCAGACTCCTGACGAGTAATTTAATGGTCTGTCGAGGTGGTTCTTGGTTGTCAAAGAAGTGGATTTTACTTGGGCAACTTAGATGTCTCTGTGAATCAAATTTCAGTGAAGTCAGGAGAAGGAGCTCTTCAGTGCAATGTTCCTCTAAGAACAATACAGGAAAAAAAAGGTGAATTTTCTTTTTTTTGGAAAAAAAAAAGTCTTTTGCATAGAAAACTAGGTATTTTTTCAGTCCCCATTATGTCTGGCTTTTATGTGCCAGAGTATTCCTGATGTTTCTTTCTTTGTTCTTCTCTCTCCTTAATGGTGCCCCTGGACAAAGGAAAGAATATGTACAACACCTGCAATCATACTGTGAAATAGAAATTACTCTCATTAATCTGTGAACCTTTCCCCCTTAAATTTAATTCAGGGGATCCAGAGAAGCAGCTTTTGTGAAAATAGGCTGCAGGAACATTTTCTGTGAGCGAAGGAGCAGGGCCACAGCCCGGGTTAGCCTGACCTTGTTGGCTCGAGGCCGCTGTTCTCCCTAAATGCTTCTTTTTGTCATCCTCCTTCAAAGAGCCAAGGGGAAACCTTGTCTTGTTTGAAGTCAGTGGCAAAACCCCCGTTGACTGGAGGAACATCCAGTTTTGACCCTTGGAACATTTCAGCCCTCAGAGAGGGCTTGAAGCAGTTGCAAACACAGAGATGCAGCTTCCTGAAATGCAGAACAAGGAGCCATCCAGCCACCTGGAAATATCCTTACAGCTTCTTCTTTAGTTTATCTAAAAATGATACCGTGCCTGCTGTAAGGTTCGATTCTTCTGCATCTGTTGAATTGCTTTGCATGAAACTGTAGCTCTCAGGTGCCATGGCAACCATGTTTTCTAATCTGATTTTAAATTTTTACGGTGCAATGCATAAAATATTGGTACTTTTTCTAGTTTTTGATTTATAAGTGGGAGTAAAGATAGGGACAGCAATTTAAAAGGCATATGAGTCTGTACGGTTAAATGCTTTCTTTTTTTTGGATGATATGTAGAAAATGGTTTCTTATTTTATTATGAAGAGTAAATATTGATTGGCTGATTACAGATGTCTAGATTATAGCTGGCATTTGAGGTCTTAATAGCAAGTAGTATTTCTAGGCACTATGTGGGACATTTTCCACTGAGTTCATGTAGATTGTAGAAAATTCAATTGTTTCCTGTATTTCCCCATATAGAGTAAGTATCTGAATATCTGACAAATTCTGCCTCTTACTGAATATATTTAGTGTGGAGATAACTTTACTGTTTAAGAATGATTCTGAAAGACCTGCTAAAAGGCACAAAAATTGCTCTTTTCCCAAGAAAGCTAAAGATAACACTTAGATTTTAGCCTTGTATTGTATTATGCTCTTAATATCATCTCGAAGTCATTATGCTTCCAGAAACGTTCTGGGAAGAAAATCCTATTGTGCTTAAATGATTGTACGTGTGAAATGTGTCGTGGTCAGTGTGAAGCCTCTGTTATCAATTGAATTAAGCTGGCACAGAGCACATTCTGCAATTCAGATGTGCAAGAATGTCCCTGAAAGATGTCAGCCTCGATTCATCTTAACATTTGACCCGATGCCCACTGCACCTCCCTGCCACGGAATCACAGCCTGTGCTAATACACAAACTTTGAATCTGGCTTCAGTTGAGTTTTATAATTGGAGAAATTGTGAGTTTAGGTGGAGGGATGACACAAAGGAACTTTGTGCATGAAGAGAAGAAGAAAAAAAGAGAACAGAAATATTTGGGAAGTGTTATAATCCATCAATTAACTTTTTAACTAGGTAGCATGACTTGCTGTTTTTGACCCAATAGCCTTCCTGTGAACCCTGTTCCAGCCTCTGCATCACACCTGATGCCTTGATAAAAGCACAGGCAGCGTCCCAAAGAGATGAGCACAGTGAGCTTCCTGTTTCAAAGATCAGTGAGCAAGAAGCCCTGGAACAGCAAGAGAAAGCAGAGCGAACTCCATTGTGGATATTCCAAATAGCCTTTGTGAATGTGGGAACCTCATTAACAGGGGAATGATCGGAGGTGATGCTTGATCTCAGCCCTTTCCTGAGGAGCAGCTTCTGATCAGCTTGGGACAGGGAGGGTGCACGTGTGTGCTGGCAGTGATCACTTGTGTTTCTGCTGAATTAGGTTTTCATTGGCTTTGTGTGTACAGAGGCACTTGGCAGATGACAGGAATGTGTGAGCTTTGCCCTAGAATGTGTAGATGACACAGAAAAGTAATAAAATCCCTGGAGTCTCTACTGTACAGTTTATTGCTCTTGTACAGTTTATAAACATTTTAGCCATATCCTTTTATCTCCTTCTTTTTTTACCTTCCTTGTTGAAAGTAGTAAATTGTGATTCTTAAAAGTGGACTTGTCTAAGCTATAATGTTGATAAAAGTAATTTGTTTCAGGTTTTTCAGCTGACATGTTGTCTTGTGCAAAGGCACTTTGGGTTGTGTCACTCCTGGTGAGTTGTATCATAGAATAAAGCAAGACTGATGCAGCCTGACATCACATGCCACAATGTGATTTTTCAGCTATAATTCTGAGCTAATTTGTTTTTCTCAAAGCTGTAAATTCCTAAAACTCAAGCTTTCTGGGAAGAGGGAAACAGCTTTGAATGAATTTCAGTCATTAAAAGTCAGTTTAATAAAGAAGAAAATAAAGCTGTTTTCCCACTCATTTTCTTAGTTTCATATTTTATTTTCCATCTTAGTTACACATCTGCAAAGCAAGAGTAAATACACTGCAGCCAATGCTTTACAACTGTTAAAGCTGAGCAACTGATGCTAAGTGCAAGTCCTCAGAAAGAAACAGTGAAATCCACATTTTGCTACGAAGAATTCCGGCTTTGCAGGAATCTCAAAATATTTGCTTAAAGAAAACAGAGGCCTAGGCTGTTCACAGAATACTGAGAAAGGAGGTGTCAGCTGATTTTCTTTGTACTTTCAGAGAGGCCTTTATGTGAATGTCAGAAAAAGTGGATGGCTAAATTCCTCAGCTCCTAAATGTTGTAGCAAAATGAAATTACTTTGCTAATTAAATGTTGCCCTCCATTCTAAAAGATGGCACATTAATATTGCTGAAGATCTTTGTTCAGAGAGCAATTATAATAATAGAATCTGTGTAGTTACCACAAACTGTTTTATTTACTATTGGATCAACTTAGTGCAAATGTGTTTGTCCAGAAATGAGAGGATGCACCAACAGAAAATCCTGCCATAGTTTGTGGTGGGATTTCAGGGATAAAAAATTAAGACTTTTTCCACTGTCTGAAGAGCCAGGTCACAAGCAGGGCATTGTAGGATAATAGAGCTTCCATTACAGGAACAAGAAATAAGTAAAGCTCTGTACCAATTCATGTTGTGGTTTTGGTTACAGTATATTCTATAACTTTGGTTAGTGTTTGAAAAGGATATGTGGCCTTGACTTTCTGTGTCCATTTTTTTTATACTGATAGAACTGGGAAAACTTGCCTTTGAAATCACAGGATACCAGATGATTGAGTCAATAAATTCTAGAAAATATTTATTGACAATTTTCGTGTTTTTAATATAAATATTTGCATTTCCTCTTAGTCGTGCTCCAGAGCTCAGTGTATTAATTGGTGTGATTTGCAGTGCTTAGTTTTGAAACTTCCATAAAACTTCAAAACTTGAAAAAAATATCAAAACGTTGCCAAGTAATAGGAGACAAGGAACTTTTATCCCAGCCAAATGTAAGCACTGTGATTATTTTGAGCGTCGGCATAAGTAAACAGCAACAAAAATGTTCACTATCCCCCCTTCTGCTCGGGAAGGATTGGACTCCATAGTAGGATGTGCTTTAAAAGCCACTTTCATGCATTTTAATCAAACAAAATAGGTTATCACATTAGAAACGGGCCGACAAAGGCTTACAAGGACAAATGTATTGTCTCCTACATCTTCTCTTGGCAGCGACTGCTGGAGCTGCCAGGAGAAAATGGATTGAGAGTGGTGAGGAAGAGGAAAAGTGTGCAAAGATGACTCGTTTATTGCTTTACACAGCTGTTCTAGGCTGCTCTTTCTGATTTCAGGTGATTTCAAAACACATCAAATGTGTGTGGTTTAATGATTGGAAAACATGGAATAATTGCCATCTGAAATTCTCGCGGTGGTATGAAGTTAGAGGTTCCTAGAGTAGATATCATTTAAAAAAAAGGCAACTCAACCCCTCCATCTTTGTCTATCTATAACCTCAAATATCTAAAATCATCACATTTGACACTGCTACACATTTACTTCAGGTTTAATGATCAAAAATGTTGGTGCTGGTTTACAAAAAATAGTGGCATGTATAAGCAATCTAATAACAAAGAGAAAGCTGTGGTATGAGAATCTGTGTGTAGGCCTTTCTTAGGGAAAAACCTGGATTTCAGAGGATTTTCTAGAGGTCACAGTAGAAGTCTGTACTTATGGGTCGTTGTAGAGATAAAGCATTTTCCATTAATATAAAAATACAATTTGTTTGCAGCCAAAATAAATATTATGGGTTTATATATATGTAAGACTCTGGGTGAAGCCTTGGAAATGGCAGATGTTTCTTTTGGCGTGGTAATGGACCCTATTTCTTGTATCTCTTTTGTCTCTCACCCAGTGGCAGTTTCTGCTGTAACCATGAGCTTTTTGTAACATGTAACCACGTGAAATTTCAATGACTTCATGCTTGATATTCTTCTGGAGTCGGATTAAAAATCTGTTTAATCCTGAACCACGGTTTATGCAGCATCCACCCCTGTTAGTAACACCTCGTGATGCTCCACGAGTGTGAGTACACGGAAATTTTCCATTCAGGCTGGATGTTCTCAGTTTCCCTCCCCTGTAGATGTCACAATGCCTGGTGTGAAGAGCTGAGCACAGACTTTGCTTTCTGGCTTACCTGGAAAGAACCTGCTTGCAGCTCAGTCTGGGGATTATTAGCTCAGCCCATACCAGCTGCATTTTTTTGCTCCAACAGCTCCACAGTTCAATCTCTGGTATGTCAGCAAATGTATGACAGCTGTCACAACTATGCCAGGTTTAAGATAAGATACCTATTTTCAGATCTGCTAACAGTCAGCTTCTGGAATTTGAAGTAGTTCAGATTTCTAGTAAAGCAGGTAAAGTGTCTGAAATTATTTGCATTTTCCCCCCCAAACTGCAGATTTTCTGTTGGAAAAATCCCCTGAATTCAGTTTATTGGAGTGTGACCACTTGAGTCCCTCTTTCTAAGCACAGCTTTCTCTTTGCCCTGCATTTCCACTGCGAAGATCAATAAAATTGCTGCTCCGAATACACCCTCTAGGAAATCAATAACAAATCAAGTTAGACTCAGTGAGATTTGTTGATGTAACTGAGTGAGGCTGCCAAAAATCTCCAAGAACAAGCTGTTGATACCAGGATGGGAGCAGATCTGTCCTGGGGGTGTCCAGGCTGCTCTGACACCTTCTCCTGCACCATTCAGCCTTGTGAGAGCTGCCTCAGCCTTGGTCCCTGTGATGCTCCATGGCTGTACCTGCTCCAGTTTAATGAGATTCAGGTCGAGCACGTGAGGTACCACAGGAGAATATCTTCATCTTGTGCTTTATATACTTTTGACTACATCTGGAGAATGAGTTCCTGCTTGGATTGGTTGTTATGGATCGGATTACAAAATATTTCCTTTTTTACTGGATGGTCTTCGTGGCTGTTGGTGGCCTGCAGGTTGTCAGAAGTTGGAGAGGTAATAGGTGCATGCACCAGAAAATTACAGAATATTTGCCCACTGAGTTGATATCTTCAGCAGAGAAACCGAGAACCAAATTGACAGAAAAAAAAAAAAAAAAAGTTTTCAGGAGTCAATTCAGAGCAATGAAATAATCTGCCAGTCTATGGCAGAGTTTTCCAGGGTCAGCAGAGAACTGCATCAGCAGTTTGGGGGAGGAAAGCTCACCTTGGCATGTCAGAGCTGTGCAGTTCTGTGTGACTGAGGAGTTTTGGAGGTTGTGTTATTTTCATTAGTGCTGTAGTTCATTTAACAGAGGTCACGATTTTTTAAAATTTATAGCTGTCAGTTGTCAGGGTGAATCTGCATTTTTTCTTATTCATATGAGGAAATACATGAATTTATCTTATTAAGATTTCATTCTACTGCGTCTTAAGGTACTTGTTCAGAGAAAAGATTTAAGCAAGAATGAACACGTTCCTCTAATGAGTCAATCTATACATTAAGTACTGCAAAATATCTGAGATATAATTAGTGCATTTTCCCAAAATTTTTCCACTTCAGAACTTCGAAATAATATCAACTCTGATAAGTGGTACTTGAAAAAACATCTTTGCATTCAGCTGAGAACATCTGTTGGTCTTTGGTTGTGAGAACAGCCAATCCTCTGTGGAGGTCACCATGAACTGCAGTATCTGCTGTGATCCTTTCTTTAATAGCACAACTCACCTCAGGAATTCAACACCCCTGAGACCAGAAAACTCCTGACTGGGGCACAGTCACAGGACACGACTGGTGTCTCTGTATGGGTGAAGTCTGTCTGACAGCATCACCTGACTCAGCCTAATCAAGTGTCAGACTTCCTCAGGCACGAAAAAAGATGCATTTAGAATCTCGTGAACATACAGAATACCCTTTTATTCCCCCCTTCAATGTTCATTCACACTAAAGAGATCTTATGAGACTTTTGTACTTTAAATTGTTTGACATCACAGGCAGAAAATGAGAAGTTTGTGGGTGAAGTACCTGCACACAATAGTCCAGGTTCACTTCTTGCAATTGTGTTTCTTTGCTGTCTCTAGCGAATCCCTTGGTCTTTCTGCATCTCTCTATTTTTATTACACATAGTGTGTATTTAAAAGAAGAAATCTTTCCAATATCCTTAAGTTCGTGTATCTCCATTAATTTCTGATTTAATAGGAAATACTATGAGAAATTTATGGAGCAAAACTTCAATGTGCAGTTACCTAAATGCACGATCCAGTTGTATTTCCCAGCACCTCGGTTCACGACTACTTTCAGTTTGTTACTGACCGCTGACAGACATTTCTGCTTTTCCTGATCTCTGTGGTGCCAGGACCTGCATGAAGAGCACAATCTTTTACCCTGCAAGATGTCAAAAACACCTCCTTGGAGGTTCTGCCTCGCCCCATCCCGGCGTGTGTTGGGTTGAATTCCATCACTGCCAAGCCTGTCCCAGCAGAGCTCCTCGCTGGCTCTGTCTGGAGCACTTCAGGGGCCAGTCAGACTCGAGGAGACCTTGCCACTGCCCTACATCAGAGAAAGATTCTCCCGTTTATTTGGGGGCACATGAATCCATCAGATCAAAGCCTTACCTAGGCATTTGGCTGGTTAAGCAATACCTTCCTGTTTCAGCAGGAGGGACATTTCCCCTCTGCTTCCCTGGGGAGTTCAGGGAGCAGGGCTCAGCACAAAGTATCTCCATGCACGGGGTTTTACATTTCAGAGCTGTCTGTGTGTGAGCAGGATGGTGATTGCTCATTTTAAGGTTCCACTGGGCTGGGGTGAACATATTCCTCCTAAGGACTATCAATAACATGTATCAGATGGCTCTCAAAAAAACTGAAATTATGAAAACTGGCAACAACCATCATTCCTTCCTAAATTTATGTGCAGTAAAATAAAGCTCTGTCGCAGCCTTTGTGTTCTTGGCGTGTTCTGCCAAGGTTAAATAGTTTGGTAAAAAGGAAAAGAAGCCCCAAAACACACTGGGGATATCAAACCAGTAGAAAAGAGATGTTCATCCCTTTTTTCTTGCTCTGAGTCAGTACGGATTGACTGTTCAATAATAGCCTTTATTCTCTTCTGAAAGGTGCTCAGGAGCTATGGAAACGATTTCTCATAATCTTGTCTTTTGTTTCCTTTTGCTTGTTTATATTGGCAGGCCTTAATTTATTAATTGGAAAACTGTCAACATTTGTTAATGTAATATTTGAAACAAACATATAAATAATCTTAATAAGTTTGGATAAATGGGCTCAGTAATTATTTTTTTTTTCTTTGAAAGTTTAATTAGAAAGGGATTTATAGAAGAGTTTACACTATCTGCCTGTAATAGTAAAACTTTGAATGCAGGTTGTATTCTCTCCTTGGTAATTTTGAATATTTGTGACAACTCTCTGGTATCCTGATAAAGCTTTTCTAGCACAACCTAAATCACCACAGGTCTGTCTCACGTGTAGGTCTCAGATCTGCTGATAGGCAAATGCCCAAATATTGCTTTAATCTACCTGAGCACCAGACCTCTGTTATTTCCACTCTAGAATAAGCCATCTCCAGCCTTTTGGAATTGCACCTCACCATCAATGGTTGGAGATATTTAAGGAACATGTTTCTATCCTGGCTGAGATAGAGCTTCAGCAAATTTGCCAACCCTTGGAAAGGAGGATATGGATTTAGCACTTGCAGAGCTGGCAGCCTGGCACGTGCTCATAAATCAGGTCATTTCCCATTCAAATGGTAATATTTGCACCAGCAATTCATGTGCAGATGGAGGTATAACTTGTACCCCCAAAATAAAGCCTAGAATTTGAAATTGTGCATTTTATATGCAAGCAATTATTCTTTATCATATCCCATCTATCCCTGGTGATACATTGGGAAAAGGAGCAAAAAGGCTCTGCAAATCGTTTAGATCCCTTCTGAATACTGCAGCCTGAATACAACAGCTTTAGGTGAACAAGACAAAAACCTATCATTCTGCGGAGTATTTGTATGGTTAGATGCTGTTCATTCTTAAATTCTAGGTGAAAGAGTATTTTCTTACAAAATGATCTTTTTCTGGCTTCTAGAATTGTGTGTTCTCTACTATACAATTGGTCCATCTTCTTGGCTTCTTTGTTCAGGTCTTGGGAACATGTCCAGCTCAGATTTAGACATCTGTGTGATTTTATACAGCGAATATTTTCCTCGAAGCCAAAGGGAAATACCATCATTTCATGAAATAAGGCAAATGCATAACCCTTTGCAAATTTGTGGCCTTGATCTCTGAGACCACTTCCAGCTTCAGCTGGGTCGTGGAGGTTTCTAATGACTTCAATTAATGTTTGCTTTACTGGGAGAAGGGTTTTTCCACCTTCTGGGAATCTACCTCTCTTTAAAACATGGAAAGATACCAGGACCACCTTTCAAATACAGGTGTTCCCATCGAGCTGTGAGAGAACAGTAGGGTGATACAGCTGACAACTGCATGAAGGCTGCTTGAATTCTCTGAGACCATCATCATTCCAGGAATAACAGCTGAAGTCTGTGTTTCTCAAACATTTAAAGTCAGAGGACTGGCTAAACTTTTGTAAAAGTATTGCAAAAAAAAAGTTAAATAGCTGCAGATGATATTGGCTTGTTGGCACTGTGCTTTCTGTCCGTAAGCTAAAATTCAAACAGCCATTTATTACTTGAATTTTGTTCCATTCTTTTTCCTTGATTGCTTGTGGGAGTTAAAAAGAGAAAAGCAAAAAAAAGAGGGCTTTGTGGATCAATTCTGATTTCTTACAGGATGTCACTGGGGTCCAGACAAGGAACACTGGCTTGCCTTGCTTTTTATTTTTCCCCTGTGGTTTTATAGTTCTGAAGACAATCATTAGTTGCTGGGTTTTGCCTAAAATACAGGCTGAAGCCATACAAGCCAGACGAGGGATTTGTTTTCTCCTGTTCCAGGATGAAGAGCATTGTGTTTTCAGTCTGACCTGCCTCAGGAACCAGAGTCTATTATGTACCAAGTGTCCTCGAGTTCTGCTGACAACAAAGAGGGTTTAGATCTCCCTGCACCTTCCCATAGCCAGCCCTGGGTTTTTAAGTCTCTGTGCAGACCCCAGTATATCCCTCTGTTTGATGACTGCTCCTAACAGCTTACAGCATCTGCTACGAGTTTTTAGCAAGTGAGTGAAAGCGCTGGAGACAGAAAAAGGAGGCTTAAAATCCACCTGTCTTGCAGGAAGCGGATCCTTTCAGGTGTGAGATAAATGGCAGCTGCAGTGAAACCTCCACAAAAGCTGCAGCTTAATGAGAATCCATCAGGCAGAGCTGCTTACTAACACCCAGCTCCAGCCTTTTAGGAGAAAGGTGGGGATAGACTGAGGAGCAATCGTGCTATCAGCCTGTGCCTGGGAAGAGATAAAAAAGAAAAGCTTGAGAACAAGCTCTCTTAAACTCCTCGAGTAAGGAGGCCAACTCGCTGGCAGGAAAATCCAACTTGTTCTACCGATTTTGTTCACGAGACCCATTCAGTTAACTTAACACTGCAAAGAGCTCAGAGTGGCACAAAAAACAACCACGAAACACTTTGAGAGTTGTTGTTTTGCTGAGGCGAGAACATGAAGGTTGGCTCCTGGCCTTGCTAGGGAAAAAACAGGTCAGTTTGGCATAATCTGCTTGATATTATCCCTGTAATCCAAAAGAATTAAATGTTATTTTCTTGACAGCAAAAAACATGGCAGAAAAACAAGGAATTTTTACCTAATGACAATAGCAAAAGTCCAAAGACACAGACAAATTTGTGTTTTGAATCAATCTTGGTGAAAATGTGTTCAACATCAATATGAGAAAACTTCTTCAGTGAAGGTTTTTACTGCACGGCTCTTCCATCTGCTAAGTGGTCATCATGATCTGCATAACACTGAAAGGTTATAATTGGAAATGTCTTTGGATCATCGCTGGTGGCAAAATTTGTTTGAGAGTTATTGGGTTAATCTAATAATGCCTATAAGGAAAGCATGAAACCACATTAGAGACAAAGCTGTGATTACCTCCCTTCCTCACAAAAAAAGATACAAACATTTTCTGATTTTCTTTCATGATAGATTAGGAAATAAACCATCATGCTGAATATTTAAGAATTGGACTAAATTAAATTTCTTAAACAGAGGAGGCAAATACTGTATGGCCAATAGCAGATATTTTAGAAATCTCATTTCTTGAAGCGAGGTAAATGCACAAACAAGTGTTCTGCTTAAGCTTATTAAGCATCTTACTACATTTCCCTTCTGGTATTCTTTGGCTATGATTTTTAACAATCAGTAGTAATTTGGGCTGTGCCCACTGCTTGTGTTTTCAAGCTGAGACATGGCAAGAAAATATCTTTTTCAAAAAGAAATCGCACTCTGTGTGTTGGGTTTGTCCTCAGCTACCTCTATCATTATTACTTTGTCTTATATCAACGTGTTTCATGCAATGCACTTCTGTGATGTCTCATGGGCAATCACCTGCATCTTACACAGGTATCAGCCATTTGGGGCTCTCCTTTCAAATTTCTCCTGGCTGCTGTTCTGTTGCTGAAAATTAATACAGCACAAAAGGCCACTGTAGATATTGTTCAGTGAGTATCAACAACATCCCCTTGCTAATCCTTCTTCTGAGCTGAGCCACCAAAACTCAATCTCCCCTTTAACCCTCTCCTTTGCAAGAATACAATAGCCTAAATTGTATTATTTTGTCGCTGTGCACTGTAGTGCAGGTACCTCTTGTCAAAGGGCACCCACAAAAATGTTCCTCTTTAGCTTGTAATAAATCCTTTGTCCTCAGGACAAAGTGTGTACTGGCAGACAAGGCAGAAGACGAAAGCCTTTCGAGTATCTCTCCTATCCTTTAAAGAGAAATTTTCCCTGATATTAAGATGCAGTTCCTGGAGACAAAATCTCTAAGTGTGCTTGGGGGAAGTACTTGTACATGCTTTTGAAAAGTATGCAGAAAGAAATTGAATGGTGTTGACCTAAAAGTGCTCCCTCTAAGACTGGCGGGTTTATTGTTGAATTCAGTGGGTATTGAGTTAAACCAAAACAGAGTCTTTTGAAAATCTGGCTTAGAATTTCATTTCATGATGTGGATTTAGCTGGACTATTGACTTCAGAGAGCCGTGTTGTGAGAGCCTTGTTGTGGATGCTTCGTCTCTCCAAACACATTCTCCAAGTGCCTGCTGTTCCAAAGGCAAGCAAAGAAATATTTATTAAAAACTCTGATGTATTATCTGTAAAAATGAGCTGAAAGCTGCCAGAGTGCCAGAGCCCCTGGGCACTTTGGGATGCAGCAGGGCTTGTCCCACACCCACCTCAGGGGACAGGGATGCAGACAAGGGATGGATCAGTGTGGCCACGGCTCCTGGAGGCTTTTCAGAGCCCATTTCACTCTGCAGAGCAGATGCTCCAGGAGAACGAGCCTCCTGTACTCTCCTTCAGCTGCCATTCGTGGCAGGAAGATTCTGGTACTGTTGGTTGGTCACTTTTTTCAGGAGCTCACACAGAGATTTAAAGCCTTCCTTTAATGCCTCTATTTTGGAAAATCATGGCCCTCAGTGTTTTTCTTTTTTTTTTTTTTTTTTTCTGGAATCACAGAACTGAGAATAGAACCCATGTCTGCTGAACCATGGAATAAAATTTATATCCATTTGAAGGGCTAATACAACAAGGTCATGAGAGTCCCCTGAGAAATTTTGAATGTATCCTCCAATCACTCTGAAATTAAGACACGACAGTTGAGCAACTTGGACAGAGTGACTGGGCTTGCTGGAGCCACAGATGTGACTTGAAGGATGGGGAAATTCACAGCTGGTAACAATAGGTTTTTCTAGCCAAGGAGAAAAGATGACAGCTGAAAGATTTGTCTTTAAAGCATGACATAGCTTTTCAATAAAAATATTGGTGTCACAGTTGGGTGAGGTGAAAGGGTTGGAATAATTTCACTAACACCCTTTGGCCTCCTGTTACCACAGTGCTGTTGACCACGAGAGCTTAAGGTTTTAATGTTATTTATTGGTCCTCACATGTGTCCCTGGTGCTCTAAAATAAAATCAAGACAAGTGTTCCTGTCCACTAGAACTTATAATGCAGATTAATTATATTTTTTGGTACCAGGTGAAGGGAATCTTACTGGAAAGGTTATCACAGTCTAGAGAAATGGTCATTTTGCACACAGGCAGATGTGCTAGACATCAGAGAGCCCTAAAGCTAGAAATGAGTGTAGAATAAAGCCCAGCTTGGGGTTATTACCAGCCTGAAATCAATCAGATAGAATTTCCTATGAATCATCTGTGTATTTGAGTGAGTTTCTTACACGTGACATTTTCTAAAGAGCACCAGACTTCCCTTTCAGCAGATTGTAAAGGAATGGTTTAGGGACCCATCACTTTATTTGGAATTACACACTCTAGAAATACTAAAATATTGAAGGAATATGGATTCTTGAACTAATTTGGGATTAGTTAACCACCACTTAACTGTGGGTCTCTATGTTGGCATATTCCTGAGTGAGGTGCAACCACTCTGCTCTCCAAGTACCTCCTGTAATTCCCACCTGCTTCTCTGCAGATATTTTTATTTAGGGGGAAACAATGCTCTAAGGAAAAGACCTCAATGGAGCTACTCTTCCTTTTCTCCTGAACTCAAATGTGTGAAGACAATTTTTCAGAAGTTAAATAATCTCCAGCAATTGTGACATGTGAATTATATAATTTTTGTAATGGCTGTGCTAATCTTTTTCATTTTTATATGGAAGACATTTGTTTTAGCCTTAATCTGTTTTTTTTCTTTTTTTTTTCCCTGGACTCTGCCCTTTTTAATATTTAAACATCTGAAAAAGAAATAGACTTTTCAAGCTAATTGATAATCTAAGTAGTTTGGTCTTAAAAAATAAACTGAAGCTAGCGGGCAGTTTTCAGTGTTTTCATATCCTCTATTTCATCTCAAATCTCTTAATTACAGGACCTCACCATAAAATACCCCTAACAGGGTAAGCCAAGTAATTTTATACAGCAGCATAAAAACTACACAATGTGATGAATTAGGGTATTTGCCCTGCTGCAAACTTGCACATGAACCTGGCACCTCAGTGCTGATAAACCTGAGGTTTCCAATATATCCACTGGGGCTTGAGTTATTTCTTGTGTCTTACAGTGCTCTAGGTAAATGACTTAGTGCTCAACAAAGTAGCAACATAACGAAAACAAACAAACAAAAAAACCCCTAAAATGTCATTTTCTCAAAGATCTGTGCTTTTCTAGTACAATAACTGCATCAGTTGAATGGGAATTTGTGACTGAAACAGCAAGAAGAATTAAGTGCACGCTGGAAATTTTAAGGGAAATGCCTTGAAGTTGGGTGAATATTGATGGTAATACTACTAGATAAGTATTTCCAATATGAAAATGAGAGATGGGACATGAAAGCAGCACGAAATTCAACTTTTTACAACTGTAGCAATCTGGGAAAGTTCAGATCTGGGGCTTGACACAAATTTCTCAGCTCTGACCCCTTGTAATTAAAATGTCACCTCACGTAACCGAGGCTGACGATGGAGTGTGCCTGGGTTGAACTCTCTGAGCTCTGGTCCTTCCTCACACTGAATGCTCTGGGTGGATTCCACCCAACTGTGGAGGAAATCTCTGTTACCCAGACCCTGTGTGACCCTTGGCTGGCTCCTTTGTAGGAGGGGACAGGGGACACTACAAAGAAAAGCTCCAAGCCCTCTGAACATCCCAGAGCTGCTGCTTCCTAAGGACCTGGGAGGGGTGGGTGGATAAATGGGGGCTCCGTGCTCAGGAGGAGCCATCACCTGCAGAATGATACCCTGAAATCTGTCCAGCATCACTGCCTGACCCACCCCAGCCCAAAGTTACACCCCCCAAAGTTAAACCCCAGAGATTTGGTGTAGTTCCACTTTTGTGCTCTGTTTCTGTGATAAATACAGTGACAAGTACTGATGGGGAGGAAGAGCTCGTTTCACACGTATCTGGGCTAGAGGGTGTTTTTTACTGTTTCTATAAAAAACACAAATACACATCTATGCACCCTCAGACATGTATACTTTAATTAATCCTGCTCCTGAGTTTAATTATAAGCTATTCCATCTCCAGAGTGTGGCTTATAGCACAGAGATAAATTGATACTTTGTCAGGGAATTTTCTTCAGGATATTTTAAATCGAGTGGCACACAGTGTGAGGTTTTATGACTCAGCCATTCCTACCAAATTATGAAGGGAACAATATATATACCTCTCTCTAGGCTTAAGTATGCTAATGATTAACCGAGAATATTTTCTGAGTGATTTGTTACATTAAAAAGCACTAAAATTACTTATGCCAATAAGTATGTTATAGTTAAACTCTATGTATTATTTAAACAGTTTGGTTACTGCTAGCATGATTTATAAATTCAATATAAAAATGCTCAGATTTTTCACTGGTTATATTATTAGTCTCTTGATAAAAATTCCTTGCTTTTCTTCCATCTCAAGGGAACTTAATTTAAATATGAATAATGGAAAAAAGCCCACTTCCAGAAATTTAAACTAATCGTGCCTTTTAAGGCAGAGAAACCTTGGATTGAATTTTGGAGTTAGCATAAAAGAATGAAATGGTAACAAATTGTCTTATAACTTGATGTGTGATAAAATGCTGCACGTGTTTGATGCAGCATTTGTGTTTTCAAAGTCAGATGTGTATCTCAGTAAAATGTATTCATGAACATGCTAACAGTTGAAAATTAGTGAAAAAAAGGTATAAATTGACAAACCTCAGAGGGGGAAAAAGTCTTAAAGTTATTTGCAGTATTTCCCAGTCCCATATTCCAGTAATACTGAATGGAAAGGAAGTGCAAACATGTGGTGGTGAGAAAAGAAACTAATTATTTTTGAATAGCTGAAGCTTTGGGGACATTTTCCTGTGGGGAAACTGTTGGAGCCCATCACAGCCAAGGAAAGGGAGGCACTGTGGCACTTGTGTGCTGTCTTACTGGAAACAGAGCACCTCAAATTTAGGGCACTTTGTCACCAGAATCAGCTGCTGAGGCTTTGCCTAACAAAGTCTCTTTGTCTTCGGATGTTCTGCACGAAAAGGCTTCAGGATCTCAAGGAAAAGAGCCTTGGGTGAAAGTGGAAAACAGTCAGCTGTAACTCAGAGCTGCCCCAGCACCACCGATGGGTCACATTGCTTTGGACACTGAGAAACTATTCGGCTTTCTGAAGAAATTGGATTATTGAGGGTCCTGATTAGACTCAGAGGTGCTAATTCATAATGATCTGACACTGCTGGGGTGGTTTTCAGGAAGGTCCTGATGCTTGGGAGGTCTTGGAGAGAGGGTGAGGAGCAGCAGCACAAGTTGGTTTCTGAGTTCCATCAGCCTGAGCCTGCTTCCCACCATCCAGCACCTCCCAAGGTCATCAAGGAAACCAAAAACCTGATGAACTCAAAGAAGGAGGAATATAAGTACAGGAAATTATCCACAGCAGTGCTTCCATGCTGGTTTTGATACCAGACTCTTTTAAAAGAAGCTGTGTTAAGCTTATCCTAGGGCTGCCCTTGCTTTTCATATTCGGTGTACAGATCTTTGTACCCAAAGCTATTTAACTCTGGTCAGAACATCTTCACTTTTGCATGTCCTGATTTCTTTTGATCTTTACCATCTCCTTTTCTATTGCTTTAACATAATAAATTGAATTGTTGGGATTTTCAGAGGTTGGCGTGAGGCACATCCTTTCCAAGAATCAATGTTTTGCTGAAATGAGAATTATTTGGTTTATTTTCACTGGAGCTTAAATCTAGCATGTTCTACAAGCGAAGAAGAGTCTGACTGGTGGTCCCATGTGTGGATGCACTAAAACAAACGTCAATAGTGGTTTAAAGGGAGTGCAGGAAAATACCCACTGGGTTAATTAGCCAAGTTCCAGAGCAGGATTCAAATTAGGCTCAATGGGTCATGGAAAAATCGTTTTTGTTTATCCAAAACCAGAAGTGGGATTCAAATCTTGATTGTGAGCTTCAAGTAAGTGTTCAGGCTGCAAACAAATGACACATTATGAATAATTTAGGAAGGTCACTGACTGTTCTGGCTGTGCCTTGAATTCTCGCTGCAGTCCTGCTGTCTGCTACACTGGCTTTAGTTTACAAACATTATTGGCACTTTGGCATCCCAAATTTCTCTTTTTTTTCCCCCCTTCTTCTCCCTCTCCAGGACGTCTGATGCTTTTGTGAAGGTTTGGCACATGTCCACTGTCCAGTCCTCACAGATGTTGCCCGTGTATTTCCACAGCTGGGTAATAACATCCTCCAGCGTGGGAGGGAGCCTGAAGATTTATCTGCTGCTGCCAAAGCTGTCTTGTTCCTTGCTCAGGGCTGGAAATGTGACATCCTGTGTCTCCCTTCTTTTGCCTTTGTTTCCTCATTTCCGAAAGACATGGCACTTGTTCAGGGAACGCTGGTAAAGAAAGTTAGGAATCACTATTAATGAGCCTTCTGTATATGCAAATTCTGCAATGACAGCTTATTCTCTGGTATAATTAACAGTATTATTTCTGCTACCATGGATAAGGTTTTGTCAGTTCCCTTTTCCAGTAAAATTTCTGGTGCAGCTTAAACCCCAGGAAATAGATCCATTTATAAGGAAGCTCTGTTTCTATACATTCAGTCAAGAACAGGATACTTCACAAAATTCTATTTAAATGACATTTAGTTATTTACCATTAGAAAATAAAATAATACTTTGCTTACCAATTTACCATGATTTACTTTTTAGTTTTCTAACAGAAAAATATCTGTTCCTATTAGAAAGTATTTGGCCATTATTTTTTAGCAGCTATTAGTGTATTGTAAGAGACTGAAGAAGTAAATGGCTGTGACCCTGTAGGTCATATAGTTATTCTAGATGCAGAGAAAATATTCTGTAACCTATTCCCTGTGTTTATCCTTAAACATTTATCCTCCCTGAGTGCCAGATTCAAACATTAGTCTGTGGCTGTTGCAGCCTCAGAATCTGAACCCTCTGGCTGCATTTTCTGCTTGTAAATCCTGTCGCTTAATCTTGCCTGAGCAGGGAAGTCAGAGTTCTTCATTAGCATACAGCAGATCCTGGGATGAGGATGATTTGTGCAGCAGCGCTCTCAGATGAGCTATTGATGATCCCCAGTGAGATCCCAGCAGAGGGAATCACTCTGATTTAAGGCCATAATTCAACAACTGCTCCTTTCCCCTAAGATTTGTATGTTTTCAAAAAATAGCAGCTCCTGGTGGTCCAGAGGCTTCCCAGCAGAGGGGTGAGCTCCTGCCTGCCCATCTTTCACTGCAGAGCTGTCTTGGGAAAACTGAGCCATAAAATGTTTCGAATTTCTTGGGGTTTGCCCTCAAACTTTTTGGGCTAGGTGGCAAAAAGCACCTGTCCTGTTTGCCCTCAGCACGCCTGTTACCCTCCTTTGGAGAAGCTGTGCCTGGATCAAGTGGGGCGTTTTGGGAGCAGCAGATAATCTGAGAGTTGTGGAGGGTGGATGGCTCCAGCCGATGGAGGTGGAGGAAGGAAAGGGAAGTTACAGCATCAGTGTCCATGATGGAAGGAGAAGGGTCCCAGAGACTGCGTGGGACCAAGCGCCAGGTCTTGAAGAGAGAAGTTCTCCCTGAGAACACGGCTGGGAGGGAAATCGCTGCTTACAACCTTTCTTATATCTCTTCTGGTTTGTTTTTAAGTTTTCTGTTAGAGAAGCGTAATCAGCCCGGTTTGGATCCCGAAAACAAACAAGCTTTGGTTTGCTAATGACAAGGAAAAGTCTCGGTGGATCCACCTCAAAGCCCTGGCTGACTCTGGGAAGCAGCAGCTGCTGGATTGCTTCGGGAGCTGTAAACAGAGGCTGTGTGATCTGGGTAATGAGGAAGAGCCACACATAGATTCCTGTTTAATATTTTCTGCTGGTATAATTTTCATTCAAAATTGAATATTTTGTTTGGCTTCAAACATTCCATGGGCAACTAAGGATTTGTTATGTGGCACTTGGCAAGGAGCAAAGAATCTAAATTCATGGGAAGAGTTGAAACGATAAAATACATTTTAAAGTGAATTCTTTTCTAACCAAAATAAATTTACCCCATTGCTGTCACCACTTCCATGGACTTCACTCCCTCACCTTTTCTTTACACAGACAGACACCTCTCACAGCCTTGAAAGCAAAACATGGATCAATGCTGTTTTCAGAACAACAGTTAAACTCTTTCAGCTGATGTGTCACTCCAGAAGGTGCCATTTCAGATGTGATTAAACAAAGGAGTCAAACATGCTACAGTACATTAACTTTGAGCCAGTCTTTGGGGATCTGTTGAGTGATGGTGAAAAAGAATTTAGCAAATCACACTGGGATTCAGGATGCTGGTGGTTCTACACGATGTTTTGGGCTGTTTTCATTAATTGCTTTGTGCACTTGTGGTCCTTCTTGGTTGTGAAGCTTGTTATATTTATCAAGCAATGTAGCAAACAGGCTGTATTAGTGGCTGTTTAGTGGAAATAAATAACCATATGTTGTGAGCAGTCCTTTGGCTACTTGCCATGTCCAAATTATTGTGAACAACCAATGCTTTGTAAGCCACCACACGGTCCCTGCTCTAAACGCCTCAGATTAATTTGATCACTTAGTGCGTGGCTTTTGATAAAGTAGAGTAATATGGGAATTACTAAAAGTAGTAATGGTAGATTTTTCTTGCTTTAATTATTGATTTCAGGTCCATAAGTATTTATATGATTTGGGAGAATTCCTGGTTTGACTTTTAAGTTGCCGGACATGTTTTCTTTTCTTTTCAAACCGTATAAATATTGACTCTAATGTCAGTGGGTGAAGTTAAATGTTAGTTGGAAGAGCTGGTAGGAGAGGGAGGGATGGGGGTGGGCAGAAATAAGAAATAATTTAGGCACAGGTCTGGCTTTGAAGATTTATGGAGTCCACAAGCACATACAGGTGACTCCATGGGCTCCACAACAGGATTTTATGGGGATGATACCTGAATTGTTGAGTGTTTACTTTTCTTCTGAATTAAGAGAGGCTACTCTTGATAGTGCATTTAGTAAGTCCTTATATCTGGCACAACTCTCCATCTGCAATGAACTTTAAATACAGAAAACGTAGGAAAACCTGTACATCATCTGCATTTGCAATATTTACAAACAAATTCAATGTTCCATCCTCTCTTCTCCCATCACTGGTGTATAAAGCTTAGCAGAAGCAGTACCAGCAGCAGGTTCTGCTGTATTCACCTTGAGCTCCCATCCCTGCTTTACACAAGCAGTGTTTTTAAGGATGTCAGCATCCTTTAAACTGGCCATGCCTGCAGATCCTCACCTTGGGGCACCTGTGCAGAGGGAAAGGCCTCTTGCACAGGCATTTCCATATTTCTCCAAAGTCTGGGAAGGAAGGGTAGTTTCTCTTCTACAGATGGACAAAAATTTGAAAAATATTCAGATGCTAAGGCCACATAGGGAGAGATTTAATAACTGGGTCCAGGTCTCCTGGTCTGTTCTGCACCAGATGACCAACCTTTCTTTCCAAAAATCTGCAAATGTGACTGTTTTGAGGATGTAGATCAGGCAGCACTTTACGACCCCTGCTTTTCACTGCCATTATGCTTTAAAAATATTCAGTTCAATATTCTTTATGGATGTGTTTCTCCCCCTGAACTGCTGTGTCTGGGACATCAGTGGAATTAGACCTCCAGTAACTGCAGATTTCAGAGTGGCTGTAACTATTTACTGAGCATGGAAAATGACACAAAAATGAGACCTCTAGAATGATGCCAGGCTTCATTCCACTGTTATTAAATCAAGGTTCATTTTTATAGAGCAGTTTGCTCAATTTTACTCCATATTAGAGGAGATCAATGAAATAATATGATATTTGACTAGAAGTGACACCTGGAGTTGTACAGTAATGTTTGCTTTTCTTAGCAAACCGACTTTCCCAAAAAGACTTTGATCCTGTTCTTGTATCCACAGACTTTGAGGAGTCAGTGCCTCTCAGGTACTTCAAAGTCTAACCCGGTGACATTATGGTTTAATAAATATATAGCTTTCCACTTTCACTTCCACTGACAGAATACTCTTTTCACATTTCCTTTACCTAACTTTCAGCATGCCTTTCAGCACTGAGCTGGCCTGTAGCTGCTCCCATAACAAGAAAATTTGTTCTCCTAATTCCAGCCACACTGTCTCTCAGGCATCAATTCATCACTTAAATTTGTCGTAAGTGCGTTAAATAGAACACTGAAATTGTTCTTGTCAAATAATCTCCAAGAAGTATAGAGTATGACTCTGCTACATCCTTGGATTCTGCTCTGACATTTTACACTGTCAAAATAAAGCAGACGTTCCCCTCCTCCCCAGTAAAAATTCTTTAAGCCATTAAATTGCATTATCATTTATACATATTTTTATCTGCTGTATTTGCATGGCTATAGTTATGGATCTGTCAGTATTTTCACTATAAACCCCTATTTCCAGGGATTTAGACAGTAATTCTGCCTTAATAATTTGCTCCAGGCTAAAGCTTAAAATGCAAAGTCTCAGGCTGAGAATAGTATTTTTTTTTTTCACCATTTTGAAAAGCAAATCATTTTGCCTGGTCTTAAGTATGGGAAGTGCAGTTGTGCCTTGAGGGAAGAGCTCCCTGGAGGGGGCTGGGGGTGTCCTCCCAGGCAGAGGCTGAGCCTGCTCAGCTCTGCCCTCAGCGTCAGGGTTTTAAATGCTTCGAGCAAGAGAAACCTTCCCTGCCCCTCCTGAAAAATCCTGGGGTGTCTGTGCAACAGTCCAGAGATTGACTGCAGCTTGCAAAGGTTTGTGCCAAATGGATTTAAACTGGGGAGTTGGATGGTAATTGCAATAGCTCTGGCAATGTAGAACTCAGCACAGGTTTTTGGGTGGTTTTGTAGGGTTTGGGTTTTTTTTTCAACGCTGTTCCCAGATAGCTTTTCCTGCAACTGCTGAAAACTTGGCTGTGCTTTGGTGTTCAAGTGGAAGCAATCCCCATCTCTTGCCAGCTGCCATGGAAACAGTCTTGCCCTGCAATTGAAGAATGAATGTTATCACCCCAAAATCATGAGTGCCTCTGAAACGATGAGATTTGAGTTCTCCCTTTTGAGATTTTTTTGGAGGATGACTTTATTTGGAGCTTTTAAGCCTTTTAGTAATGTCAGTCTTCCATTGAGAACATGCTTTCCATCTTTCTGCTATGTGAGAAGCTGGTTTTATTTATTGTTATAATTAATAAATGAAGTCTGGATTAATCAGATGATTCTAAGACCTACGATTTTAACAAAAATGTAAAAAAAAATTGCAGGGCTTGAAGAAAAATTCTGAGTTGGCAGAGATAAATACTTTCTGACACTTTACACATAATTGCTGTTTAATTTCTCTCGCTCTCCCTCCCCCCATTTTCTCCCTCTTGCAAAGTGCCACAGACACAAGAGGCTACATTTGAGTTCATTGCCAGAGAAATCAGATGGAGGGTGAACAAATTGATCATAAGAAGAGAAAGCAGCCATTATTTGCCTGATAATTTTTGGTAATCAGCAATAATGAGAACAGAAATAGAGAAAGTTCTTGCTAATTGCATCATTTTTTTTGTGTGTGTGCAAAATGTTAATGTTTTCAAGAGAGGCTGCAATCATTCAGAAGAAGAAAAGGGTTCATTTCCTTACAATATTTGTTGCAGGTGGCTATTGTTTAAAGAGGTTTCTCTGTACATCTCATGATTGTTAATTATTTAAAATGAGCTGCTATGATATCTAACTGATCCTGGAATGAAATCGCTGGAAAAAATATTTTTGCTGTGAAGTTTAAAAAATGAAGGGAATGAAGGGAATGAAATAACTGTGAGGAATAAGGAAATAAGATTAGAATTGACCTTGCTGCTATGAAGACTCCTCTCAGCTCTTGGGGATGGGGAGGAGAAAAATCGAAGATGTTAACCTTATTCTCTTTTTTCCCTTGCCTGCAGAAGGCCTCTTGGCACATACATCACATTTAATCTTATTTCTCCTTCTTGTATATATTGCATTAACCTCAGTTTGCATTTGGCTTGTTTTCTGCCTTTAAAAAATGATGTGTGGGGAGCTGTGCCTTCCATTTGGCAGTCTGCAGCGATTTGGATCTTCATTTCCACCAGCAGATGATTTGGTTGGAGGGCAGGTCCGGGGCCTCGGGGCTAGCTCGCAATTGGTTTGGAGAATGCCCCACGTGCAGCAGCTGGCAAAGGGCTGTGAGTCCTGGCTGCAGCAGGCAGAGGCTTCTCCAGGTGCTGGGAGGGCACCTGAGGAGCCTGGAACAAACCAGCTTCCAGGGCAGCTCCAGCTGCAGCAGCAGGTATTGAGTCTTGCCGTGTTTCGTGCTCTGATGAGGTTTTGTGCAGGATGGAGGTGTTGGTTTAGAGAGATGCTGCTTTAGGAGTGCCCCTGGCTGGCAGAGGTGTTGCTCTTTCCAGGTAGGAACAGCAGCAGTGGCTTGGGGAGCAGCTCTTGGGCAAGTCAGAGACATCCCTGTCCCTTCCTCTTCTCTCTGGAGGCACTGCTGCTGCTGAATGATTTGCTGGCTCTCCAGGGTTTTGTTAATTCTGTCTGAAGGCAGAGTCCCACGGGAAAAGCTCTGTGACCTGGTGTGTGCTGCTCTTACCCCTGAGCCCTGCCCCAAAGCTCTCGCCGGTGCCTGAGCCTGTGGATCTGCAGGAAGCAAAGCAGACTGAAACCTTCTTCCTATGCAGAATCTTGGAGAAGCCCCAAAATCCAAACCAAAGCCAAGCTGTGATGCCATTTAATATCAGAATCCAGGGTCGTACAGGGGCAGGAGAGATGCTCGGACAGTAATCTGCAAATGCACCCCTGGAACAGCAGAGCTCAGTCCTGCCAAGGAAGAGACTGTGCTGGAATATCTGAATTGTCTTGGAAATCTCATGACAGTTGGATATGGCTTTCCCTTAGAGTTCCAGTGCTCCAGTGGATTTATCTCTCTGATAACCAGGAGGATGGAAATGATCTCAGCCTTCTCTGCACCTCCCTTGTGTGTTTAGTGTGTCCTGAAGCTGAGAATTTTGGTAGCAGGCAAAGATTTTGTCTCACTATTTACTTGATTGCTTGATTGCTGCTTCTTGGCAAGAGCTCACTTACTGAGAAAAAGATCCTTGATCTAGAAAGTGTGTGTGTGTGTGTGTGTGTATATATATGTTTTTTGTTGTTTTTTTTTTCCAAAATAAAAACATTCTGAAAGCAGAACAGAACAGAAGATTCAGCAAAGTACCTGTCATGGAAATACTTGGGGTTTGGTCTGAGAAATGGGAATATCCTGCATTTGTGGTGGAGAAACTGGAGAAAATATGTTTGTATTATTCTGTGTGTATTTAAAACCAGAAAACTGTGAAAACTGACACCTCCACTTCCCTCTGCATTGTTTAAGTGACATTAAATGCAAATCTCAAGCTAGGAAAGTATTATAAACAAATAATATTATTTTTTCTCAGTATTTGTAGTATGCTTACGATTTTTCTAAACATTCCTACACCATGGAAATGTTCAGATATATTTTTTCCATACAGAAATACACAGAGGTTTTTTCTTTAAGCTAGGAAAGGGAGGACTTTCCAAGACAGATTTTAGATATTTAAGTATGTTTTCTTCATGATTTTCTCTGCTATGCACATAAGAGCTTCTGCTGAGGCCAGTTATTATTGTGACAGTCCTTTGCATGAAGAGAAAAATTAAACCTGCTGCATTTCCCCCCTGAAAAACCTGTAAGGCTGAACTCTTGCTTTTCATACCTGCTGAGGTAATGGTATTTCAGAGTGCTTCAGCTTCCTTTAGTGCTGCATATTGATTAAGTTACTCAATATTTGACAACACAAAGCTGCTTTTCCCAAGATATTTGTTAGAGAAAATCTATGTTTTTCCATTTCCGAGGAAAGGCATTGAACAGGCTCCTCAGTGTTTGTTGTGCTCCTAATGACAAGGTGTGCAAGCAGCCCTGGGTGACTGAGCAGGGTGGGGTCTGCTGGTTCCTCACACTAAACCATTGCTGTCAAGGAAAGAAGCCACCATTTGAATAAACAGTTGGTGAATTCACGTTTCCCCTAAAAATTATCTGCAGAATTTTCCTTAAAGAGCAAATCAACTTAGACAAAGTGACGATTTGATACATTTGTGTTGGGTTTGTGTCTAGAAAGGCATTGGGGTTTATATTTTGCTCTGTAATTTCTCTCTTTTTCAATCTGAACAGGTTCTTTGCTTTCCCCCCACCACCACTCCGTACAACTTTCCAAGAATTCGGTGGTCTCGAAGTCATTCTTTCAGTCAGCCCTGCTCACTAAAATCTGTAGGGTTGCATATTTCTCTATCTTTGTATCTATTTTAAGAATTTCCAGACAAATAGCTAATGACCATCATCACTTTGGGAAGGACAGAAATCCTTCTGTCAGCGTTACTCTGGCTGCTGGGGTGAAAACTGTGTGAAGGAGCTGTATATGAACTGTTGCAGTAACTTGTAAATTATAGATGAGTGCTGTGATTCCACATTCTGTTGCAGTCAGGTGCTGCATATGATCCTTTCTTCCATCCTTGCCTATTCCCTGACTAAATAAAATATGGGCTTTCTGTATAACCCCTCTCTTTTAGCTTTATTTTATAAATACGTCTAGTGGATATTAACTGATTTTGACTCCTTTATAGCCCATATGATCAGCACCTAAAGGAAGAGCGGAGTTCTCTTTCTGTTTCTTTAAATAAATCTCTTGCATATTCTTCTGGGAGCCATCAAACGTGTCTCCAGTTCAAGGTGGCAGTGAATGTACCTGCTGCACATTTTTGAGGGTTTAGCCAGTCCTTTTCTTTCAAGGATGAGGAGCCACACGACCTTCTCCTGAAAGCCCTCACAGAGAATCACAGCCCTTGTTTAGTATTAGAGACACAGGGATGTCTGCAGGCATCCTGAAGGGCAGGATGGGAAGGTTATTTGCAATTTTTCAAGACGTTAAGACTACACTAAGAATTAATTTCAGTAGAGGTAAACTTTTGCATGCCTGTGCGTGCAGGCTGACATCGTGGTGACTTCATTAGCCAGTCATCAGAGAGCTGTGACTCATGCTCTGGTGGCACCCAGTGCATTGCAGAGCTACGTATTAAGTAAGACTTAATTAATATTTAATTGCCAATTAGGAAGGAAAGTTTTGAAGAAGTTGATTTCCACTTTTTTTTCGCCTTCTGGGCAATGCTAGACTCTTAACCTCTAGTGATAGTTATTGTTAAGTAGGTTGAAGGAACTGAATAGGAAATATATAGAGAATTGAACTTCAGATGATTTGAAACAACCCATTTCTTCTACCTCCTTCACCACATGTGCACAAATTCTTCCTTAAAAAAAAAAAAAAAGCAAAAAATATAGCAAAAAAATAGCAAAAAATGCTCTGTATATTGTTTACTATCATAAAAGTAAAGGCTGAAGCTTGATCATAAAATGTATTTCTGCATCAAGAAACCCAGCAGAAGAAATCAATAAAAAAGAATTGCTTGTCTTGGTTTTTTTTTTTTTTTTTTCCCCAAAATAATACTCAGAGAAAATATGATAACACATCTTGAAGGCAGGTCAGGAAGGGCAAGTTTAACTGAGCAGAGGCGTCGCATGAACAGAGCGTGTGACTAATCCATGGATCCCTTTATTGTCTGGGCACTCTCTTTCCATCTCTGCTGGGCCGAATTAAAGCAAAACGCCTTTTAACGTTTTGTTTACCCAGCTTCTTCCACTGCCAGCGTTCACCAGTGAAATGGCAGGATTTTGGTGATTTGCACAAATTTGTGGGGGTTTATTTCCACTGCCACTTGTTTGTGAGCGCTCACGGAACGGGTGGCTTTGACTGCTGTGGTGGAAACAACAGCAAGTGACAAAACCCCCAAAGGCAGATTTGTATTAAATTTTGTTCATCACTTGATTTGGGGTTTGCTGAGACCTACTGTATGTGTGAAAAGCAGGGATATTTTCTTTTTCTTTCGTTGTTTATTTTTGGCGGCATATGTAGATTTTA
The DNA here is from genome assembly GCA_013397845.1 of Melanocharis versteri. Taxonomy (NCBI): domain Eukaryota; kingdom Metazoa; phylum Chordata; class Aves; order Passeriformes; family Melanocharitidae; genus Melanocharis; species Melanocharis versteri. The sequence continues at coordinate 584,665 of VZTG01007876.1, read as the reverse complement.
TATGACACAAGAATGCAAAGCAGGATACATCATGCAAAAAAGGCTGAGTTCCAGTTTTGGACAAATTTACCAAATTCATCCCCACTCTCTTTCTGTTGGCTTCACAATCTTTTTGTGAGGAACAATTGCTTCTTCACGTGGAAACAGGTATATTAGTGGCAGCTCCAGGCTCTATGCAGCATACGATGCTGGAAGTTTAATTTAGACTTGGAGAAATGAAAAACCGTGGAAGAAAATTTGTGGGGGTTTTCATATATTGCAACACACTAAACTATATTAACTTTATCCAATGACCTTTGCTCAGCCTATGGTTTCATTTCGTGGAATTGCCAACACCAAAGCTAGAGAAATCTATAGGAAAACATAAAAGATGCTTCATAATAAATGCAGTCACCTCACCACATCCAGTTTCCCGGGATAATGATTAACTGTATTCTTCAGGATTTCTTTATTTCAGATTAGAACTCAGTTCTCTGAGGTGCAAACTCCTTTTAGTAAATATGCAGCTAATTTTAGATGCACTATAAATATATTAAACTTGATTGTTGGTTAGTTGGTTGGTTGTGTTTTTTTTTTCAAGTGCTTGCAGACTTTTTGGCATTCTGTAACTCCAGGACCTTAGCAAGGTATTATCATCCTTATTTTGACATCTAGAAGTTAAAATAGAGAGGAAAGTTTAAGCCAAAAGTTTGTGGTCACCCCTTGAATGTGTAGCCACCCTCTGACCACAAAACAATCCTCCCTCATTACATGTGCAGATTTCTAATGACTTCTTGGCAATGGAGTCAAGAATCCAAAGCTAATGAAGACTTTCTCTAATGGTGGTAAACACTTTTTTTTCCATTACTTTTAAATTTCAGCAAGGATTAAGCTCTGTACAGAGCCATGGAAGCCTGCAGAGCTTTAATTACTCAGCACTGGAAAAGCTTCGTTTTGCTGAACAGTCCTTCTTGATCTGGTATGTTTCTGATATGCCCTTGAAACATCACTCACAGGAAAAACAAAGTAGACAAAAATAAAATTGCAAAATTTTAATACACCTGCAGTGAGTTTTAATGAAATTCAGTTAGAGCACAGTGAACATGTCTTAAATTAGCTAAAATATTCTGTATGTGATCCTGATGTTTTAATTAACATACCACTGGAAGGATTCAGTTAGTTTGGGATTCCGTGGAACTACTGAAAATTAACTGTGGACACAAATTCCTAGAGGAATGGCAAAAATATTGAGAGAGTTGCTTGTCATTATTTTAGCAAAAATGTGTGATTGTAACACATTCCTGCAGTCTGCACCAGCTATTTTGAGTGAGGCAGGTTCAGCCCTGCTCTGTATTTTTCTCTTTTTCCAGTCTTACTGAGCCTATTGTGCCATGTCTTAGAACAGCCCATGGGTTGGTCATTCCCTCCTTTCAGATTAATCTCCTGTCTTTTGGCAGAGAGAACAGAAATACAGAAATATAAAAGCACAACACTCTGCTTTCTTTGGAGCTTAAAAGTAGGTTTAAGATTTATTTGGCTCTTGATTATCAGTTTCGTATTTTTCAGAGGTTGTTTTTATTTGTTCCTTGGAATCTGAGTTTCATCATATATCATTGTATGATCAGTTGATGAAATTATTGAGAGGGAAAAAAAGTAATGAACCAGCCTTTCAAAACTGTACGTCTGCAAATCTGCAAATCTTAAAAGAAGCTAAAAAAAGCTAAACTGAAGGGGAGGACCCTTCTTGAAAGAAAATTAAATGGCATTATAGATACTATTATTTTCTAAGAAACTATTTTTTTATACTGAAAAGAAACTCTGCTTTTCAGCAGTATAGTACATACAACTTCTGACAAAAGACTGGAAAGCAATTTAAAATTTCCCAAAAAGACACATGACAATATATTCCAGACCCCTGAAAACTGGGGTGATGCTGTGGGGCGCTTAATTATAGACCAAAGTTTTATCAAACTAAGAGAAATAGAAAGCACCAGACTAAGTATAAAGCTGCAAAGAATGTTCAGTGGTTTAATTCTCAGAGCGAAGTAAATTTTTTTATTCCTTTTTTTTATTTTTTCTCAAGACCAGCTGCAGGACCACTGATAAGAAGTGCAGGGGAATAACAGCCTTTGGGCTACTTGTTCCATTATCTTTGGATGAAGATGCCCTCGATTGTGGATGGATGCTACATCCACCTCTATGTGAACACAGGGAAAATACTTTTCAGAAGTATTTTAGGCAGAATAATGAATGAACATATATTTTCAAAGGATTTTTTTAATAAAGAAGTAATGTCTTTGAGGGGGGACTGATGCTCGCCCCTATAACAAAATGTAGGAACGCCCATCTCCAAAATCTCTCTCAGCTTTCCCAACCACAAAAACTCATCTACAGAAAATGAAAATGCAGTTCATTCCCCACAGGCTGGGAGGGGATATTGCCTGGCCTCTGCCACTCGTTATGGCTGTGCTGTCAGGGAGTGTTCCAGGCCTCCTGGCTTCTCTTTCTGTCAGCACTCCATGGCTGGATCAGCCAACCAGAGAAACATCCCCAAACCAGATTTTTCATAAACTTGGAGCGAGCCTGAACCTAAACTTCCTCTCAGTGTTATTCTGTATGTTAATGAACCTAGAACAGCTATGTGTCGAATTTTGAGGTTTTATTCACCTTGAGGTTTTATTCACCTTGAGGTGTCGAATTTTGAGGTTTTATTCACCTTGAGGTGTGGGTGCTCAAAGGATGTCTCACGTTCAAGAGGCAAACGTCTCTCGCTGTTCTCTCTGAACAGCCTTCCACAAATTTTAGCTCTGCACGTCCTGAGAGCCTCATGGCTGGCAGCCCCAGACGATGACATCAGGTGGAGTCCATCATGCATGTCCTGCTGTCATTGCTCTGGGGCAGGAGCCATTCCAGTGACGTGGCAGCCAGCCAAGGGCCATCCAGCTTTACCTCAAAGGCACCTGCACACCGAGAACTTCCCAAAATAAGTGTGCATCAGCGTCCTCTGCTCTCCAAAAAGCAAGCATCCCTAGGGGACACCCAGTGGCTTTTCTCTTTATCGTCTTGTTCTCTTTCCACTCCCTGTCCAGGCTTTTATCTTCTGCCCATCCCACCCTCTCTTAACGCTTTTCTCACATCTAATGTGCTCGTGTCCCTTTGTCCCCACCCTCCCCCTGCTCAGCAGCTCCTGTCCTGCTCCTGTCCCTCGGGCCCTGCTGCTGACGTGCTCGCAGACCCCTGCACGCCTCTGCTGCAGACTTGAGGCTGAAGGAAGTGACAGGCGGAGTGGACAGCTGGAGTTTGTCTGACATGACAGCTTTCCCCTGTGCCAAAGATTAGTACTGCTGCTGTGGTGGTGCAGCCAGATATAAAATACAGCCCCAGCCTTCCCCTGAAATATGCCCGATATAAATTCCAAGCCTTGGGTGAGAGGAAAGTTGAGTATATTTGATGCCATCTTTTTTTCATGAACATACACAATCTATATATAATTTTTATATCCAAGCTTTCTTCCAGCCTTCCCAGTCGAAGCAGCAGCTCCTAGGCTCAAAGTGAGTTGCACATATGTAACTTTTAAAGCTTGGTTGATATTCTGTGTGAATTGGCAAATAATGACAAAAATTCCTGAATCATGACTTAGCACAAGCAGACAGTAGTTATCAATGTTTACTCTAATCAGGAAAATGAGTTAGAGTCATAGAATCATAGAAGCTTTTAGGTTGGAAAAGGCCTTGAGGATCATCAAGTCCAACAGTTAAATTTATCTTTAAAGGAAAAATGTTTAATTTATCACTCTATGAAAATACTGAGTGGGCTGCAATATTAAAAGTCAAGATGACCTGGATTTTACTTGTCACTAATATAGATAACTATAGACATCATCATCATCATCATCATCATCATCATCATCACAACATCCAGTTCTACCAGATAAAAAAAAATGATCTCGTGTGGAAATGTGGAAAAACCCACAAAAATTTCAACAGTTTGTGTTGTAACACCTGCTATTGCTCATGGCTTGCAGCAGCAATAATCTACTCAGTATTTGGCAGTACTGTATTGTTTGGTATGACAATTGTCATGTTCCAATTCCAAAAAGCAGGATTTGACTATTCTCTGATTGACAGTAACATAAAACAGCACATCAGTTTTATTTTACTTATTTTACAGATTCCCACCACAAAGTAAAACTAGAATCTGTGCCATTAAATAGGCATGGAAAATCTGGGCAAAAATCTCAAACCCATGAAGAAACAGGTGAAAGTTTTAACTTAAGATCACATGGTTTTCACAATTATTTTGGATTAATTTTAGGGTTTTTTCCTGTGCCTGTCTGAAGTTTCCTGGGTCTATCATGACTGATCTAAATTAATAACTAAAATGCTAAAGATTTATTGCCATAAAAGGATTTCTGTTTTCCAAGTGATAAGAATGTTATGACATGTATTGATCTACTGAGGTGGTAGTAGTCACTGGAAGATGGATCTTCCCATTTATATTTTTTTTCCTGCTTGCCATTATTATATTTATTGAGAACATGTCAGAACAATTGGCACAAAACCTTGAGATGCTGATAAACTGATAAGCCGTGCATATATGTGAACTGGTAGTTGATCAATGTATATTAACTAAGGTTATTTGGACAAGGAAATGTAATACTTTCCACATCTCCTCTTGGAAATAAATTTAATATCTCACCTCCCATGTGTGCCCCAGTAATCACCTTCAGTTATTTTTTTCCCAATTAATTACAGCCTTTTAGATGATGAACGGAGTCTCTCTCATGGGGACATAAAGTCAGAGTATTGCTTGGAAAAATTCTCCTCTGAACAATGCAACCTTACATACAGATTATTTCTAAGCAGATTTTTTCCCTGTGTCACACTCATTGCAATGCGTATGTGGAGACTCCAGAATTTATTCCAAGCTAGTTTACAACTAAATTAAAGGAGGGGAAGGAAACACCAGAAGGAAGATTTCATGCAGTTTGTCAGTGTAAGCTCCAAGCTACTGAGGAATATTTCCTTGTTTTCGTGGGGGTTTTATGATCTTTATTGTGATTTAAGGAGGAAAGTGCACAGGATTTTTTTTCTGTGTTCTTTTCTCTTCTCTACGCGTGTGCTGCCTTTCTCGTTGTTCATTTACAATGCTCATTTGGAGAACACACAACAGTGGCAACACTTAGGAGCAGGCGAAGATTTTAATTGTAGTCTTGCAAGGCAACAACAACGACAAACATAAACCATTCTACGTGAACTATGTTACAGCAGAGAATCTCACTGAGGAATAATGAGGAAGCAAACAGAAAATATTTGCTGAAAGGCAAAATTGGAGACAGGCCAGATTGCAGATTTCTATAGGATTTTTTTTTCCTTAAGCCATGTACCAGCCATGCTACAAACATATCCTAGAGCAGGAATTAACTGCTTAAGAAGGTCATGCTAATGGGGATGATTTTCAAGCATGAGAAGCTTTGCTGTTTGTGTTTCAACACCAGTAAAAGAGGCATCATTTGGAGTCCACTGCAGTAAATCTTCATGCAGACATCTCCTGACAGGCACAAATATGTGGTACGCATAAATAAATGCATAAAGTGCAACAGAATGCTTATGGAAAGTGCCACATTGCAGAGAATATATTTTAAAAATGCTCAAGGTATCAAAATTACATCACCCTCTGTGCTGTTTAGCTGCTCCTGGGATATTGGGGGAACACTTGACATCTCAGAGTTCCTAATTCTGTCAGTGGGCCCCACTTCTGGTGTCACTGAGTCCAACTTTTGAGCATCACAGGTATTTTCTCCCTTTAGTATCAAGTTACAGGCCTGAATTTAATTCAGACTGCTCATGTGATCAAGTTCATTCAGCGTGGGCTCCACTTAAAAGATGGGCCAGGGTTACCACATTGATTTGCATGGAAATTAGAATTGATCAAAACTAAATTATTGATTATTTCAAGTTGAAAAACACCCTCTTCAACCTTGCATTCTCATAGAGCACCTCCTAACTGATGAGCTTTTAGCGTTACAGAACTGGTAACATAATAAATGCAGGTAGAGTGGAGTTTTCTGGTCATTTTGAACACTCTAGAACAGATAATATGTCTGAATTAGAAGAACTCCCCTTTAAATACTAGGAAGACCTGATGATACATTCTGATATCATTTTCAATGATACTTGGGAATGAAAAACACTTGATTTTCTGCTTCACATTAAGAATGTCGTTTTCCATTTAAAAATTAATAAGAAATAATACTCCCCTTGGGTTGTGTTTGTTGGTTTGGTTTTAGTGGTCGGATTAATTTATTTATTAAAAGTCCCTTACAGCACTTTCCTGCATCAAATTGCATTGAGTTTTCTTCCTCCTAATGCTTCCAATTCTCCATCTCTAGTGATACAAAACTCCTCTTCCCTTTCCTCCTCTTTTTTCCTGTTAAATGCTTTTTATATAAAGAACTCATGAACGATGGCATTTATTGGAGAGCTCTGAGAACAAAGTTTAATTCTTGGCTCTGCTGTGTGATCCCTTTATGACACTGAACAAGTTAGTCAGGCTCTCTGTGTGCTGTTCCCTATCTATAAAAGACAGATAATAGCACTTTCTTAACTGGCAAATCTTAACAATGAAGGTATTAAAGGTTATGTGTACTTGTGCTGAGGCATAGCCAGAACTTTCAAATATATACAATTTTTGAGGTAGGTTGAGAGCCATTTCCTTCCTTTTATTTTACTGCTAACCTCTGCAGGGCTTTCTTTCTTGTTCCCTAAGAAATGTGCGTGTTTTCAGAATTGGCTGCAAGTGCCATATCTGATCACAGGTATCAGAGATCCAATTATGAAATGGTTTGATTTAGAAACTGCAGAAACAGAATTCCAGAGTCACTTTTCCGCTACTTGGTTTCCGTCTGAGGGAAGTCTGTACAGATGGGTATCTTGTTGGAATTCAATATCCTGAATATTACTTTGATTTTCTTTGGCTAGAGAGGAAGAAGATAAATTCATTAGTATTTACTTTCCTCCAGACCTCTCCTGCAATGACTTTCCTTTGGTTATTCAGGTAGGTGATTTCTTTTTTGCCTCTTGAGCCACATTCAGGTCATCCAGCTCCCCAGTAATTTGAATACCAACAAACTGGGTCTTTCTGACAGCCTGAGCTTGACAGGCTGCTCTAAGTCCCTCCACTGAATTGTTGGTCTGTCATGTTATTTCCCCTAGAAATGGTATAAGGGCTGATAGCAACCTGAATACCTAAAAATAGATGGGCAGAATAGGCCTCGGAATTTGTAGCTGGTATTTTATCATCTTGGCTCCCTCTGCCATTGCATGGTGCAATGTGATAGCTTAAAATAACTAAGTACCATTCTTGTGCCAAAAATATAAAATGTCATTCAGTATTACAGCATCCATTTCAGCTCGGGACACGCTCCTCACACTTCCCTCAGCAGCTTTCCCAGCGCAGCTAATTCCAAAGACTGTCAGAGTGAAAACTCTTGCAGGTAACCCAATTTATCCAATTCAGAGAGACAAATTTATTAAACGGGGCCAAGACATTGTTCTCCATCTGCACCCCCGGGTTTGATTCTTCTAAACTCTCCACGTGGCCTGAGATCCTGGATGGTGCCTACAACAGCTGCTTTGTCTTTCCTCCACAAGTCAGGGACGGAGTAAAAGGAGAAAACCCGCCTTGCCAACTTGTACTTTCTTACAGCCACGGGCTAAGTTTCGTTGTTCTAGGGACTAGTGATGCATATAATGTGTGTACAGTGGATTTGATGAGCTGGAGGCTTCTGCTTCAGATGGTGTTTCTGGAGTTGTTTTGCTGAGTTAATGTGAGTGAAAGTCTTCCTCTTTATGGCAGAATGGGTGTCGCTCCCATAGATTTTCCATGCCTCTCCTGAAAAACACACCATGTGCTGGAATCGCTTTATAGAAAACCAAGCAGCAATTTTTGATCTAAGAGATACAGAATAGTGTCACCATTTGTTTACCAGTTTGCCTGTGCTGGAACGGGCAAAACGCAGCTGAGTTCTCATCAGCTTCAGCACTCTGGTAAGAACCAGAGAGGGGAATGGGAAGAGTAAACCCAAAGAGCTGTATTCTAGGTCTAATTTTAAATCAACAGAGGCATTATTTTATCTCTTAAAATACCATTCTCACATCCTGAATCCTCCTTACTCTTCCTGTAGCTTCCACAAGAGCCTTTCCAACTGCTGGGGGCTCTGATCGAAGGGGAAATGAGGTCACTGATGCCTCAGGAGGGGGACATGGAAAGGAAAAGATAAATTTTTGCTGCTGCCATGGGACAGGTGTTTTGAACACTTTTATTCAGTTCTCTGGTGCTTGAGAGGCTTGATTGAGCTCTTTCTCGTTCTGTATTCTGACCCTAATCCAGTCCAGGTTTCCCCCCATTCCATATTGCAGCTGTAATCCAGTCTGGATTATCCACCATGCCTTATTCCAGGTATGATCCCACCTGTGTTTTTCCCCATTCCACATTCGGGCTCTGCTCCAGTCCGAGTTTTCCCCCATGCCCCATTTTGGGCCCGATCTTGTCAAAGATTTTTTTTAGTTTGTTTAAACTTTTCTTTCTCCTCCTGGAAAAGCACAGTTATCTCTTGCAACTGTGAGATGTTTTTGTAGTAAAGAGCCAGCTAAGAACTGGGCAGTGTTTGTTTTATGACAAGAAATAATGAGTGGGTGAGAGAGTTGGGCTGTCATCAATTTTTATGCCCATGTTAAAGCAAAATGAATTGCTAGAAAATGAGCGAAAATAACATTTAGAGGGTCCTGTGCCTCATGTATTTTTGATACTTTTGCTTTCGGATAGTTCCCCTCAGATCCTCCCTCCATCCTTTCGCCTCCCATTTCAATTGTTTTGGAAGTGCCAAAAGCATCTTGTTTGATTCAATAAATGTTTTGTCAGTCATAGGCAGATTGTTTGCAGAGCTGCAGTTCTCTTAGGTATGTGTTTATGAAGTACATAAGCCTGTTAGTGGTGTTTTTCCTTTCTATTCTCTTGTGTTTTGTATGTCTGTAGAGCTGAATAGAAACATCGTACCATGATAAAGTTGGGCTGGTGGCTGACTCACCTCCCTTCTCATCCTCCTGAGCTGCAATTCTCTGTGTTTGCCTTTTTTGCTCAAGTTTGGCAAAGGCAGTGTGATTATGCACTTCACACGTTGTGCTCCCGAGGTAATGTTATGGATCTTCATCCTGCCAGCAATGGGGATTCAGTGCTACTCCGGGCTGAATTTTTGGGTTGTCAGAAGTGTTTGAAAGGTGGCAGGATGGTCGTTTCATCTCATAAAAATGCATGTAAAAACCAACGAAATAAAACGCAGGACAGAGACAAGAAGTTATTCATTAAGGGTGGACAAATTGGCTTTCAAAAGACAAAGTAACTGCTCTCCAGAGGGATAATACAGCAAGTTGCTGAGCAGTCTGGGTTGAGTCCAGCAAAGGATTTAATTGTGTGCTTAATTTTAAATATTCAAGTGATCCTTTAGCTTTACAGGGAAAATCGACATGTGTGAGGTAAAACAGAATAGAGTCTTCACACAATTAAACCCTTCATCTTGCTCCATTTCCCTGAATTTTGCTCCAAGGCTTCCAAGCCATGATTCCACCTTGGAGTGATCTTGGATTTCATAGCACACAAATGTTTTCAGCTGAGTGCAACCCTTGGTTTCAGACCTCAGCTCCCATCTAGGGGGTTTGGGGATATTCCCATACAGCATCCTCAGAACGAAGTTTACACACACTAAAATAGCAACAGAATACTGCTGGTTTTGACAACAAATCCATCCTCTGTCCTTCTCAGGGCAACAATTCTCAACATTTCATTGGAGAAAAAGAGGGCTGTGGGAAAGGGCTCCTCACCAAGGACAAAGGTTCTGCTGTAAGTGAATATATACATTAGCAATTAGCTGCTATATGATGGCTTGCAAAACTCAGAGAAAAGTTTTGGATAATAAGATGAGTTCAGGAAAATGTTTCTGAAAGACCTTAAGGCCAGATTCTAATTAGCAAATGACAAAATAGTTCAGAAATAAGACTAGGACTGTAAGAATCTTGCCACAGTCAAAGCCCACCATCAGCAAAGATGCTTAATTATCCTGCATATGATAATTCCCTTGTGGAGTTACATGATAAGTATAAAGGGCATTGAAGTCAGAATTACCCTGAAAGTCTTTGGCCTGAAAAGCAGGAGCAGTGGAAGAAAATATAACAATGAAAACAGTTTGAAACAATTTGCATCTTTTCAGTAACTCCTTTTTAACCACTCTGTAAACAACACGGCAGGAAAACAAGGAAAAAACTGTGGGCTGGAGTGTCCTCTCTTTTACATGAGCTTAATTGTGTTTCGTTAGTCGTGATTTTCATCATTGCAAGCAAAAATGAAGCCAAGGCTTGCTGCCTCTTGAGCAGCTCAGCTGAGATCCATGCAATTCTTTGGAAAGAGCAGGAGCAAAGCAATTTTTGGGTAACATAATACAACCCCTGAACTTTGATCTCAATCAAGGCACGCTGAAAAGAAACAATAATGTCATAACTCCTTGAAAGCTTGCAACATCAAAAAATAAAACCTCTATCAGAAACCTGCCCACGAACACTGAGACATAATTCTCCTGACCCCACAGCACTGCTCCATATGTTGTATATACTAAAGAGAAAAAACGGGTTTTATTTGTACCTACACTCTCACCAATTATAGCTGAAGTTGTTGGCTCCCTGTGCGTTGTCATTGACACAGATGGATAAAAACAGACACAGCGTGTAAGGGAATATTATAACTCAGAGCTCTCGTGCTGCACCACAGACAGGATTGAAATTCCTCTACACCTCTTAGCTTGAAAAGTTCTCGGAGAAATAACCTCACTGGTTAGAGCCTGTGTAAAGTAAAACTTCCAGCCTTTGTGCTGGCGTTCAGGCTGGAAGGCTCAGAGGAGGAGATAAGAGGGGCTCAGGGGTGTTTGATACTGGTTGTAGGCTGCACGTGGGGACCGGACCCTGCTCCTCGTGGGAGATGGGTGGAGGTGGTTTTGTCTCATGGAGCTGACAGTGGAGCCAGGACCCTGCTCCTCGTGGGAGATGGGTGGAGGGGGCCATCCCAGCCCATGCGCTTGGAGAGCACCTATTGAAAAATCCCTGTTCTGTGTGGGCATGAATGTGGGGATATTTTTGTGCACTGAAAAAAAAAAATCCATTTCCGTGAAGAGTTCCCAGAAAATACCTTATATGATAAGGGTTTAAAAGATTAAAACTTATATATAGACACTCATGGAGCTGACAGTGGAGCCAGGACCCTGCAGGCAGGGGCCTTGTTTGTGCTGCAGCTCTGCTGCTTTAGGGGGCAAAACGAACCCTCTGCCCCCTGCTCGTCCAGAGAACGACGGCTCGGCTGTGAGGCTTCCAGCTCCGAGCTGTTCTGAGCCCAGGTGCCCGTTCAGGGGCCTGGCCCGTGGAGGTGGTGGCAGCACAGGCTCCCAGCAGCAGGGCACTGCAGTGCCAGCTCCAGCACAGGGATGGCACAGGCTGCGCTGGAAGCGCTCCCTCATCACGGGCGTCAATCCAGACCCAGCCCTGCCAATGCTTGGTTACGGATTTTCCCAGCACCATTAGGAATCTGCAGGGAGGATCCCTTCAGCCTGGCAGCTTCCAGTTTAGACCCCAAATATCCAAATGGTCCTTCCCTTGTGGGTGGTGTTCTGTGGCTTGGTTGGGCTTCCCACGGTCCAGGAGCTGCACTGGGATGCTGAGTGTTTGTGTCAACAGTGGTCCTCGTCACCTCCAAACTCACGTGAACTAGTTTTAAATATGAAAAAAATATTAAAAAATCATGTTCTGGAAGCAGCTGAGGAATAGGTTGGGATTTCAGTGATTAGTGGTTCTTCTAAGAGCAGGTTTAGTCAATCCAGGTTCTGTCACGGATCTGTAGAAGTTCTGTGAGTGAGAGGTTCGTGCCCTGGTTCTTTGTTTCTGGAAGGTTTTCCCATGGTAATTACCTTAAGTGAAAAGCTGGGGAAAGCAAAACAGGACTCACACCAGCAACTGTATGTGCAGTGCCAAAAAAATCACACCTCCCAATAGACAAACCTACAATAATAACTGATTTTAACCTTAAAAGAGTGATCACCATGCGTCAGAAGCCACAGGAGATTTTTCTAATTTTGCAACCAGCTTTAAGGTTTTTCTTAGATTTTCTATTCACCACAACTGAAAAACGGTGTTTAATGGCCTTTTTGAATCTTGCTAATGAAGCCTTTAAACTATGCAATAACCACCCTAAATATAATTTAAACTACAACTTCAAATTTGCAAACACAATGATCCCCATAGGCATGGAGGCAGGTAGTGTTACGTGCTTGTGATGCAAATCTTTGATGCTGAGAGAAGTTGTACCTTTGAATTCCAGGGTGTGGGAGATGAAGGGTGTGGTGCTTTGAGAAGCAATTTTCCAAAGCTTATCCTTTCAGTTTAAAAACATTGTCTTACCTNTAACTGCTCCATGTTATCTGCACAATAAATACCATCTCGGAGTCACACTGCTGCTCTGGAATGGCCCTTCCAGGTGCCACTCCAAAACTGCCCCCAGCCACGGGGAGCTGGCTCAGGTGACCCTGCCTGCTTCTCTCTGCTGCCCTTGGCTTCAGCTGGAGCAGAGGAAACCCAGACTGTGCTAGATCAGGATTGTTTGAAGGGCTGCTTCTCACAGAGCATCCAAGAGTATTTCTCCAGGCAAATCTTCTCTCCGTGACGAAAGCTTCATTTCCCATACATATTTGCATAAACTTGCTGGTGTTTCTCTGAAATTCCAAACACAAGGTAATCTCTGTGATGGGACACAGCTCCTTGGTTTCTTTCTTTATTTACACTACATAAGGCAAAACAGAAATGGGAGTGCTTCTCACAAGACTTTTTTAGCATCATTGAGGGCACAAAGATCTTTACAGAATTAACTCAGACATTTTGCAGATTCCTCTGCCATCCCTGTAGTTGTGTGGGATTAAAACACATCTGTGCCATTGCCAGCTGTCTCGTTATCTTCAAATGGCAGTCCCTGGACTTATTACCAAAACAGGTTAAAAATGAGTGCTGTGGCTCAACCACGACTTGGTTTCCATTAATGTTTATCAGTGCTCCTTGCATTTGAACCAACAGATTGCAGGAGGCAATGGCTGCGCTGATCCCGCTCAATGCAGCGTAGTTGCAGGGTCACACTTAACGTGTTTGCTATCACTTTGCTCATGAAGCTGGAAATGCTTTTAGGAGTCTGTGGTAGTGCTGCAGGAGGCAGCTGACCCGCCAGCCAGTGGAGAGGGAAAGGCCATCCCAGCCCGTGTTCTTGGAGAGCACCTATTGAAAAATCCCTGTTCTGTGTGGGCATGAATGTGGGGATATTTTTTTGTGCACTGAAAAAAAAAAAAATCAGTTTCCGTGAAGAGTTCCCAGAAAATACCTTATATGATAAGGGTTTAAAATACCTTATATGATAAGGTTTTAAAACATTAAAACTTCTATATAGACACCAACCCTCCAATGATCTGACTTCTCTGATGTTCTCTCTTCGATTCTGTCCACAGACAATGCCACACTGTTATTAGAAAAACAAAAGGTGGAAAAAAGGAAAAAAACCCAAGGGCATTTAATGATGAATTCTAAAATCAATTTCTTGCCTATCCTGTCCTCCCCTCTTCAGACACTGAATTATTTAATGAAAAGATCTGAGGGCACACGGAACACATTACAAAGGAAGATGTCAGCCGGGGTCTCCATTACCACAATCTTCTTGTGTGTGGTTATTTTTTCACAGACAGACTAAAACCCAAACCAGCCCTATTATTTGATAGAGTTTAGAGGAGAAGAAATTTTCAGGAGCAGGTAAAACAGTGTTTGTAATGAAAGATAAGCTAACTTCCTTTGGAGTTTTTGATTGCAACACACAGGGAAAGTGAAAATACAACACGAGCAAGGGGTCTAGAGAGTATATTTGTGATGGGGGAATCTGTGATGCCAAACTGGTGGCAGCAGAAGTGGGTCAGAGGAAGAAGGAGGAGTTACCAGGCCAGAATCTCATTCAGACAGTGCCTGTTTGGGTGGAAACTGTGGACTGGTAGATCTCTCCAGTAAGTGTGAACAGGGGATGTTCTGTGTGCTGAGCCAGGCTTTGCGTGCCACATTTCTGTGCTGGGGCCTGTTAGTGTGAGTGAGCTGGGAATTAGGGCACTTGGGCCTCTCTGAATTGTTTCCATTAGAAAAATCAGTTATTTATTGATTATCAGTGATAGTTCATATTGATTATCTGTTTTTAATACATTAGGTATTGCTTTGGCACGTGTTTTTCCTTTCTGAGGAATATGCCAAGCCCTTTTCCGCATTGAGCTGTGAATTTTGGATAGGCTCTCTTTGCCTTGCACAATGCAATAATTTGTGTTTTCCAGTGGCTACACAATCTCCTGGCTGTGCATCTTTGTGTCTAGTAACACTTCCTCTGTTTCAGAGAAATAATTATTTGAGATTTTGAGAAATATCCACAAACCAAACAGCGTTTACCCCTTCCATTAGATGGAAAGTTCTTGCAGTCACCTTCTGCTGAATTATTGAGCTAAGAGGTCACAAGTAACAAATGCAATAAAAACCCATTTGCTTTAGGACTATTAGCACATTTTTGAGATAATTATATTGTTTTTCAAATATTCCTAGGTATTTCTTTTAGTAGCACAGTCATGCATTTGAACTTCAGCAATGGAAAGTATAGGAAATTTCTGCTTGTTTCAGTTGTTTCCATAGAAATCAGGAGAATTATTAATAAACAGAACACTTGTTCTGATAAGTCAGGGTAGGAGAGCCTCTGAAATACAAAGCAGTGCTAAAAGAGTTGCTCTCCATGTTACCCAGTTGAGTTTCTAAATGGTAACACATCCTCTCATCTGTGATGCTGTAACAGCCCTCAGCTTCCACTGCCATCAGTGGAGACACACTGGTTTATCTCACTTAAAGATACTACTGATGTGTTTTAAATACATTGAAAAAAATAATTTGACTTAGATATTTCCCCTGTTTTTATTGTGTGTTGATATTAGGGGTCTGTTATTAGAAATTAAGAGATATTAGAGCTCTAGGTAAGGTCCCATTTCGTGGAAAGGAGAAAGATATAGAAATGTATTTGACTTTTTTTTGAGTTTGCTTTATTTAATATGAATTGTTCTCTGTATTCCTATGGCTGGGACAATAGAAACTTGCTAGAGAGCTGTCTGCGAAAGTCAGAAATATTTACGAAAAGCAGGCAATGTTCTGTGTAAATTATTCAATATTGGCACACACCTGGCTGAAAAACTGCAACTAGAGATGCCCTGGATGTACTCAGAGGTGGGACAAAACCACATCCACTTGTCCTGCAGATCTAAAAAATCCTTAATTTATGGTTTAGGCTCTATAATTTATGTTTTAGGCTCTGTCCCCCAGCGTAGCCTCTGTACTGGTGTCTGTGCTGTCACGGCCACTCACAGGAAGGGCTCTGCTTTTCCTGCCATCTTCCCTGGAGGACAACCATAAATATTGTGGGGGGTCTGCATAAATAAATACTTCTTTAAGCCCAGAGAAATTAAGGAATAAAAATTCATGGAGCACAGTTATGGTCCAGAGTCAAGTCCATAAGTTTAGTGATAAATTTTGGTGTTTTGGGTAAATTGCTGCCTGAATTCAGAGCTGCCTTTGCTGCACAAACCAAGGTCCTGCAAACATGGGAGGCTGATTTAGCTTAAATCTGGCTCATATATCAGTAACAGAATTGTTAATTGACTGCAGAATCATTTATAGCCACTTACACAATATCAAGGACTCTGATACTGAATTTACAAGTTTGTTTATCAGGCTGGTGAACAGGAACACTCTTTCCTTGGAAACTCTTGCAGTTTTAAGTGAATTCATTGATATAAAGCTGCTGTGTCAAATTCTCAGCTATAGACTCCAGTTCTGCCTAAGAGAATGAATCTGTGCCAGTTTACAGTGTCTCAGACTTTGGTCCCATGAGTCCATTTTTAGATTCACGTTTTGCCTATAATTGTATTTTAAAATGTAAGACATAATATTATGTGGCATTTTCTTCTACTCTGTTGAAATGATCCCAGTGTAATGGAAACAGGAAAAGAAATTCACTTACTTAGGCAGTTTCCAAAATTGCAGTTCTGCAGAAAGAAGTGCGTAGTTATATTTAAAAACATTGGTAAATTGTCAGGCAACGGAGCACGGATGGAAGAAGGAATGGAAGCAGGAATGTCTGCACAGCTTTAGTAATGAATCTGAATTTGTGGGCACTGTGCACACGTGCAGAGCCTCCTGTTTGCACCGCCAGCTCTGCTCTGGCAAAAACGGTGTGGGTTTGGGAAAGTTCTGCTTTGCATTACACTCACTTGACTTTACTTAACTGTGCACACATCAAAACTCTGACTCCTCTATCTAACAGAAAAATGACTTTGAAATATACACAGTCATCCTTCTTGGATATATATGAAGACGAAGATAATGTCAAGCATTTTGGTATATTCATTTATGAATAATTCATCCAGCTGCACACAGTTATTTATTATTATTATTATCATTATTAATTATGTGTGTCTAGCTGGAAAAGACAGGAAGGCTGTAACTGCTGCCTCACGAGAGATGCTTAATCTTAAGAATTTGGTTAGACCAAGATGTGTGATATGACAAAAGGAGGACAGACAGTGATAAATAGATCTGATGACACAAAGGCTTTAATAATGTTGATGGGGAGAAATATCATTTGTTTGAGATGATTGCCTTGGGAGGACAGGCTACAGCGAGCTGAGCTCGTCTGCTGCTCTCAGAGAGCTGTGGCTATTCACAGCAGCAGTTTTCTTTGGAGCACATCTGGATATCCAGAGCACCAGGTCTACATTAGAGAACATCTGGATATCAGAGCACCAGGTCTACATTAGAGCACATCTGGATATTCAGAGCACCAGGTCTACATTAGAGAACATCTGGGTATTCAGAGCACCAGGTCTACATTAGAGAACATCTGGATATCAGAGCACCAGGTCTACATTAGAGAACATCTGGGTATTCAGAGCACCAGGTCTACATTAGAGAACATCTGGCTTGGCTCTGCAGCCTCCATGTGGCCTCGGGAGTTGACTTGGGTGAGAATGTCAGGAAAAGGGCAAGAAGTGCTGTCCAGGTTAGAGCAGGCATGCAGAGGAATGTGCACGGGCCCAGAGGCAGCCCTGTCTGAAAACAGACTGCAGAATTCCTGATCTCGCATTATTTAGCTCTCTGAGAGAAAAAAAAGGTGTGGAAGCAGAAAAAAAAGATGCAAAGAGGAGCTTCACAGCAATAAACCCCTCTCAGACAACATTTCGCTTTTATATTCCCCCTGCAATTCAGAGATGTCACAAACACCTCATTGAAAGTACATCAGATGTAATGCTGTGATTCACTTCTGGCTTAACTCAAGGAAAATATTTACATCTCATGACAGAACTGAGCAAAGTCTTAATAACAATTAATCTCTACAGAGATAATTATAATACCTACTTGCCGTGTTTAGACTTTTAGGAAAGCATCATTGAAATTATCAAAAAATTTTCTAAACTAAAAGCAACAAAATATTTCCGTATGCGTTTGTTATGTTTTATCAACCTTTAACGCTGTCCTGGGCATTAGAATTCCCTGTATCCAACCCTTCCATGCTCTTCCCTCTGCAAGGACACCCACAGGCCCTTCTCTGCACTCTCCTTGTACCTAGAGATGGGACAAAGAGCTGTGCCTGGGTTAAATAAATTCTAGATAAGTGAATTTGAATTCTTTTCAATTAGACTCTATATTATGGTTTTCAGGCTTTTGGACAAAATATTATTTAATGCTATAATAATGTTTTTACACAGTTATTTTAAAGATGGTTTTGTATTTAAAATTAATTGTGTGTTCCAAATTCAGTGATTCAGTGCTCTGGACAGGTTATGGCTTTTCTTCACATCACCACCACCCCTTTTTTTTAGTTACCAATATTTGATAAATCAAATCATCACAATGTCTTTAATTTTCCCTTTTTATAAGGGAAGTGTAGCTTTGTGTCTGAAAATGTTGCAGCTGTTAAACGGCTGAAAGCTTGCCTCAGTCTATCAACAGGAAAATAATAGTTTTCCTTCTCCATAGCCTAGGTGTCGAAACCATCTCCAGCTTCATTAAAGCATACCGTGGAGATAATTTTCTAGTGGGAGATATAATGAATGTGTGAGGCATTTTTACAACATGCAGGAGGCTATAAATTTTTAGAGAGCTTTTATTATTATTTCTATGCCGTAAGTCATATTTTGCTGTATGTCATAAAGGTTTGAAAACTGAGAATGCTTTGTAATTACTCAGGAAAAAAAAAAATTGACTCATTACATCTTAAACTCAGCTAACAAAAGAAATGCAGTGTTTGAGCAGGATGTTTACCAGTTCTACTTATTCCAATGGGCCTGGGCCAAGGGCAAACAGTTCTCAAGCTGTAGCTGTGTGAAGCATCCTTTGCTGTTTGAGTGCACACAAACAATAACAGAATCCGTCTGCAAGTGAGGGCTGATGGGATTCAAGGTGAAAATGTCTTTAGTAAGGATATTTTACATAGCAAGACATCCATCTTTTGTTTTGTTCTAAAAGCTCTTCACACGTTTCTGCTTTGGCAGCATGGTCACCACCTTTTCCTGCAGAAATACATGCACGTATGTGCAGTAGAACAGGGAATAAAACGTGTGTCCTCCTTAATAAGCATTAATTTCAGTATTATAGCACTCTTCCAAAATCAATTTTCTAGCAGATAAAAATACAATAGAGCAACTCTTGTGCCAAATATACAGAATAAGAGTGTGAGGACAGTCGTGAGGAGCTGCAGACACCGAATGCCCCAGGTCTCTCAGTGCCAGGGCTGCCCAGCTCTGGGGCTGGGCAGTGGAGAATGAGCCTCTGCCATGGTCCTGCACCACGGGGAGGGCTCAGCTTCCTGCATCTGCCTGGCTCCCTTAGATCAGCACGTGAAGCTGGAGAAGCTTTAGTGCTGCTCCCTGCTCGAGGAGCCGATCAGCCTGTTCAGGGTACTGGATTTGAGAGCGTATCACTGCAGAGTGGGTTTGCAGCTGCCGTGGGGGTGAGGAGGAGCCATCGCCACGCAGGGACAACAGGCACAAGTGTGACACTTCTGAGAACGTCCTGGGGACTGGAAGGTACTTCTCTGTAATGCCGTTCTCCTTGGAACACACTTGTGTGAATTGCACATGCTGATTTTGTTCTGTCTCTAAGGTGTTTGTTTTTATCTTTGCACGGATGCCTGAATATGTTGGCTTTTGTTTTCAAGGTGCTGTTATCATTTCTTGAAGCTGAGAAGTAGTACTTTAAAAACAAAGCGAAATTTAAGAGCCAGATTGAAGCCTTCCTTATAAACCTGTCTGGAAAATAGGAGACAATCTACTTGTTTGTTAAAAGCAGTTTGTTATGTCATGTGTGTGACCCCTTATAATCCACCATCTGCAGTAAACATCCTTTCCAAACTCTCATTTCTTTAGAACAGGCCTAAAATAAGTGTAGCAATATTTCTGAACAAGTTACTGCCTGTCACAGAAGTTCCAAGTCCAGCTGAAGAGGAGGAGATGATGCTGCCAGGCCTTACATGTCAGAACAAGCTGTCTTAAACACCCCATGAGCTGATCTGTTCCTCAGCGTAGGGCTTGGGAACAGCAGGAAGCTCCTTCTCTTCCAAAAATCACAGCATTGGGCCTTGTGGAAAAGTGAAAATGAGCCCAGCCTTAAACACTCTTAATGTGTGTTGGTACAAATGAGCCACAGAGAACCTTATTTCGCCTTCACATCTGAGGTTTTAAAACGGATTTTTTTTTTTCTACTTTACAACCAGAAGAAAGAAAGGAAGGTATTTGTGTTGCAACATGTAAATTCCTGCCAGCCAAGGATGAGACAGTCTGATCAGTCAAGGGTATTTTTCCAAATGTGAGTGGAGTTTGCTTTATCTGCTGACAAAAAACCCCCAGTGATTGCACAGGAAAAAGTAGTAATACCAATTTTCAAAAATATTGAAGAATATTGTAGTGAATAATCATTACCCAAAACTAGACTTTGTCTCTTTATGTGATTAAAAAAATCACGTAAATAGTTTTATGCCAGTGAAGTACAGATTTTCCAGGGAATGAGAGAGAACTCCAGGATCAGCAAGTTGGCATGATGGATCCTCAAGTGTGATAGGGTGTCACTACCCTCCTTCAACAGTTCCATATTGCAAATGAACTCTTTTCATCAGGTTAATGATTTTTATCTTTTTCTGTTTGTTTACATTGCAGCATATGGGAAACCACTGCATTCTCAGAATTGCAGGTATTTTTGCTGTTGAGTGTAGATTGGGAATATTTCAACCATAAATCAAAGAAAGCGAGGCTGCAATGATGGGTTTTTCTAATGGCCCTGCTGAGGATTTTTTTGGCAATAATGATGTATCTGCACACATCTGTAGTGCTGCCTACTTAGGGCACAAAAAGCTATCATTACATGTGATGGAACATCAAACAACTATTTCATTAATGGTCCAATATGAGGAAGCACAGTGACATTAGAATACCAGCATGTTGTTACTATAGATACCTGATTTCTCTGTGACACTGGTGTTTTCGTAAATTCACATCTATCTGGCTGTGTTTTATATATAAGTATGTATAAACGTATTTGTAGGTACAATTCCCTCTCCTTCAGGGAGGGAAATCTCTGCTTTTCAAGTATTTAGCACACTTTAATTCATCATTATCCAAAGGACACTGCACAAGCTGTATGTGAACAGCTTCAATTAGATGACAGTGTTGTAAATTTAAATGCTCAAGGGAATAACTTTGGAATTCATCTTATCTAACAGCCAGCATATTTACTGAAGACTCTCAGACTTCTCTGGCCTGTTTTACACATTTGCACTGTAATGTTTCCCTGTTGAAAGCAGGGGTTTGAGGGAGACCGGGTTTGGGTGTGATCACTTCAGTGAGGCACAGAAAATTGTTTTAAATGTGCTGGAAAATGAAAACTATGAGTAATTACCATCCTCTCCCTTAGCTGTGCTCAGACAATGTGTATTCAAAGCATTTCACCAACAAATTGGTTCTCACAATTTGTGTGGGATAGAGGAACATGGGAATAGTATTTTCCTGACCATGTGGTAAAAAAAGTGACAGGGGCTGCATAATTTGCTTGAAAGGAGGTGGGGAGGGTCACGCAGTAAATCAGTGTGAGATGAGATGTTCAGCCCTATTTGTGTGCTTTAATCACTGGATCTTCTGCCTCTGGGAAGAAACCATCACCACTGGGACCAGCCATGCATCACTCCAGTGCTGCTCTGGATTTTCCACAGGGGTTGGTTTGTTTGTTGCTTTATGAATGTTTGCATTTGTTTGCATCTCTGCTGCATTTAGAGATAAAAGCACATCCCTCAGTACCAACATGCTACGTATTGATATAAAAAACTGCAGGCTTCAGTCAGGCAGCTGGATGTGACCTTACTCATTAACTCTGTAACAGGACAAGAGAGGAGAATTTGTCCTCCAGCTAATGAGAAAGCCGTGGAGTCCAAATTGTCTCTGATGCAGTACACACATTTTTTGGAACCTTGACTTTCTTGTCTTTGAAGCTTATTTGCTTTTTATTTCTGCTGATTTTTTCCCCCCTTCTCTTTCCCAAAAATTGTTATAAAAATGATATGGCAGCTTGTAATGTGAAATATAGGCAGTGAGCAGAGCCGATGTCTGGAGCGTGCAGAGATTTACGTTCTCTGCATCTCTCTGACCTTGAAGTCATGTTGTTCTCGTGCTGTCACTTGGAGTCTGCTCCGTGAGATGCTGAGCATCCCTGGCAAGCTCTCTCCACTCGAGTAGAGCCAGTGCTTTGCAGGATTAGCCCCCTCACTGAACCCTTCTCCTGAAAAATTCCACCGATAACTGTGTGCACAAGGGCAGGGTCTTGGTCAGGAAACCTTTTCTGCTTCTCCACCTAAGCCATGGAGAGGGGCAGCTCTGTCACCATTTCAAAGCAGCTCATTTTCTTTTGAACACAGCTTGATTGGGATGAGTCGTGTGGTAGTTTTGTGATGCAAGGGAAAACCTTTCAGAGGTACAACTGCTACCAAGCTCCCTGGGGAGAGGAGTGGGGGTGAGTGTTCCTGTGTACCAGCACTGGACACAATTGCAAGTTTCTTTTTCATCCACTGGGTACGTGGCAGAACAGAGAGAAATATGTCATTAAATTCCAACCTTTATTCTTGCTAGTTAAAAGTTGTGACATTAAAGCAACCATGTCACCTTACTCTGATTTAAAACCATTTCCTTTCAGAAGAAATGCAAGGCCTCAGAAATTGCATGTAGCAGCTATTCTTCATATATATTCTTATATATATATATATATTCATATATATTCTTCATAGCCTGTGCTTTATCCAAAGTCAGACGAGAAAGGGAAGATCAAATATTCCATCATACTCACATGTACAAAAATGTAAATATTTTGTTTATGATTAATCATACTCTTGTGCTCTGTATCACTGCTGAAACTTGGGGACCTGAAAAACGAGAAAGACGATACCAATTTGGATGATAGCTAAGATTAAACTCAAGGGGGTTTCTTACTGAGATTTACTTACACTCCTCTCTAAATGCTACCATTGCACACAAAATTGCGTTCTCTTTGGATTAATATATTTGAAAATTAAGTTGATTTATAACCAATTTTCTCCTCATTTAAACAGCGACCTGCAAGTGTTTCTCCAGGGATCAACCAGGATCAGAGAAATTACGTGTTGTTTGAGTTGCTCACTGGAGCAGAATCCCTCACAAACATGTGCATATGGTGCTGGGTGCTTTAGGGATCACACTAATACATTCACCTTGTTGTACATTTTTCTTCTCACCTTGAACTTGTATGTTTTCCTTACTAGGAATTGAAAGAAACAAACAAGATATTACTAATCTGATGGCTTCATATTCCTTCTTATTCAAGCGTCAGCATTGAAAGTGTAAAATGTGCTAATGCTGAGTGCCTCTGTCGGGTGCCCTGGTCAGCTGCTTAAGGAGAGTTGGCAATTCCCCACCTCAAAACCAGAGGAAACTGGGCAGTTAAATTATCCTCCCTAAAGCTTTGAAATAATGAGAGTGTTTTCTCTTTATCCAGCCAATGTTTAAAAGCTGGCTGTATTCAGAAACCACGGCCATATGTCATCGGAGAGCGAGATGGAAAATAAGTGAAAATCTTAAATTGTTCTCTGAGCAGCAGAATTAATGGGTCGTGATTTCCTATCGTTCAGTCTCCTTAAGACATTTTGGTCCCTCTGGTGTTTTTATCTGTTGATTGCAATTCCCATGAACCCCTGTGGAAATGCAGTGCCTGTCTCTGCCCTGCAGAGCCTTCCTGTGCAGGGGCATCTTCCCACACGTGGAGCTGGGGGTCGGCCTCTTCTCCCAGGACAAGAGGACATGGCCTGGAGCTGCAGCAGGAGAGGTTTAGGTTGGACATTAGGATGAATTTCCTCCCATAAAGGGTGATTGGACATTGGAATGGGCTGCCCAGGGACGTGGGGGAGCCACCATCCTTGGAGGTGTTTAAGGAACAATGGGATGTGGCACTGAGTGGTCTGGTTGACAAGGGGGTGTTGGGTCACAGGTTGGACTCGAAGATCCCAGAGGTGTTTCCCAACCTTATTGACTCTGATCCTGTGATCTTACTCTGTTTGTGTGTCCATGACCCACAACCCAAACCTTTGTGTTGTTGGGAAATGACGGCAGCGAAACGACAACATTTAAAAACTTGTCAGTGTAATTCCTCCAACGATCTGATCAGCTTTAGTGCTTTGCTGTGTGTGCTGCAAGGTAATTCCCCAGCCATACCTCATCCAGGGTGCTCCTGCTCTGCACCTGTCCCAGGGCTCTGCTGGGTAATTGCTGCTGGATCCCGAGCACACGGACGCTCGCTGAGCGCAATCACAGCGGGACCTGCACTCGCTGCTCGGCTGCCTGAGGTGATAATGCATGCCCCAAAAAATGAGCTTAATGAAAATGTTTAAGATATCAAATTCAGCATCAGGGATGCTTAGAAAAGCACTTACCCGTGGAGGAAGGGCAGCATAATGCACTATGCTGTTGTAGGAAAGGTCAAGGTTTAGAATTCCTCCCCTAAGTTTCATGAAGAGAAAATTAAAAATACCTATAAAAAGAAAAGTCATGAGGAAACAACTCCAATTTTTTTTGCTTGTTCCAAAGCTGTAAGAAGCTTGTTTTCATTAATAAATATGTTGTCTAATTAATATAATGAAACGGTATCAAACATTGCAAAATGAGTCCACTGATTTGATAGTTATGAATTATCTAAACCTTCTGCAAAATATTTATTTACCCTCCATGTTAAATATTTCCACTGTAATCACAGGAAAGGTTATTCATGTCTCCAAACTCCCTGAAGGCACAGGGTGAGATTTCCCAGGCAATTCTCTAGGCTTATTTCCCTACAGGAAAACTGAAATCAGTACCAGATGTCAGATCTGCAGTGACATAGAATCATTCCATTATAAGGTGCACGATCACATTTAATGTTTATAATCCTACACAAAACCTCTCTCTGGAGCAAATGGAGTTTTATCACCCCACTATTGATGGGGAATGCTCACGTGGAGCCATTAATGAGACAATTAAGGGTCTGCAGGTTTCAGACTTGCATAAAGCAACAGTGATGTCCAATGCTAAGCTCTCCTATGGTGCCCATAAGGATCTGGTGCTTCTGCTACTTTTGGATCAAATTGTGCTAAAATAGGTCTCTTTGAGGTAAAATGAAGGGATTTTCAATCTCAACCAGAAGAGCAGACATCACCAGGCTTTGCCATGGATTTCAAGTCAAGTAATTCACCAGTACCTTCTGCTGTTTCTTACATCCATCCCTAATTATTTCAAGACTTAAGAAGAGGAAATTGGGAATGACACTCTTTATTTGTAGGAGGATTGAATTTGTGAGTGAACTTAGGAAAGGATATGAGGTTCAGAGTTATTATTTGAAGAGAAAAGTTAGAAAATAAGAAAGAATGAAAACTGGCTGAGTAGGGTTAAATTTAGTCTCAAAGTTAAATATTTAAACCTGAATGAGGTTAGGCTCATTAGGCTTTGAACAGGTCATCTCCTGCTTTCTGTGAGGAGAACAGTGCTGTTCCCTGGTGCTCCAGTGGAGGAATGTGGGCAGAAAGAAACGCAGAGACAATGAAATAACAGGGAGAAAGCAGGCATTGCTGCAGAATAATATTTCCAAATTTCAGAAGCTGCTGATACTCAGGTCACGAGCCAGGGAAGAAGAAAAAAGGATTTAAAAGCCAAGAAAACTGAAGGCTTTATTTCAGGCCTCAAAGTTTGATTTCACTATTTCTGATATTTTTTAAAAAAAACCCCTTTTTTTCCCCCACTGTGCAGAATTTCAAATGGCTGCTTTTGAAGGTCTAGTGCCTCTCATTCAATTCAAATTGCAGAGTCAGGCAAAATGTGCACACCAAAAGAGGCATTTAGTGAGGAGAGAGCCAGGAAGAGACTCCTGAAGGAAGTGCCAGGAGATGAACTGGGCCAGCACCAAGGCAGAGCCCCTGGTGAGGATGAGCCCGTTCTCCACCTCTCAGAGCATCACAGACACCCAGCTAAAGCTCTGCCAGTGCAGGCCCTTCAAATTCAGGGTTTGTGAGTCGTGGCCTTGTTCTCTGAGCACATCAAACCCTGTTTGCCATAAAATATGAACCATTTCCTGGAGATTTCCAGGAGGAGGCGGGGAGGCAGCAGCGCTCTTCGCTCCACATCCCTGTTTGATGCAGACAAGGAATTGCAAAGGAAATGGTTGCATATGCTCTTTATATGTTCTTTAAGAAAAATAAAGTTATATTAAAAAGAGACTCTTAAAAGGAGATACCATCAATGCTTTCTTGACAACACTGTGGCCTGCAGTGCTTTCTGGAGGAGGCAGGGAAAGGTGAAGCCAGTAAAAAGTGAGCTGGTTTATGGCAGATTGAATTCAGCCCTAAGAAATGAGGTTTAAAAAGCTATTACTCCTGCAAGTTTCAGTGGAGCTTGGAATATACTCATTTTAATTCCTTATCTCAAAGACCACAAAGAGAGGAGAATTAAGGGGAGCCCTCCCAACCTGCAGTACTTCCATTTTCCATTCACTCTCGAGGCCTGTACTTGCCTGATGGCAGATGTTGGTTTTGCTGCAGTTCAGTCTTTTTTTTACCCCGTACAGATGTGATTTACTAGATCATAAATCAGTCACTACTTTTGGAATTTCAACTAACAGATGTCCTCTTTAAAGATTGTAATATAAACACTGTTAACCCACTGATTCTTTTTGAGGAAATGCCAGTTGCATATAAGAATGCCAATTGGCAGGAATGTAACTTGAACATTTGACATATTAATAGATTTTTTTTCTGAGTGAAATCAATTTATTTTTTATAGAGAAGGCATGGGTGCTTTAGCTCTCCATTAGAACCCCAGCTTGCAGTATCTGTTTGCTTGCAATGATGTCATTAACTAGAAAACAGATGCACTCATGAGCATCAGAAATCAATCATAGCTGTTGGCACTTTAATAAACAGCTGCCTTCTTAAATGGTTTGGAATAAACACTGATCATCACCAGCTCTTTTTGAAGGAAGAGCAGTAGGTTATAAAACTGCTGGTTAGAGGAGGGGAAAACCTTGAAATTATGAACTTTAGTGGTTGAAAACCCCTGATTGAGTTATTTTAGACTGTCAAAAGATTTACAGAAGAAAATAATTGCAAGACATTGGCTGCTCAGTGCAATATCAGTCATATGACCGCAGGAATGGTGCCTGATATATTTTCATAAACTTCTTCAGAAATAGATTTTGTGTATTAATAAGTCATTTATCAAACTTGAGCAAAGCAGATTCTTGTTGCTTCCTTGTGCAGTTCAGAAGGAATTTGCTTAAAGATACCAAATTCCTTCCCTTGCTCTCAGATGCAAACTAAGAGAAAATGTTTTACCCTCCTTCTGCTCAGGAGATGCTTCTGCTTTCAGGGTCTTTTTACAACCTGTGCATGGGCCCAAGGATTTACCTTTGAGATAGCAGCTGCAATTCACAAAAGGTACCTGGGAAGAGGCGACCAAATATCAAACAGCAGCACAGTGCAATAGCACATCCCATTTTTCATACAGCACTCAGATTAGCTTCAGCTCCACCTTGCTAAGTAGCTTATCAACAGAAGAGATGTAAGAATAATTCTACAGCAAATGCTTCATATGGCTTAGTGACAGAAAAAGCAGAGATATGTTACAATATATGCTGCTGCTGCTGGTAATCTGCTTGTTCTGGCTGCTGCTGCTGCTGCTGGGTGTAACCTGCCCCTCTGTAGCTCCTGTGATTTTGGTGCTCCCTGTTCTGTGCAATCTGGACCTTCTCCAGTGGCCGTGGGCCCTGCTAGTGCAAGTCATGGAATTGTGGCACACAGTTCCTTGTACCTCTTTGTCACGGCACTGTAAAAATGTCTGCACAAGAGATGAGAGCTGAGGAAAGGTGTTTGTCTGCAGCTGAGGTTGTAGCTGTGTGAGGCACAGCACGGGCCCTTCATGCAAGGCTTTGCACTTTGGGATTGTCACCTGTGGCCACAGATTGGGGGAATTTACCCTGCTGATGATGGAGATAAAATGGCACTCAGGAAAGTCGTCCTGGATCCTCTGGAAGTGTCACTTTTCTCACCCAGAGCACCCATAGAGAAGGATCCATGCTGCACTCTATTAGGAAAAATAACTGCTCCAGTGTGCTCACCAAGGCTATTTGAAACCATATCCTTCCCTTCCAGACTGTGTATTATTTTACATTTAGGTCCTGTTTCCAAATGGCTCACAGAGGTCTATTGAACGATTATTCAGTGGAATCAACATCAGAGCCCATCCTTTTCCCCCAGGGTCCTCATCTCTCTCAGCTCCCTGTCCCTGAGAATTCCACTGCGTCTCTTCCCTTGTTCTCTCTGTGCCACTTGGACTCTGCCAGAGGGGCTTTTTCTCTCAGATCTCGTGTTCTGTACTGCTGCAGTCCCTGGCAGCCAGGACAAGGAAAGAGTGAAGTCCTTTAGTTTCTTGTTGCATTGAGCAAAGCCAGCACAGGATGAGTTATCAGAGATTTTTAGGCGCCAAATTCATTAGTGTTTATATTGGTCATATATAAACTGAGATTTTAGGGGATGACACCGGACAGAATAGGAGAAGATGTGAAAAAATGTTGCAAGGCGTGCTAATGCCGTGTATTAGTTCAACCAGTACTCAGGAAAAAAGAACCAAAAACAAAAGAACCAAACAAAACAAAAATGACCAAGCAGATATTAATCTAACCTGAAGGAGGAATACCCCAGAAACATCTTCCCTCTCACTCCCCATTTCTCATGTTTCCTCTGACAAAGGAGCATTACTTCTGGCAATGAGACTTGTCTGGCCACAGTGTAGCTGTGATGTTCTTCTCCTGAGAAGTTTTTACACTTTCAGTGCTGCATGGGAAGAACCCTGGGACCTGTAACTGCTTGATTCAGTGTGCAAATCTCATCCTTACATGTACACAGGCTGTGAATGTTTTTTGCCTGTAGTTAATTCTGTGGGCAACATCAGGCAAACATTAACAAACCAAGAAAACATTTTCCCCCAGCAGGAGTAGAGCCTCGCTCTGGGAATTCCTGGCACAGCTCACTAATGCCCATGACAGCAGCTGCCATGCAGTGGATGACAAGCAAATGCTTTCCTTCATTACTGAATATTTAACTATTTTGAATCCCACTCCACCTTCCTTACAAGCTGTCACGTGAATGTTTTGTCTTTCTACTTTTGTCTGTGTAAGTGTTCAATGGCTGGCTGTGCTGGCTATTCTGGGGGCCATTGTCCCACTGCTGACTGCTGCATGCCTCATTTACTCTCCAAGAACTTTTCGATATGTCTCAGAAATCCACTTAAGATCGCAGTGCATCGTTTCTGGGTTTCATGGGCTTCAATATGAAAGCAGTTTATGCTCCTTTGTTGCTGCTTGGACCTTGATTCCCACTAAAAGCAGCTCTCCAGGAAATGAGCAGCGTGGGGAGCTCACTCTGAGTCCTGGTACTGACACGGCTGTGTGGTGGCGTGGGAGAGGTAATTTAGTACTGCCCCAGATGAAAAATAATTTCAAAGGCAAGTTCCTCTTGCTGGCTTGTTCAGGTCTGCTTGTGAAAACCAGGGCTCTGAATTTCAGCTGGCTCAGAAGAGCACAAAACAAATGAGCTGGTTTTTTACCTTTGCCTTGCGCCCATGTTATCAGAGTGCTAAGCTTGCTTTACTACTTTCGGTTGCATCCTTTCTCCAGAATTTAATGTTTCCATTGTTAAACTGAGTGGCACAGTCTAGAAAATTTCTGTAGTATGCTTTTTTAATAACTCTAGATTTAGGTCGTCTTTTGTGGTGTGGTTGTCTAACTCAAAGGTGTTCACAAAGGTAGTTCTGAATTTCAGGAGCAGATGTAGATATTTCCTGGGTGTTGAAGCGTCCATGGGAGGCAGAAAGTATTTTATGTTTGTTGTTGCTTTCGTGTTACAAACCTGGATTTAAACCTGACTTCTAGCAAAGAAAAAAGCATGTTTCCTATTCCTAATCCTAAAATTAGAACTGGTTTTTTGTTGGAATCAGTATAAATATCCCAGTGATAACAGAAGCATAATTTGCTGTCATTTTGGTCTGCATAGGGCAGTGAGATTCCCTGGATTTCCCGGACAATGGAGGCAAGACTGTGATGTGGAGGACTGAGGAACAAACCTCCTTTGTATGTAGTGGAGTTCAGAGCAGGATTCAGTTTCACAGAGACTTCTGTGCACGAGGAGTGCAGTGCACTCTGAGGCTCGGTGGCACTCGTGGTTCCAGCTGCCACTGTGCCCTTTGCCTCTGCCCTGGGCACTGAGGTGCTTCCAGAGGAGAAGAGGAGTGAGGTGGAGAGGGACTGGCAACAGAGCAGAGCATCACACAAGAGCTTTCCTTCACGCACTGCCCCTATTCCATAACCTCCCTCCATGCCTTTGAAAACTTTTTACTAAAGATCAGCCCAAAACTTCACATCTTTTAACCTTGGAAAGCCCATTCAAATTCTATGACTTTTAGCCTGTGTAATAAGCCAGGCCGAGTCCTTCTGCTCGAGGAAGCTTTGGAGCTGAACTCTCACCCTGTGGCTCAGACATCCTCCCCTCTGTTTTTTTATTTCATCAGTAAGCAGGGAAGGAATGGAGCATAAAAATCTGTAGATCACCCCACATTTATCAGTGGTACATGGAGGTGTTTGTCCAGTTTTCATTTGCTTGACTAAACAGGAAAGTTTCTGTTCTAATCAGACCCAGAAATAGGCATTCCCTTTTATTAAGTCTCTAATACTGAACCTGCAATCCATCCATGGTGGATATATAGCTTGGGATTTGCAAAACATTTAATTAACCAACTACAGCCTAAACTTGTTTCTCCCTTTTTCCAACATGTTTAATTACTTGCATCCCTCCTGGTTTTCAAGCCATCTACCTGAGACAGAGAACTGGTTGAAGGATGTATAGGTTAAAGATCAGCTCTTTTGTCACACAGGGCACCACTTTAATAAAGCTGCAGAGAAAATTCATAGCAGGGAGTTAAAGAGCCACAGGTCCCTGTTCCATTGAGTCACCAGCTGGGCATGAGATCTTAGCTCTGTTCAGTTTGTCTCACCTGCATCACCACGTTACAATACACACATCAGCAGATAAATGTCATGCATGGCTAATAAATGTCTCTGAAGGGTTTCTATTGCACAGGGTGTTAATGACAGAGAGACCACACTGCATTTTGCACACCAGTTTACTTCAAATGGAACAGCTCGAAGTTTTTTCACGTCAGATTTGTTTAACTTTCAGATACGCACGATAAATGTATTCCTTTATTAGTCTCAGTATTTAACTCCAGCCTTTTCCTTGTCACAAGAGAGCCACACATCAGTGGGTGGATGTGCAGAGAAAAAGGTGAACATCCTGTTGTGTTCCTGAGCACAACACTGAGAAACATGGCCAGAAACTCACTGCTCTGTGTGCAAACTGAGTGTCACTGGGACCCAGATTAATAAGGAAGCATATTGCATGTGACTGGAGAGAGAGAAAATCTCAGAAATCAGGCTGAGGGCTCCACATTATGAATATTGCAATTTCACTAGTCAAATCCAGGTCAAAAGTGGTCAATACAAACATAAATCTCTGCACCTGTCCACAGCATTCCGCTTCTATTCTAGCAGCAAGCAAAGCATTTTAGATGGAGCAATAAAAATTCCAGTCTAGGTAGTTCTTCTAGTGGGTTATTCTGCCCTGGACCAAAGCAGCCAAACTCCCAAACTCCTGATCGTGGCTGAGAAGTGCTGTAATTTATGAAGAAAACCAAAACTCAGCATAATTAGGCGGCAAACCCCACCCCTCTAAATCAGCAAGGAATCATTGGACATGTGTCTTTTTTTATTCTTCCCACAGGAGAAAGTGGCTTACTTGATATCAAAAGAGCACTTTAAACCTAGCAGGGTGGCTTTAGTCACTCATTGTTCTTTTCCACAAGCCTGTCCCTCCCAAGTAAGCAGTATTTAGGGAGTTTTATCCATTTATTTTCCTTTTTTCCTATCCTTCTCTCTAACTTTAACTTTCTGGCATTTCAGTACATGTGATCCTGTCCCCACACTCTCCAATGTGCAGACTGTGCACAGCAAGGCACCTGCTATCAAAGCAAACAGGTTCCCCAACTTCTCACTGTGATATTGTTTTTTCTGGCTCCAAAGTTCCCAGTGGTTTTGGAGACAGGAACACACATCCTGCACTCTGTGACTCATCTTCAAAGTCATGTCTGTTGTTCCAAAAGCCTTTAAAGATGCTTCCTCAAAATACTTTTTTTTTTAAAAAGGCATTTCATATCTAATGATCATGAAGTGATTGAACACAGTAAATGTGTATAAATCCCCTGCTTTATGAAAGTGCAGTCTGGAGAAGGAGAGAAGGAAGACTGGTTTGTGTCCTTTGTACTTACAGCCAAATTCTGGGCCAGGAGAGGGATTTTGGTGGGAAAATGGATTATCTCCAAGCTCCTCAGATCATCTGAAGCAGCTATTCGTCTTTCAAACATGCACTTCTGGACTTAATTATATCTTATTTCGGCTTCCCCTTCACCTTTTGGTGCTGATGTAAAGCAGGAGGCAGAATTTACTGCTGCTGGAGCTTATTAACATGACTGCTATTGCTCACAAAGGATAACAATGCAAATTATGAGCTGGGACTGTCCTGTGGTGTAAAGCAGCAGCAGTTCAGTGAAGTCACCAAAGGTGGGACAGTTTGCATCTGCACAAGGGCTACTCCATCAGGCCATCTCATGATTGCAAGAAGATGGTTTTAACGAGCTTCAGAATCCTAAACATAACTGCAACAACAACCCAGTGTGGGAGGAGAAAAGACACTCAGCCTTGATTTGGGGCAGTAGCAGAAAGAAACCCCCTGGGTATAACCAAAACTTTCACTGCCAGCCCTGAAATTTGGCAAATGGGACTCGAGGGTTGCTTTTTTCCTCCTGTATGTAGAACATTTGAGCTGATACTGGAAATAGGAAAAGCAGAGTCTTGGCTGGTAACTAATCTAACTGAGCACTGCCGCAGCATTACAGATTTGATTTTCATGAATGACTGAAATTTTTGTTTGCAAACAGTGGCTTGAAATCTATTTTGACTGGGAAAACATTGCTCAGCCTCACTCACTGCAAGCCTGTCCGTGTCAGACTTGCACACATCCCAGGCTCACTGTCACAAACCCTGGACTGTGCTCCTAACTCCCAATGGTGATTTTACAGTTCTCAATAGAGTAACTTGCAGTGATTTATTTTTCCTCCTCCCTCCCCCAAATTATACCATTTTCACAGAGCCTCCAGGGAGTTAGACACCCTGAAATCTCCAAAACCCCTTCAGGCTGAAAACGCCAGCCTAAATCCCAAGTCCTTTCCAGGTGGAATACTCCAAACAAGTGAAATCAGAGCCGGCACTTCTTACTCTTACACACCTGCAGCTCATTTTCTCACAGGAACTGCTCACCACAAATCGCACAGAGAATGTAATTACATGTAACTTTTTCTATTATTTTTCTATTAAGGGATTTCTTAATGCAAAAAAAGTCCCACTTTTTTAATAACAAATGAACAGAGAGATGTCTCAGCATTGAGAGGGTTTTAATTAGAAATGCTACCTGTAAGTACATCTAAACAGTCGGTAGCAGCCATGGAACACTTCTAATTATAATCATCATTTTGTTTTTCTCTCAGGTAGCTTAGCTCATTAATTACTTTTAAAAAAATCAAGTCTAGCATTCAATTCTACTGTGCAATATAAAATTCAAATTAGACTGATATCACTACCAAAATATTATGAGCTGATTTATATTAATGGTATTCCATACACATAAATATCAGTAAGTTATTGTCTATAAATAAACCGGATGTAGTAGTGCAAAGCTTTGGATTCCCAAACTTCACCTGTGTATAGGAAGTCATTGTCTTACAGTAATATTTGTATTAAGTACCTATATTTCTGTAGTTCCACCTGTTTTACAACTTATTCCAGATGCAATGTGCGGCAGGATAAATTTCATCAGCACAATAAGCTTAGGCCATGGCAAGCAGTCCAGGACTCTTTTCATTCCTTGTAAAAACATCCTCCGTGGACAGTCTCTGTGGTGATGAACTTAAATTCCAAAATTGTGATGACTAAAGGAGGTCCAAGTTCAGACTGCTAACAATACAGCTCCTACATTTCTGGTTTACTTTGCTCCTTTATGTCCAATTGACTTAAATGAGGTCACAATAGAAATCTGCTTTGAATAAGACCCAGACAAAACCCCTGCTTTTAGAAAGACCCAAGGTGCTCACAATGATGTGCAGAAAAACGGGAGTGCTCAAAGCTTCCCACCACTCTGCTCACTTTTAGCTCTCCCTGAGCCAGCACACTCAGGGTGGAGCCTTTGCCTTGGGTTGCTTTAGGAGGATTTTGATACTCGTGGGGATGTGAGGTGAGGCTTTCCTTCCTTGGAGGCACCACGGAGCCGTTGCTGAGGGTTCCATGGGAAGGAGTGTAGCGTGGTGAAGGAGCCAAACCTTCCTGCCAAGGGTGATGTGCTGTCTCTCCTTTTTTCTGTGCTCTATTCAGCCCAGTCCTCATGTAAACATGTTATCGGGATGTCTGTTCCATGAGCCCATTATCTTTACACAGAGCGTCTTTGCTTTCAAGTTCAATATTCTCAGAAAGCTGTGCTCCTTCTGGCGCTTTGCTCAAGTTCACTTAGTCCCATGAAGAAAACTAACCATGAAAACTCACTCTACTTCTAGTGACTGCACTGGAATAATTTTGTGCCAGTTTTTCTTAAAGGAGAAAGGAAAGCAGCACCCTCAGCCCAGCTTCAGCTGTGCAGTCTTTTCTCCAGCTCTGTAAATGTTTACCCTCTCGTTTGTTCAACAACAGCTTATTTTCTCACTGTAAACAAAGGCCTCGCGTTTAACAGCGTTAATTTGACAGTGTACAGTGTTGGCAACATCCCACTAATATGTGGTGGTGCTTGTTGGGAGGTGTGGTGAGCAGCAAAACTGGATTAAGCTCGAGAAGCATGATGCAGCAGGAGCAACATGCTTTGACTCTCTGGGTGGAGGCAGGTCAGAGCTGCTTGGCTCAGAGTCCTCTGGCTGCTTGCAAACCTCAGTACATCACAAACAGGGCATGAGCTGAGCAGATCTGAGTGCTGAAGTGTCTGGAAGGAGCACTTGGCTCTTTGGGATTTCTGTTCTGACTTATAACTAATGGGACAACTGGAAAAATTTGTTTTCCTAAGCACAAAGCTCAAAGCACCAATTTGGTTGGGTTTACCTGAACAAACCCTTAAATAGAATGCTTCAGAGATGCCTACATTTTGTGAGTTTACCATATTGCTCCTCAATTTCAGTCTTAAACTAAGCCACTGTGGTATCAGAACCCTCTCACTGAACCCACGGTTTACTTATTTCAGTCACATTCAGCTGGCATCAATGTTCTTGGAAATCCAGAAAAATTTATGTGGGAGATGGAGTGCTTGCTCTTGAATAAACCAGGATAAGAATTACGACAAAGGCTGGAATGTAAAGAGAAATGAGGTCTCAGGCTTAGAGCGAGAATGTTCTGAGCTATTTTCTGTTTTCAAGTGCTTGAAATAAGTATCATATTAGAGAGGGAAAGTTATTATTGTAAACTTCTTCCAATTCGGTGTATATAATAGAGATGTCATGGAGGAGATAAACTGTATTTAATTTTATGTTTGAGTTCTGGTTGTTTGTTGCTGTCTCAGGGGGAGGGAGCAGAAGGTTGTTTCTCAAGTCCTTTAGTCTTTAAAAATGTCAGAATTTGATGCAGTGCTGTATAGTATGCACAATTTTTTCTCTCTGTGATCCAGAAATGATTGTGTTGTGAAATGCTGAAAGATTAGGAGCTTCAGAGTAACTGGAGGTAGTTTAAGTGTGAAGTACTGAAGTATGTTGTGTCTTAGAGGATTTTACATTGGATTTTATTTGCAACAGCGATGTGGAGAAATTCTGTCGTTCCCTGGCAAATCGCGCACCGAGCTGAGGAGCTGGACTGCACCCAAACGAAACGTTGCTCACTTTCTCCTCCTCTCCTCAGGCCTGTGCTTGACATCGTGGTGGCTGCAAAAGCAGCTGCTGAAGGCAGTGTCTGATGCCAGCAAGAAGCAGCTCCTCTGCCTGGCAGTGCCTGCTGTGTTTGCGCTCCGCTGCCTTCTGCGAGGAGGCACCGGAGCACCACAGCTGTCCCCAGACTGCAGCCAAGAGCTGGGGGGGCTTTTTCGAGTGTCTGCCTGCCTGTGATTCAGTAATCAGAAAAACAGGGGTCTCTGTCTGGTCCTCCTGCCAACACAAAGTTCAGCAGTTCAAAGTGCATCAACAGCTGAAGCATCTTTTGACGTGAATAGGAGTTTTGTGATAAATATTAGGGCTTTGAGGTTTTTTGGTTTTATTGACAACTCAGAAGTCTGAAAGAGTGTGGGGT
Source organism: Melanocharis versteri (assembly GCA_013397845.1). Lineage (NCBI taxonomy): Eukaryota > Metazoa > Chordata > Aves > Passeriformes > Melanocharitidae > Melanocharis > Melanocharis versteri. The sequence goes on along the minus strand of VZTG01007876.1, from coordinate 548,546 downwards.
TTTATGATAAATATTAATTTGATTATGTGCCAGGGGGGCTTAGCACAGCCCCAGCACATGCCATTCCTCCTGGGATTTACGTTGGGCAGGAATATCAGAAGACATTTATACAGCACACGCTGTGTCCTGGTAATGGCCACCTGCCTTGAACTGGGACTGTGTATGAGTTGTGCTTGAGAAAAACTGCAGGGCTGAATTGACTTTGAATTGTCATTTCCCCTGAATTGCTCAAACCCTCCCACCCCACTCCCGAAATATATTTAAATGATTAAAATGACTGCCTAGACACAGCTGTTAATAAAATGTTAATGAAATCAGATTAAATCAGACCCATTATAGTTTAAACATTAATATTCCCCTATTGAAACTCTGGTACAAAGCTGAGGATTCCAGATGTCCTCCAGGGAGGGGCTGTGGTAAAGCTGAAACCTACACACCGTGGAAATCAACCTACAAAAGGATGTGTAAGATCTGATATCTGTAGTTTGCTCTGCACTGATCTCTTCATGCTCAAAACAGTTTCCAGAAGGTAAAAACCCCACACGCCGTGGCAGATTCTGAAACAGAAAGCTGAATCGTTGCATTAAGGCATTGATTGTGTACATTCAACACAAGCTTATCTAAAAGGAAATTGCTGGAGATATTTGGGACTTTAGCCATGAGTGAGGATAGGCACCCAAATCGTTTGCACTGCACCCATGAGGCCTCTCAGTGCTGCTGCCCCGTCCTTTCTGCCCCTCGCCCTCTGCTGGTACTTGTTGGGGAAGATGAGACTGGGAAACCTTACAAATATGATTGCCTGGACAAAGATGCTGAGAATATGAAAACTATAAGCGAGATCGAAATGAAAGCAAGCTTTGAGATACCAAAGCTTAGTTACTGAACAACAGGAAAACAATGGTGTGGCAGGCTGAAGGTAATCCCCTCTGATTGAACAAATATCTTCTGCTAGCAAACAGGTCCAAGGGTCGGGGCAGACCCTGCTAGCTTGGCAGAAAAGGTCCAAAGAGTGGTTTTTAGGGTTTAGAATGTAACACAGTATGGTAATGCAATGATTCTTATAGGCTATATGTAAATGCTATAGGATTTGTATCTTGTACTAGATTGGTTGATGAAAATCAGAATATTCAACACAGAAGATGATTTATTGTATTGTAAATGAGAACCTTACACTACTTCTTACTTCTCTCTTCTCACTCTTTTCTCACTTCTTTACTTCTTAGCACTCTTTTCTGCTCTCTCTTGCTTCTCTCCCTCTTGCCTTTCTGGCCTGCTTCGAGCTGGGCTGGCAGCTCCAAGCAAGGCCCCTATATCTACGTCCTTAACAATAAACCTCATGCTCTAAAACCAGACTATAGAGATCTCTCATCACCATCTGTCCCGACCGTCCACCGAAACATCAGCCTTACAGTATCCTGGACCCATCACAGGGAAAATCACATGAAGTTGTTTTCCTGTTCCTGTATTGACATCTTGCTTTTCTTGGCTCAGAACTGAGCCCAGGCTGTGGCCAGAGCTTCTGGCCCGGAGGGAGCTCTGCTGCTGCATTCAGCTGGGACAGCAGGAGGTGGTGGAGCCAGGGCTGGGGATGTGCCCCCCTCCCGCAGGTGTGACTGTGTGCTGAGGCTTGGGGAGGATGGGATCAGCCAGGGATTCCTCCTGGTGAGGATCAGCGCCTCTCCTTCCTCTCCAGAGGGCAGGACACACGGGAAGCACTGCCAGTGATGTATTTATGGATCATCTCGCTTTGGGGAATTTTGTGGGATGCTCTTGGCACCCTTGGAGACTGCTATGACTGAATCACAGCCTTCTGGAATTTGTGTTTAACTCCTGGAAATGCACTAATCTCTGGCTGGAGTATCAGGCAGTAACCTTCAGTCATTTATACACCTGCAACCCTCCTGTCCCCTGTTTGTCACTGCTCCTCCATACGGCACAGATCCATTTCACTCAGCCTGACTACCTGGGACAAGCACTGTGTCCACTCCATCATTTTTATTGCTCTCTTCAGTAGTGTCTCTAGTTTATCAATGTGCCTTCTATAGAGGAGAGCCCTAAAATATATATATGCACTACATCAACCTTGAGCTGAGTTTGTGTAAGTGGGAATTAATCACCCCCGTGGCCCCATCCCCTCCCCTCAGGTGCTGGATACTTTCTGCTGGGTGCTCATGCTCCCAGCTGTCTCCCAGTTCCTGTGAGGAGAAAGTTCTCAGCCCACAACACTGAGTTTCCTGTGTCTAGAATTAAAATACCATATACTTCATGTGTGGAAGGAGGGTGCTGCTCACTCATTTTCAGTCTTTCCATTGCTTTCCTCCTGTTACAGTAATTCCCTCTCATTTTTTCCCTGTGATTGACACCCTTCATTTTTATCTTTGTAGAATTTTGTTTCCATTTTTTTTTCCTGTTCCTGGAACAGAACTGCCTAAAATAGAAATTTCCCTTTATTTCTGCCCATCATTTAAAATTTATTTCCTGTGAGCTTATTACCTATTCTCTCTTGTAAGTGGGGCAATTTCCAGAGCATACCCAGTTATTCTCTGTAGATAAACCCCAATTTGACAGGGACAATAGTGACTAAGATACTGCCCCATGAATGTGGTCATGGCTTTCATCAGTTTTGTTTTCAAACACAGCAGACAGAAACGTGTCAGGGTGTAGGTACTGAGGCCTCAGAAAGGTGAGCAGGGTATGATTCACCACCACATGACAAAGGTTGGCCGAGCAAGAAGCAAAAAGCCTCAAACTCTTTCTGCCAGAAAACAGTAAAAAAACCCCAGTCCTTTGCTGTGTGTGGCCAGGAGTTTGTTACTTACCTGCATTACGGGTATTTATTGTTGCAACTCTTTTATGGGTGTTTTGCTATTTCTTGTTCCAAACTTATAGCAGCAATTCAAATGGATCTAGTTTCTTTAAAGAAAGAAGAGACCTAAATTTCTACCCCACAAATCCAGATCCAGAACCTCCTGCCTGTGCACACACATACGCATACACATACACATNGCATACACATACACATATACACATATACACATACACATATAAATACATATACATATATACACATACACATACACATGTACACATATACACATATACACATACACATATAAATACATATACATATATACACATACACATACACATACACATGTACACATATACACATGTACACATATATACACATACACATATACATGTACATATACATCTTCATGTCTGTGAGATGAGCACAGACCTGCACAGTGAGGCTGATGACAGGAGCTCCAGCTCTCATGGTCAGAGAACACACATCTGGAAACCAAAATTCTGCACTTAACCATCTCCACAACCTGTATCCTCCTCCCAAAAAAACAGTTGCAGTAACCCAGGAACCAGAGGAGGAGGAAAGCAGCCACAGCACCAGGTAAACCAAGAAGCTATCAATAACAGCATAGAGCTGTAGTACTCCGGTTTCAGTACTGCATCAATAAATTATTTGATCTAAGGTACCACAATGATATAAAGAATATCACATCAACAACAGGCAGCCCTGAGTTTGGTAATCTCTGGAACTGACTTTGATCACTGCTGCCTGGCAGAGCTGGGGCTCACTGGATTGATTAATTCATTTCTAGGATGGGTATGGCTTCACTTCTTTAATCCTTTCTAACTTTTAGTTTGTAGAGAATATAATACTTTAAATTTTAATCCAGTCATGAGGATACTCCTTTTAGTTTGGGCCTTTATCAGGCTATTCCACTTAATGTCACTAAATAAGATGATTGGGAAATGAAACAGCAAGGCATAAATTTTCCCTGGTTCTTTGACAACTCATGTTGTATTCATCTGTGCTTAAACACAGTTCTGAACCATAACTTTAACTGGGAGACGTGAGAATATTATCAGGGCATGATTCATAGCATTAGATATCATCCTCCTCTTGCAAAACATCTTCTCTGTTACACTGTTTAGTTTGGGTTTTTTCATTTGTCGCATTAATGTGAGTTGTGAGCAGAGCTCCAGAGGCAATGTATTGCATACAGGAGTTGTTATAGAACATTAAGTCCATCTCATAATTAAATGCTCTATCTATTTTCTTGTAAACAATAAGACCATAAAAGAGGTAATAGAAAAAAATGATGTCCCCGGTGTAATGGCTTATACAAAATATGGCCAAAAGAGCCCAGCATTACAGCCTGCTGGAAGTGCCAAGTCCTCTGGCTTTGTCCTTAACCCAGTGCAGAAAAGTTACTCTCATCCATGGGCTTTTGAGCACAACAGATCGTCTCTTCATGGGCTTTGAGCATTGCATGGTGAGGATTCCCCAGCTAATGAACGAAAGAATGCATTTTTCCGGGTACAAAAGTACTTTAAAAAGAGAGTTTTGTAATCAATTTAAAAGCTAGACCTGAATTAGTATTAGATTTTCCTTATGTTTAATTAAGTCTAATTAAACAATGCAGACATCTTCCTGTCACCTGTGGTGTGATTATGTTAAATATTTAATGCTTGTGAAGGATTAGGCTGCACATCTAATCTATATCTAGCAATCTGTTCTCTCTCTGGAGTATTTTTTATTTAGTTCTGCTTTTGTATAATGAGTTGCATTTCAAAGGAAATTGTTAAATACTTCGGTGGGAAGGGGATGTGTCATGCTGCACTGCGTGCAGAAGAATATTGCTAAGCAGGCACGGAGTGGGGGCTGCAGTGCCCTGCCAAGGGGGTGTAGCAGGGACAGCCCACTCTGCCTTTCTGGAGGAGAAGGCATCAAAACCAAACCCTTCTGTTTGTTTAGGAGCTTCACTATATCCCTCTTCCCCAGCAGAGCCAAATGATTAAGGAGTCTGAAAGTCCCGACACAGGGTTCACATTGAAAATATCCCTTGCAGCGTGCACACATTTCAAGGTTGCACATTTCTTAGACTTGTTTTCCCAAGGGGCTGTCAACTGTGTAATAGAAAAATGTATTTGTACATCTCCCCCCTCCCGAGCATCCCACACCCCTTCCTAATCTTTGCACTGCCCCTGAAACACAGGAATGCATCTGTTCATATCTGGGGGATGAACCCCTGTAAAGGAGAGGCCAAGGATGTGTTTCTGGGAGCAAGTGCTTCAAGAGATCGGTATTTGCATCTGGTCGTAATAATTGCCTTTTCTAACAAAACCAGTGGAAAAAAAATACTCAGCTATTCATCAAAAATGGGTTAAATGTATTCTTATTCATGCTATAAAAGGCACATAAAATACTTCTCTGGCAGTTTATTTGCATTAGCCATTACTTGCATCTGAGGACAAAAGACAAATTCCCATAATTATTTTTCAATTGGTTAGGTCTGTGTCTGTGTAATCATTTTTTCACAGTGTATGAAGCCCTTTTTCAATAGACCATAACAGTAATAGCTATTTCTTATTTACAACTGGAGGAGAAGATCCAGCTACCAGATTTTATTATGCAGAGTGAACTTTTCAAAATTAAATTAGCAGAGCTAACGTGGTGGCCCATAGTAAACTAATTAGTTGTTAGACTGTTGGCAGAGATAGTATCAACTCTTTCAGACTTCCTAACAAACATCCTCAAAAATTACAAGCAAAGGGTTTCTATTGCAGTTTGGTTAAGCATGAAAATATTCATTCTCTTCAGTCAGAGAGAAGGTGATGGCAGAAGGAGCAGCTCAGGGGCAGAGCCAGGCAGCAAACAGCCCCCAAACCTCCTGATCAAAAGCAAAGCCCAGTCAGATGGATGAGAGGTTTTCATTGCCACAGTTTAAGTGGCTTGAACATTGGTATCTTTATGATCTCTGGATAAACCCACAGGCTTTGATCTACAAAAGCACTACAAGGTCCGGGGGGGTTTGTGGAACAGAGCTCAGTGGGGTAACCTGGGCCACACAAGAGTGCTCAAACAAATGAACACACCCACCCATCTGCTGTGGGGCTGTGACTCCAAAAACACCTTCCTGGCACCTGTTGGGAGCGCTGATCCTCTCTGTCCCCCAGCCTGCCCGGCTGCTCAGGAGGAGCTCTGCACTTATGTAAAATTAATAGGGCGTTCATTATGAAATCCACGCCGCATCTTATTAAAAGTGCTCTGTCATTGAAAGTAGAAGGTGGAGGCTTCTTAAACTGGGGTTTTGTTGCCCTCTAGTGAATGAGGTCAGCATTATGCATGGGAAATTATTTTGATCACTGCATAATTAATGCGTTCTGAATTGGTACAAAAGTGCAGCCAAATTGCATCCTGTTCCCACTTGAATTAGTTAACCTACGGATACTGTTTCTCACAATGTGTTGCTTCCTTGCCTGAGCCTTTTTTTTTTTGTTCTTGCAATGAGAATGCACGACTGTGTGGGTATCATGATAAGGCAAGGAAGCCAGAGACAAGGAATAAATCAACTAAATGGATCTGCAGCACAGTAGCTTTAATACGTTGGTATATACTTAATATGTCTCCTGAAAAGAATGTCTAATTATACTGTCATGGCAAAAAATGCATTTTCAATAGTGATAAATTATGCCATCATTTACTTTCTGAGAACATGCTGAGATTTATGAAAGATTACTGCAAAATTATCATGCTGGCATAAAAAAAAGAAAAGCCAAACTCTGTTATCATTGGCATCTGGAAAGAAAGAATGGGGAGAAAACCCCTTTCAACAGTGAAACAGAGAGTAGAATTGATAAAATGTTATGCAGTACAAAAATATGCTGCTATGGAGTGAATTTCAGACTTACATTGCACTTTTTTTCTGACTCTGTTACCTGCTAGAGACTATTTTGGGGCTTAGATGAGGAGGTTGTCCCAGTCCTGTGTACAGTTGGAAGCCACAGGGCCTAATTCTTCAATGACTAGAACTTGACAGCTTTGCTTATGTGGTATAAAACCAGGAGGAAGAGAAGGAGTATCAGGCCCCAGAACAGCACATTAGAAAATCTGAGCTTATTTCATGTGGTTTTTGCTGGAACAGCCCCCAACTCAGCTGGAATGCACAGGTAGAGGCTGCTCTTATGGAACTGCTTTTCTTTCACTTGGCTTGAAGTTTTGCATGGTTTTTATCCTTATTCCTCACCTCTTTTCCAAAGAAAGCCACAGGACGGATGCCATTCTGTGGCAGCCTGTTCTGCCTTTGCCATGGGCTATATTGTGCATCCCAGCCCGTGGATGTGGAGCCACCCCTGGCTGCAGGCTCAGCTCTGGCCATCAGGAACCTGCCCTGCTCCATCAGCTTCCTGCCCTTGCAGGAACAGGAACAACTCTTCCAAGCAGAATTGTAGTCCCTGGTGCTGTTTTCTGCATCACACACAAGCCAAAAATAAGCAAATTATTTTCCTCTCTCCACACATCCTCCTACCAAGTCCTTGCTGAGCTGCTGCTTCTCTCACTAGAAGGTATCTGTTGTGGACCTTTGTTGTGCATGGGATTTTTCTTCCGTTTATTCCAATGGGATTGGGAACAAGATTAATCTGTCCTGGATATGACTGGAGAACACAGAGTTGAAACAATGGCTTCCAAGGATGAAGGGAGCCCACACTGGTGTGGGACTGGGTAACCCAGCGAGCTCAATTAGGGGCTTGGATAAGGCTCAGAGGATGACAAGCAGATCCTTTATTGACCACTCTGGGAGGAAAAAAACTTAAAATCAAGGAGATAAATAAAATGCTGTGGTGCTTGCTGCACTCCATGAGAAACATCTGTAAAAACATCCAGTCTGATTTTTTGAAAGTGCATGAAGAGTTCCTTGTTTTAATGCAGGTTGGTTTTTTATAATTACTGAGTGTTTAGACTGCTCCTGACAGACTGGCTGGCTTAGCTGGGAGAAATGGGACATTTGATGAAAATTCTTATTTGGAGTAAGAGAAATATACTCAGTTCCACACAGCACAGCCCAAGCAGTCTCACTGAATTAAAAAGGCATTCCAGTAAAACCAGATAACAATGAGTATAATGATAATAGCTGGCATAAGTAATCCACCTACCAAAAAAAAAAGTCTTTGTTTAAACAAATAAAATACAAACATAACTCTTCAGCATATGAGATGCTGTTAAATATCCCAAACAGCAATGCAACCTGTCTTCAGGTAACACTTGCCCTCATCGTCTGCTGCTGAGAGATTTCCAGCAAATCCTCTGAGGTCCCGTTGTGATTTCCCACCTCTTGGCTGTTGTGATGTGCTCAGCTATTCCCTGGACCAGTGCTTCTCAGTCCTGCCACGTGCTGCCAGCAGCCCCAGTAACGTAGGGACACAGTCCATGGCCAGTCATGAACTGCCTCCCTTCGTCCTGCAGCAGCTGGGATCTCGAAGCACAAATGGGAAATAAAAACGGATTTGTTACTGACTGAGGTGTTGGGGCAGTGATGCCTTGATGGGCTCGCCTAAAAACAGAGGCCAGGCAAAATTAAGAGAATAAAAAGTGGTTCTATTTATTGAAGGGCCCTCAGGTACATTTTGGGCTGAATCCCCCCAGGGGCTGCACCAGAAATCAACAATGGGTCACGAGTTTTCACACCTTTATAAGTTTGGTCCATTTGCATACTGGGGGTTAATCTTTCAATTACAGCTTCAGGTAATGAAGTCATTTACCCCAAGTTTGCTCCCCCCCAACTCACTTTTGTTTCCATTTCTCGGGGCCTGAGGCAGTAAGGTGTCCTTGATTCCAGGCCTGGAGAGGAATTGTTTTTTCTGACCAAAATGGGAAAGCAGCAGCTGACACTGTGTTTGGAGTTTAAAGTTATACACTAAAGAACTGCAGGGTTACAAACATATGGAAAATATAGAAGCTAAAATCCTAAGGCATCAGCACGAGGACAGCCCCTGATCCTCGCTGTGCTGATGTGGCTGGGAGGTGACAGAATTGACTCCAGAGCACCTCAGGGACATTTGGTTAACGACAGCTGGGGTGGTCCAGGAACATTTTATCAGCTGTGATCGTTGCATGCAGCATATTCCATACCTACAGCACCCAGCACTGAAATGCCTTTTAACTTTTTAGCTCTATTTTAGCTGCTGCAAGACATTTTCTTCCTAACAAGCATGATTGGCAGTTGCTTTCATTAGTCCAAGCTAGCAAACACAAATCAATCTCTTGTTCCCAGCAAACTCTTAATTTTTTAGAAAGTTTTTCCCTCTAGTCATTAGCAAGTACTTTTGGCCATAAGAAAATTAACAGCTTTCGTGCATTTTATAAAGTCATTTACATTCATCTTCTTCATGTTTTACACTTGTTTCTTAACATTTTTTTCTCACATGGTGAAATTTTCGTAAATATTCCTGCCTTCCTCTCTGAGTCTGCACACTCTCTGGAAAACACTATAAATAGAGAGGGTTCCATTGGAAAGTACTATCTGATGTTTCTAAAATTCAACATTATGCTTATGCTTGAATTTAAAAATACTATTGCAAGTTCTACAGTGAGGGTTGAAAGTGTTTCCTGAATACGTGGTAACCACTTCAGGGGGTGGTGGTTGTTGGCATGGCAGGAAGAACAAACCCACAGTTATTTTTTTGCTTTTCTTTCTCTCTTTATTAAATACAGAGGTGATAATTGCTTGGTTTTTTTCACAGCTGGCAACAGATTATAAGTCTTCTTCTCATTAGACGTGTAAACCACAGACAGGCTTGCTCTGCTTCTCCATTTTCATCAGATAAAATCTCTGCTGATTTTAGTCCCTTTAAAATGAAGGTCACATTTGGTCCCAATGAGCGTATTATTTATTTTTTTATTTATTTTTGTTTGAATCCCATTAATAAAATTTTCTTTGGATGAAAAGAGGCATTTTAAGGGATGGGAGAGATGATGTGACCTGCCAGTCACTGAAGCCAGTCACTGTGTGCCATGAGGTGAGAGCACATCTATGACTGCAAAATTAGATGACATCCTTACACTTTTAAATTTAAAATTTCTGGACAATCCTAGCTTTAAAACATAAAGCAATCCTGCATGCTTCCACACTCATTAATCTTCACTTCCAGTTTATTTAAAAATGAATCTTCATTTTCTTCATATTCATTGGATCATATTTATTAAGTTGAATACAATTTATGCAGAACAAATATTAGCTGTAGCACCGAATGACCTACTGAGCTCAAAGTACACAAGAAAAAAAGGAAAACAGTTGTGCTAATAAGATCTGGCTTCACTTACAGCACTCCTGCAACATGAATCACTAGGAAAACCACTTGTTTCTATGACTGAATGGACAGAAAGCAGGACATTACCAACCAAAGAGAGAGAATTGTTGCACGTGTGATTGTTCACAAATGGCTTTGATACAATGAGTCGTTCAGGGCGTTGTCTCTCACCAGGTTATTGCCAACACCCACCTAACCCTTCTTTTGAAAAAACTCAAAAATGTCACCTCACCCTCAGGGAACTCCTGTACCCTGGGTGCTGCAGAGCTCTGTGGGGATTGGGTGTCCTACAGATTATTCTCCATCTTTGGCTGGTGGGAATAACACAGGAAAGGCCCGGGCTTCTCTAATCCCTTCAGACACCTCATCGTGTATTTCCACCTCGGATCCCTGCACTCTGTCGGGATTTTGCCACTGTGAGCCCAGGGAAGCAGATCTGAGCTGATGGTTCAGAGCAACGCTTGCTTCTGGACTCTTGCTAAGAAAGCCACACACTGACATTGTAAAAGTTGATGGAGATTCAAGATTAACTCAGAGATTTCAACAATAGATACAGATTTGAGAGACAGAAGAGTTTTGGAGCTTTCCTGGGTTAGTGGCATTGCTCTGAGCTGAGCCAGTGCAATTTGGAGGCAAAGTTTTGCCCAAAAATCAATTGCTTTCACTGAAAACAATATTTGGATTTTCACACACACCCCCCTCTTCGAGGATGCTTTCTCTGGGAGGTTGTAGGGAAGATGGTCAATGAAAAAAAAAAGAGTAACATTTGAGGATTTTATTTTTTTAAGAGTACCTGCGAATTTGAAGGGCAGAAATAATTACCTTTCCTGCTGTAATAGTCACAGATTTTCACAGCCAAGAGAAAATCACCAGTTGGATTCTTTAGAAACTGTATTTGTACAAATACAAGAAATGGATGTTTGCTGTCATCTCTTCAAACCTCCAATGTTTGCTTCATTAAACTCCATGCAAAATGTTGGTTCATGTGTAGGTCCTTTCCTTTCTGCAATATTTTTCTTCCCTCTCCTCTGTTTGTTCTTCCTTCTTATTAGTGATTCTGAGGATATTTTGTACCTTGTGCACATTTTTTCTTATTAAAAATGTAGAAGTAAATATTGCTCTTAGGGGTTTTGGAGTAAATCCAGAATTAACTTAATGCTGTCATGGAGCTTCCTTCATTTTTGTAGTGCTATATATCAGTGCTCTGAGCCAGAGTCCCTGCACAACATAAAATTTAAATTCTACCCAACAAAAATATTTCAGTGAAATGTTTTTCCATTTTTTCCTCATTAATCAAAATAACATGTTTCACAGAAAAACAAGCCCTGATCACTCTCTTTGTGAAAAACTGAAAGTGGATTATCTTGTTAGAAAATGTAAATCTCTGGAACCAGAATGACACATTTCAACTACCCACAAATCAGATTTTCATTCCCAATAAACTTCTTTTTGGTTTTGTTTTGTTTAATTATAAAAACCTAAAGCCTGTCAAAATCTCAGAATGACACATACAACAGAAAATCAGATTGCTGCCCACCTCTATTGGTTTCTATAATAGTCTTCAACTACAAGGAGGAAAAATGAAGCATTAGGAACAAAAGTGTTTCGATGACAAGATGCATCTGAACTTCTTATTTTCTGACAAATAAGACGAATATCTTTACATTTCTCTTTGCTGCTTTCCAGTTTTCTGACAGTTATTTCTCTACCTTCTTCAGTGCCAACAGAAATGAAAATATGAACCTCGATTTCCAAACTGCAGCTCCCACTCTGTGGCTGTGGGACCGTGCACACTCATGCTGGCTTCATTTTTTGTCTGGTGCCAATTAAAACACACATATACCAAGGCCTGTGTTTTCATCTGACCATGCCTTGATGTTTGTTGATAATCAGGTGTGCATTCCTGGGAGCTCTTTTTTCTCCCTCGGAGAAGCAGGAGATTGCTGTGTGTCTCACTTGACAGATAAGGGTGGCATTGACTCGAGTAGGATCATCAAAACCAACACACTTTGACAGAACAGGCCTCATAAATAATGTGCAGCAGTTTTTACTCTGTCAGTGTAAATGCGTCTCCTCCACCACTGGTTTCCACTTGTTTTATCCAGAATGTCTAAGGATAATGAATAAACCATGCTCCTGTATACATGTATGTATGCATATGTATGTGTATATATTTATACATAATTCATGCCATAAATATCTATTTTGGTCTGGCCCGGAGGTCACATATAAGGGTGGAGGTGTGTTAAGACACTGTAGCTAAAGGATTAATCTAGTTGATGCTGCAGGTTATTTCATTTAGCAAGAGAAACAGATGAATGCAGATCATCTTGATGCAGTCTTTTTTCCTTTCTTTTTCTTTTTTTTACCCCACAAAGAACATGCAGCGTTTGTGATCCCCACTGGAAAGTTCTTTTGCTTATCACTCCTGGCTGTTTCCAGTCATTAATTGGCCCCAAATTGCTCATTAAGTTTTTCTGAGCCTGCCAGTTCTCCGAAGCTGTATGTGGTGCTTCCTTCTGCCTCCTCTCTTTGGTTCTCTTGTCACATAAATCTTCATAAACAAGAGTCATTGCCTTTCCTTCCCCGTGTCGTTTAAAGGAGTGGCACAAGTCAGTGTCTTGGGTTTGTTTCCAGTTTCTGGCTCCACACAGGAGCATAAATTGTTGATATATTCGCTTTTGTTTATAAAATATATTTGAAGAACATAAACAAAAGAAGAGACATATTTTGCTTCGAGCTCCATTTATTGGGCAGATTTTACACCAACCTACTTCAGTGATATTTAACCTGTTTGTGACTAAGAACACAAAATTGATAACTTCAGCATACAATTTAGCCTCTCTGGTTACCACATGGCCTTCAGCCTGTTCCATCTTTATTTTCTCCACAGGATAAAAGACACTCTTTGTTTTCTAAATCACTGTGCAAGTCCCCATTGCTCATTTGCAAACTATAATTTACACAGTGCTGCAACACTTCAGTATTGAAGCACCTGGAAAAAAACCAAGAGCTGCACAGAAAATGTGCAGTATTTTCTGGAAATTAGCCCCCAGGATTGTGGGGTACAGAGCCCATTTTTCTCTGTCATTTGCAGAAAAAGAAGATAATTGAGACCTCACTGATGTATAATTAGTACCCAAGGAGTAACATCTTCATTGGACAAGAAGGAAGGAATGGAGAAGGGTCCTCAGGAGAAAGGTCTCTGACTGGAGCTGTTGGCATCAGCCCTGGATGCGATTGGATTTTACAGATATGATACACTAATAGAGGCACTCGTCCCCCAGAACAGGAAATGCCTCTGAGCTGGGGCTCCCAATGCACTAATTACTCTGTTCAACACAAAGACAGTGGTGAAGTGGTATTCTGATAGAAAAGCCATGTTATCTGTGTGCCCTGGGATTCCCACTCAGTCCTGCACCAGGTGCCCTCCACCTGAGAATAAATGACAAATTACTTTTCTACTTTGTTCTTTCTCCATTACCTCTGAAATGCAGGACGTAGTCTGTGGAATATTTTCAGATCACCTTGTTCTCCCCAAAATATCCAAAACATGGCTCAGTTCATGGCACTCAGAAAGTGACACGTCTAACTTGGTTTTAGTGTATTCTAGGACATTTTTGCCTTTCAAGTGGAATTGTACACTCCTGATGAGTAAGAGTATGCTCTGTTTAAATTGCTCAAATACATTGTAAGGGAGGAGGAGAAGATGAGAGGAAGGGAACAGTGCCTATGGAAAACTAAATCCTCTCTCTGGTTTCTTTGCACAAACCAGCCTTGTCTACACCCCTCAGGGTGTGAATGAACCATTGCACCCTGTGCTCCTGCAGGGTGTGAGCAACCAGCCCACGGCCTAGGATGTCCAGAGGGAGAGCTGAGAGGGCAGGGAGTTCATCCCAGGCTGCCCAGGATCCACTGGTTGCATTTTGAAGATGGGCTTGTTGGTTTTTTCTCTGTTTCCTTGGGTTTTGCTATTGAGGGAGGAAAAGTAGGTTTAAGTTATGGTCAGAAACGTGACAAGTTTAGAATTGGTTGACAAATCCAATATATTGCTGGCAAAGTTTGTGAAACAGCAAAGTGCAAGAGGTTGGAACATCTACAGTAACAAGTAAGAAGCAAATCATGACAGAGTGAGTGACTAGGGTGTTAAATAAAGTCACAACAAAACCTGTCACGGGTTTTCTGACAAGCTTTGGAAGAACACCTGACAAGGTGTTCTCACATTAATAGCAGCAGTTATTGTTTGATTACTTTAGTACTTTGAATGCAACAGGGCTGTTATTTTGTCTCTCTACCTTCATAAGAAAATTTTTTGGTCACCTTATCCCAGCTTGGCAAAGCTGCTGAGCAATTTTGTTTTCATATTAATTTACGATGTCCCTTTCCTATGGGGAGATGATTTTATTTTGACAAAGAGCAGTGACACTCGAGAACTCCTGATATTTAATGTATAGAGAAGGTCAGGAATTTATGTCTGTGCTGGGGCAAATATTACAGTCTCTGTGCCAGAGATGGATGGCACTCGTGCTATGCCTCACTGCTAAGGGAGACGGTAAATCAGAAGATGTTACTTCTCACCTTGCTGAAGCTGTAAAGTGAATATAGCATTTCTTTATATTGAGTGATCCAGTTAGGGACAGGGAAGGTCAGGTCACACAGAGCTGGGCTCCCCAAAAGGCAGAGCTGCCTTCCCAGAGTAACTGAGACACCTTTCGAGACACAGAATACAACATTCTGGTAGCAAAACTTAATAAATACCTGGCTGTCCATCACTGTCTCTTTGCATTGTCATGATGAAGCTTCTTCCTGACATCTGATTTAAAAAGAGATTGAATTGTCACTTCTGTTAATGCAGGGTTTACGCTGCTCTCGCCATGGATCAGCCCAGGGTGCAGAGCTGGTGAGGCAGTCCCTGGGAAATCCCATCAAATTATGGGTGGGGAACACTCAGGCTTTGCAGGACGGTTTTTTTTTCCTTTCCCGTGCTCCACTCCATTACCTCATGTTGCTGTGAGATCTGACAGGCAAACCTGAGGCAGCAGCTCCTCGCAGGGAGCTCCCCAGCCCGTCTGAGTGGCTGTGAAGGGAGGTTTGGGCAGGTGTGGCTTGGCCCCTTCCCCTCCCAGCCTCGCACAGAGCAGCCTGAGCCATCAGGGGCTGCTCCATGCAGCTGCTCTGCTGCCTTTCGGGACACCAGGCATCCAGTGTGACACTCAGGTGGTTTTGTGGGCTTGCTAAGAATATTTCAGATCAGTCAAATCAACTGATGCACATGGACGCTTTCCCTAAATTGGGAAAGTGTTCTAAAGCTTGCTCTAAAGCTAAGATTGCACATTAACTTCTGAATTATTTCATAAACTTGTATTTTTTTTCTTTAATTTTGCTTTCCTTTGCAGGGTATTCGCTTTGTGGTTAAAATTTGTGGATTGCTCAACCATCTCACACCTTTTCAAGAATCCACCTTTGACAATATTCAAAATAATGCAGTGACACAACAAACAAAAACTGGCTTGCAAAGTCCAGAGATTACACATTCAAGCCCGGGTTTTTATATTACCATATTTATTTGCTGAAATAAGTGAGAACTAAAGGAGGCCAGTGCCACAGGCAATCTGTGTCACCAGCTGCAACGTGCATCTTAACGGGTAGTTTATAAGCAAATTCTTTAAAATTTTTTTCTAAATAGTTCGAAGGTTTTTCTTCTGCATTTGGATCTGTGCTTGATAATATAAGAAAAATAATCGAAACAAAAACAGGCTCTCTGATAGTATAATATAAAATTACTTAAATTCGTTTAGCTGTGGGCATGGAATAAGAAAAAGATGTAAAGGATCCTGACCTGTGGGAAGAGGATTGGCCTCTGGAAAGAGAGTGAGGGTTTGCCTTTTATGTTTGGTGCAAATACAGATCATTCAGCAGTGAAATGTGCAGTAGTTACAACGTTAGCTGATTGGAGAGTTAATAACTTTGACGCAGAGGAATTAACAAAAGGAAATAGATGGCATTTCTAATAGCAGTTAAGAGGAATAATTGTTCTATCTAACAACTGACTGAATAAGATGTCAGGCAATATCAGCATCAAAAGGAAGGTAAATGCCAAACAAGTAAATGAAACAATGATAGCTTCAAAGCTGCAACATTTGATTGGGAAGCAAACGAGCCTGGCATTATGTAAGGACTTGTCTACCTGGGGAGATTCATCAGTGTGACTTTCTGGGGATAATTGTACCTTTCAAAGCCACAGAGCCTCACAGAGGAAAGGCACTTGGAGTGCAGAATGAGATTCTCCACGTGAGGAGTTGCAGAGCTGTAGCTCCAGTTACACCGAGGGGTTCCGGGGGTCGGTCTGCCCGTGGGCACAAACCCCAGAGCGTTCGCTGAGCTGTTGGCAGCGCCTGCCCCGTGCCCCTGCCCCAGGCTGTGCCGTTTTCCCTTGCCCAGCAGAGCCAGGGCTGCAGGGGCATCGATGCTGTGACAAGGTGCAGAGCCAGCTGAAGAGCCCCGTAGTTGTTCAGGCTGTGACACATCGAGGAGCAAAGTGACAGCCCCACGTGGGAATCATCTCTGAGATGCATTCAGGCTCCTCGCACACGAAACAACCCCGCCGCTGCCATAGTCTGCTATGGCATATTTTCCAGTTGTGTTAATATAATTTTTAACATCCTTTAACCTGCTTGCTGAGAAGAAAAATGAGAGTCTGATGTTCTCTACACCTTAATTAAGTTGATAAATAGTATCTTCGTGACATGCGAATAAAAAGTTAACTCAGAGCTTTGTGTTTGCGAAGAGTCAGTAATTTTCATGACTCAAGTTTTAATAAGCTGGATTTGAAACTCAGTTGACTGGGAGGCAATGAGGGAAAAGGAAAGATCTAGCACTTCTTTCTCAGCACCTCACACACTTGGCTTCGGATCTCTGAAAAACTCATTCTGGTGAACACGGAAGAACTCTTTAAATGGGAAAATTCAGATCTAACAGGTGAAAAAGCCTAAATTAACAGACCTGGGAAAGAAAAGATTCATCTCCCATCGGAGGGTGTGAGCTGATTCAATGTGCAGCAGTGTCTGCCCTGTCCTCTGCTTCTGAGGAAAGCACTGACAGGGACCCCAGCAGCCCCGAATGGGGACAGTGACACCCCACAGGCACATCCTCGTGCTTCCGTGGGTTCTGGGCCTCCCGAGCAGCTGTGCCACAGCTGGCAGCCAGTGCCCAAGGGCACAGCTGGAAGTTTGCACCCCTCCCACCCCAGTGAGAAATTCCAGCAGAGCAGCACCCACCCCTGTGCGTGAGCCTGCATCTGGGCTCTGCCTCTGCAGACGTTACAGCTGGAAGGAGCCCAAAGACAGCACTGCCTGGAGAACATTTTATGGTTTTAACACGCTTATGTACTATTTGGCTCTTTTTAAAATCACTGTAAATGCATAAAGATTACAGGTGCTCATGTAAGCTATATTTTAGAAGAAGAAAAATCAATTTTTCATTCATCAGTGGCAGCTTGCAATACAACTGGAATATTACCTGAACCAAGTAAACAGAATTATCCTCTAACCTGAATAAGAAAAATGTAGCAGAAAGTCTTTATCTCTCTATTTTCAACTTATATTATCTAAGTTTGACTGTGATTTAAAGGAAAGAAGGGAGGAGAAGATGAGCCAAATGCAGAATTGTTATGAAAGAAGCAAAACCGAGCCCTGTGAAAGGCCTGTGAAAGGTTCGCAATGGAAATGATTTTCAGTTTAAATTACTTTTGCAGGACTGTAATGTGGCACTCAGGAAGCTTCCGTGAAAAGCCCGTTCTTTTTTCTTCTATATTTTTTTTCCTTTTCTTGGTTCGCGTTTGTATGAACTGCCTATGGTCCTGAAAAATACCTGTTTTAAATGTTCACCCCTATGTTCCTGGACTCTCTGAGCACTTCACACACATTAAGAGTTTTTCTTCTATAAATCCTCTGTAAACATTCTATCGTTGTTATTATTATCCTCCTACAACAGTTATAAATTCCTTGAGGTCACATTAAAAGAAATGGGCACTGCATTTTTTTATAGAACTTTCTTTTCCTCATGTGCTTAGGCTCGAGATCTATTTGTAGAAATCTACCCACAAAACTCCAAAAAATGGTACCCAGATCGAGGAGCATTCCCTGGACAGCAGCAACATCCAGCAGTGCACTGTGCTCCCTATGTTCCAGCCCTAAACGCTTCCCGAAGGTGTTGCATCCCATTTTCCCCCATGGAATACTGTTTTCAGATGTTGGATGAATCTCAGTGACAGACACAGAGAGCAGGACAGCCCCACTTGTGACACAGCAGAACATTTTGGTGTTTAGAGGTAAAGTTTTGGATGCTTTTTGAACTATATGTTGTAATTACTGTGTCAGAATGAATGGATCTGCAGCACTCAGTGTGAGCAGAGTGTTCTGCTCAGGGCATTTTCTGTGTCGGGTCCACATCTCACTTTTTTCAGGAATATTCATCCCCTGCAGTAACACAACTGGCCAATGACCCCGGGCTGCGCACGGAAACAACAAATGAAAATCCACTCCTGCTGGGATCCCATGACTTTCACACTCATGGCTTCTCTCCTTCTGAAAGTAGAAAGAGAAATGTAGAAATGTCTTCAAAACTTACATTATGTAGTCTCTCATAATTTACCCTCCCTTTTAACATCTAATGACAGAATTTGACTTTGTGAGCTTTTCCTTGCTTTTTTGAAGTCCACACGGATTGATATATTCCTAAAAAAAATTTTAAAGTGTGGTTTAATTTTTCAGTAAAAATTGGGGGAAAAAGGCATGTAATCCTAAATCTATCAATATAATATAGTACAATAATAAATATAATATAATAAATATAATATAATAAATATAATATATAATATTGTATAATATGGTATGGTATGGTATGGTATGGTATGGTATGGTATGATATGATATGATATGATATGATATGATATGATATGATATAGTATAATATAATAATCAGTTCTGTTCTTTCCATGTGGAGTCATACACAACATTTTACAAACAGGTAAATGTTTCGAAATCAGGGATGATTGCCACACTCAGGGGCCAGCAGCTCTCCTGGAAAATGCTCTGTGCTCCTAAACTTATGGATCTAGAAGCTACTAAATTCTATTTATGTATCCAAATTTGCATCTCTTAATGCTTTGCAATTTTTTGTCTTCTATACTTCCAGATTTCTCTTTAATTTAAAGATTTTAGGACAGTATTGTTTTCTTTTTCTAAATTTCTAGACCATGTTTTCACCTCCTTGGGCTTTTATAGTTTCACCTTTCATCTTGGAAATAGGTCTGCATTGATGTGAAGATGATAATTGTCGTGGAAAAAAAATAATTTTATTGAGCCTCGGGTTATTTCTCCCTTGATATATTCTAGATAATTTTCTTTATTCTAAACTCTCTAATATGTTTCTTGAGTCAGCAGAAGTTTATTGTGTGAACTTACTAGTTGCCAGTGATCTCTCCTGGAAAATGGATAGCATCTGGTTTCTTGTAAGACCGATCTTGTCATGTTTTTTAAAGACACCATCTGCTTTCCAGTGCTCCAAAGGGGACTGTGGCGTCCAGTGGGATTTTTATCATATGTTTGCCTCCTTTTCTGAACATCTGAATATTTCAGAGAGCAGCTAAAGGCATAATTCTTCCTCCTAAACAGTATAATTCTTTATATATTAAAATCACATGGATGTATTTTCAGCGAATTGAGATTGAAGTCGTAAAATGCTTTTCAGAAATGTTATACTTAATGATACACTTCCGTATTTAATCATAGATATTTAGTGTGTACTCATCAGAAGCAATTTTTGGTTCAGAGTCATTGCAAATATATTAAATTAGACACAACAGACCCATTTTCTGCAATAGGAGCTTTGGATTTGGTCCCCTACAAATTGCTCACCAGAACGCTCTCAGAAATGCCTTTTAGTATCACCAATCACATCTACATTTTGAAAAGAACAAACAAAATCTAGCTTTATTCAACTGTGAATTCTATTGACCTGATTGAGCAACTTCTGTTCCTGTGAAAATCCGTTCCTTGCATGCTAATTACAGCAGAACCCTTTCGTCAGGAGCACGGCGGGCGTGGGTGAGGATTCCACTGACATTTTATTTCCTTTAAGTCTAACTCACATCCCAGGCCCTTTCAGGCACCAGCAGCAAAGCACATGCTCGGTTTTAAGCAGGAGCTTTAGTGTTTTGTTGAATTAGAGGTTTGGCGACTGGTGGGAATACTAATGGGAGTGAAGTCATACAGGTGCTTGGAGCTTGAAAGATCCAAACCATAGAAATAGTAGAAAAATAAAACATAATTCTTTGTGTCGTCTGAGGTCCCATTCTGTGTTTCAGGACTGAAACAATAGGACTGTTTTGCTTGCCACTATTGAAAAAAAGTATTTATATCCACGTTGTGCAAAGTCCTTTTCCCTGACCCCTGTTTCAATGCCTGACTGTGGAAGATCCGCGGCAGAGGCTGAAGTACCTGAGTGTGCTGTTCGCAGGGCAATTTCCTTAACAAGGCTCTTGAATTTACCAGGCTGTTCTCATGCAATTTGTCTCTGTTCTCCTCTACATCCAACACGTGCCAGATGTCACCCCCAGCCTGGTTTTGTGTGTGAGTGAGAGATGCTCAGTGTGAGGGACAGCCCAGCAAATGCAGCAGTGCATGCACCTTCTTGGATGAGCAGCAGCGCCTGGTGCTCCACGGCATCAGGCTGCATTCCCCCTGGATAATCCCAGGAAACGCCACCCCAGCCCCATCTGTTCCTGTCAAAGAGGTTTTACAGAAATAGGGAGGGCACATCCCTGCCTTGATTTATGACATTGACCAATACCCCATCACAATCTCTTTATATACAGAATATTCTGCGTTTGACCTTCTTCATCCACACTCATCCCATGTGTCCTTGTAGATTGCTACATTTTATGTGTGCAGATGCACAACTCAAATAATGTGTAAAATATTTATGCCTTCATACTATGTTAGAAAAAAAGACAATATTTTGCTGCATACCTTAAAATCACTTTGCCCCTAAATAAAAACTCTTCCAGAGAAACAAGATACTGTATAATACTGAATTCTTTCTCGTTGCCTAGAATGGAATTATATCAGAACACTTGATTCAAACACCACTGTAATACAATGAATATTAAGCTCCGTTTCAGCCACTGTGAATAAATGAGATTATTTCTATTGAGGTGGGACTTTATCACATAACATCCATAGATGTTTGTTGGTCCTTATTTTTCATTACAGGTGTTAAGCAGGTGATTAAGAAGTTAAGCAGGATAGATCTCTGTTCAGTGACATTCTGTCAACAAGTGCTCCAGCCCGCAGAGATCCTGGCTGAATGTTGCTCCTTTTCACTTTCCAGGTCATGCCACTCCTGCTGTCAGACAAATACAATAGGAATTACTCAATTTAACACCATTTCAGTTCTAATTGAATTCCATTTGCTAAATCCTGAATAAATACATTACAACTGCAGCTTCGGTCAAACAGAGAGAAATAGCCATCTTATAATGACTCCCCTGTGGATTTAATGCCTATTCTATCTGTTAGAATAATGATTCCTACATCACTGGAATATATTTAAAGGATAATAGTTATTTAAACATGCCAAGTCTTTATACAGCAGATAAGTATTTTTAATTTGCATTTATGGAATGAAAAGGATGGCTAGAAAAACTGGTTACCGATTTGTCTGTTTTCTAAAGTGTCTTGGTATCAGAGCAAAGACACAGGATTATGAAAGGCCTTTGTGCTTGCTTTGAACAGCAGTCTTAGGTGGGGAAAAAGGGCAGCATCAAGGATGGGATCCACATCACCAAATACAGAAAACTGACACGGAAATGCACCCTCTGCTCATCAGCCCTCATGGTCTGCTGGGGAAATGAAACCTCCTACATGGGACTCATCTTCATGGACAGCAGATCTATGGAAAAGGTTAGAGGACTTAGTGATCTCAGGAGGCTTAAATTCAGATATTTTATTGTAGGGACCTGAAGTTAGGTGAAATGTATCCCCCTGAAGACCACAATGAGCAGTCCATTTGTTGGAATTTGGGAGGAAAGGTAGCAAAATGCTGAAGTTTAAGGGAGGGGAGGAAGTGAAATTGTTTCACTTGTAAAGAAAAAAAAACAACAAAACCACAAAAAATGCAATCATTCATTTGTTTCAAACCAACCAGGTAAATATTTCAACTTTAAATATCACCCATTTTTTCCTTTCTTTTCATAAGAGATATGAATCTTGGTTGCTGATGATGTCAGCAATCACCTGGAAATGGGAGGCAGCATTCCCCAAATCCTGCTCTGAAGCAAGCAGAAGGAACTCTTGAACCCACACGTCCCTGTGTGAGATGAATGTCATGGTCCCTGAAGCAAGGCAGGGACTCGGAGATCTCTGACTTGCAAGTTTTGTGAATGGTCACCTATATCCTGCTTTCTTTTTTTTCTTAATCAGTCCAAGTTATTTGCCAAGCTTGACTCAAAATGGTGAATAATTTCAGTTCTAATTAACTTTTTTTTTGAATAAACTATTCACAGCCTCCCACTCGCTCTGCCTCCAAAATTCCATCTTTAGCACAGATCTTGTGAAACAATGTAGATCATGAGAAGGGAAAATCTCATAGAAATCATGCACTTTCCAGAACTTCTTTTAAATATAATGTGTCAAGCGCAAGGGTCTTAAATATACATGGTTGTAAAAACATATCAGTGCCAGATGCTTGTTTGGGGCTGTGTTCCAATTAAATCCATTGAAGCTTGAGCTGGAGGTTACAGTTCAGAATTCCCTGAGGCTGTGAATGATTCTGGCTACAGGGGTGGATTCCATCCCTCTGAACAGACGTGGTCTAATCCGATTGCAAGGTTTCTGCTCCCTTCACCCCTCCCACCCAATTAGCCAGCTGATGATATTTGTGTCTTGGTAGCAACATTTTTCTGAGGAAGCTCTTTGCCCTTTCTGGTGAGTCAGAGGCTGACTCTCAACAATGAAGAGTTCAAAGACTCATGTAATGTTTTGTCTCAGAAAGTTGCCTCGAATGTTAAATGAGGAGAATGAACACTGAGAGGGAGAGAGCTCCCTTATCACCAGGGTGGAGAGGAGAGGAGAGGAGTTACCTCCAGGCACGGTGCTCTTTCTTCTGTACCACTTCCCCTTTTTCTATACTGTTTTCCAAACATTCAAAAACCCCTTTGATTTTTATTTTACCCTGAAGAGTTTTTAATGTTTTGCTAATTTTCCAAGCGCAGATCACCAGGCAGATGTAATTCACCCAGAAATTAGCTAAAACGTAGCTATGGCAAAAGTACCGTGTACCAGGAAATAGAATTTATGAGCTAAAAAATGTTTGATCTGTTGTGTGTGATTTTTTCTGTTTTGGCATTCCTGCCCAGTCCTTTCAAGGTGAAAGTTTAAAGCTGTGCAGGTGGCAGAGAGGCTCCTGCTTTCTTTACCTGTGGTTGCTCACTCACAGCTCTTCCTCCCCTACCAAAGGAGAGTTGATTTAAAATATATTCACAATAGTGCTGCAGGAAGTTATGTTTTTCTTTCACAGCTCCTGGTAAATACACACCCTGGGGTGAGTTGTCACCTGGTGGTATCACCATGGGTGGTGAAAATTTCTCGAGTTCAGGATTTTTAACAAGTAAAGAACACAGCAAGGAAGCTTTATTTTTCAGTTGAATGAATGGGTGAGATATGGAGCTACTGAATTTGCCAGACTGCTTATTTTCTGCTGATTTTACCATCTTTGGGGACTGAATTATTGAGAGAATAAGTGAATTTCCACCCCCCTTTTTAGTTATTTAAGTATGCTTGTGTACTACCTTATAAAAATCAGAAACTCAGTGTTTCTGTGACTCTGTGTTGTTTTCACACGTGATGGTATCCCTAGACTTGAAAAATAAGTAAGAATGATTTGTAAAGGTGGCCAGATGTGCTAGAGGATGATTTACATCAGAATATATGGGTTCCATTTTCTAACAGCTTGCGCTACCCTTGTTATTTTTCCCTTGCTTCATCCTTTATCTCTTCTCTTCTCTTCTCTTCTCTTCTCTTCTCTTCTCTTCTCTTCTCTTCTCTTCTCTTCTCTTCTCTTCTCTTCTCTTCTCTTCTCTTCTCTCCTCTCCTCTATCTTCCTCTCTTTTCTCAGGGTGACCTTAAACTAATCTAATCTATGTAGATAAAAAACCCCATCTTCTACCTAATGAAAAGATAAGATAAACCCACATAGATTTGAGGTGTATGATACACTGTTATGTGCTTACAAACCAAAATGTATTGGCAGCAGCCCAAAAGTGTCCTAGAAGATACACAGAAATAAGACAGACAGGTAGAAACAATTATTGATCAAGACCTTTTGTACTGGGAGCCAAAGTTAATAACATTTTATATCAAAATCAAGTGTGGATCCTGAGGGTGAGAGATGTATGCTGAAAATATTTGGTTGTACTTCTCTATGCACAGGCTTGTAGGGAAGCAATTCAAACCCAGTAGCATGGGGGCAGAGAAATGGGAGGCCACAAAAACTTTGGAAACGTAAGCACTAATCAATCATTATTCGGTCTTTCTCCAGCTAATGTGGCTACATGTGGCCAAACACAACTAGATTGGAATTTTTTTAAATTTAAAATCCCTTGGTACACAGAACAACCATTTCAGGAAAGAACAGCCAGATTATTGTATTTGCAATACACATTTTAGTCATGCTGTTTAATTAGCGAGAACAAACGTAGTGTGTGGTCACAGTGTAAAATGAAGAACCTCAGTTAGGAAAGGGCTGAGAAAACAACATAAAGCTGTAGGCTTTGCAGAGCAGAGCTGTGTTTCAGCTCAAACACAGTTATTGCAGCCGCAGAGTTGCAGGCACAAGTCTGCTTGGACCCTTCATACGTTTTGTTATTTTGTGTGTGCAGTTGGAATAAGGAAATGTGGAAGTTTGCAGGAAGATCAGGTCCGTGTGGGAAAGATGGCAGAGGTGATGCCACAATTCCTGTATCAGAACACAGGATTAGTCTGTGGCAAGGCAGGGGTGTGAGTTGGACAGATTCCAGAGCATCCCTCTCGTTGCTGAGTGCAGCATATCCTGGATGCAGGAGGCAGGCTCGCTCAGTGAAGGTGCTGTGTTGTCAGGTTGGACTGAAGGAAGGTTTTACCATGAGTATTTTGGGTGTGATCTGTGCCAAATAAAATCACCACTACAGACTGAGACAGCTGTGAACAAGGAACAAACCTGAGCATCCTGGCTGCATTTACCCATTGTCCCTGTGAAATAACCACTCCTCCTGTTTTAGGTGTAAGGAATTGTCTGTAGCCCTGGACTCGCACGTTCACAGCAGGAGGTTTGGAAAGTTTTACCTGCTCCTTTGTGGGCATTCTCACTCTCATCTCAAATTAATGAACTCGAGGTCTTTTTTTGGGTAGGCATGTTGCTCCTCTAGAGGCAGGTATGTGACTGTTTCTTTAATGTGTCATTATGACTGGGTGGGAGTTTTGTCCAACCAGAATTATTTTATCCTTTCCTCTTCCTACCCCGCAAAAACATGTGTAAAATATTTTATTCCCTTTCTTCTTCCAAGATTTGCTAATTATGCTACAAGTAGAAACCTTAGCCTTTACTTCCTGTTACATTTAAAAAACAAAGCTTAAAGACAGCATTACCTGTAGGAAAGATTTCTGGCAGAAGAAATTTCTATTCTCACAACAACACTCAAGGCTAAGTTTGTTTTGATTGAACACTCTTCAAATGTTTTGTTGATTTGTTTTCTTTTTTTCCCTTTATACAAAAGAATAGCTTTTCTTTAAAGGAGAAATTATAATCTAAAGTCTCTCTCATACTTCGGAGGTTCCCTTAGATGCTATAAAGAATATTTCTTGTTTCAGAACAAAAAGGGAAATGAAGATGTTCTCCATTTCCCGAGTGTCTGATCTGCATAACTGAAAACTGGCCACTGGGAAAAAATCCCAAAGTATTAAAGTAAAACAGGATTTCATTTCTTGTGGAAAATTCAGAGAAAGTAGATTAATAAGTCATATACATTTGAAAAGTATGCTTTTTACTTTTTTTCTTCTGTTATCTCCCTCACAACTGGTGATTCCACTGCTCTTTGTTTCTTTCAAGGCATTTTAAAAATAGACTAATATCAGGTCCCCATGAGCTTCAAAAGTCCTTCAAAATTCCAAGAACTCCACAAGCAGGGCAATATCCAGTCTTTGGAAAGGGTCCAAGCACTACAGTGAACCCCAGTTAAAACTCATGATCAGTTCACACTCCATCAGCCACATCGCTCACGTTTTGGAGCTGTGAAGCATCTTGCTGCCATTCCATCTCCCCCCCATCATTCCCGAGCCTGAATTCTTCCTCACCTCATCAGAGACCACAAATGTAAATACACGTGCACGCCCTGAGCTGCCCCCACAGGGCACAGCCCAGACCACCCAGCCTTTGGAGCTCAGGTGTGGATGACGGATTTGGCAGCCCGATTCCAGATTCCTGTTGCAATAACAGCATCTCTTCCTTCGTGTCCAGGTGGGAACGCTGCATCTCCTCTGCCGGTGCTCTGTGCTGAACACAGTCCCCCGGGCTGAGCAGCAGAGCAGGAGGTGAGGGAGCAGCAGCAGACCCTGAGGGCAGCTCGGTTTTCTCAGCAGTTCTCAGAGCAGCATTCACAGCTGCCTCGGCAGCTTCACGAGGCACAGCTAATTGTGACAGGGAGCCTCCACTCCTTGCAGAAATGGAGGCAATAACATCCATGTGGAAGGTGGTCTTGTGCCTTTAGACCTTGGGAGAACTGTCCTCAGATCCGCAAATGTGATTTTACCAACTTAATGGGCTCTGCTACCTTTTATGCAGGTAAGCAAAGTGAAATTCTCACACTTAGGCTGCGTTTTCCACTACAAGGATTTTATACAACATGAGACAGTCTGACTCATGACCTTGGATATGAAAATTAAATAGCACACATGCTTGCATAATTTGCATGTGTTTCTGAAGATCTGAGCTAACCTGCATTAACGATACACCTCAGTAGCACTGGATGCTGAGATCACCTAGCTGGGAGTTTCTAGGAAGTATTTGTCATGAAGCTGTGGCAATTACTGAAATGACTGTGCATTTCTTCTATTGATTGTTGGCCTACGAAAATAAAATTACATTTGGCTCCAGATGATTCATTTTCTCCACTGGAATATCGGTTTGCTCTGTGCTGAGACCTATCAATAAAAAAATATACAGTTAGTGGGCTGGACATTACCATTTTTCTTATTCTGAAAACATCTCATTATAGACTTAAAAAAAAAAGGTAACCACAGTGAGATACAGACAGGTAAACATCATTTCATGTTTGTATCTTGTGACTCTTATTTCCAGGAGTCAGGCTACTTACAGGCACCACCAAAATACTGAGAGATGTGTTTAGAAAAGTCCTCATGCAGACACAGGAAGGCACAGAAGGTAAAAGGACCGACAGTGGAAGTAATTGGGTTGAAAGGATGTGTGGAAATTTGGATGAGGTAACCTCCTGCCTGTTGAGTCACTGGCTGTCTGATTTGTGTCACTGCTGCCTGGTAATGTGGCACTAACAATTTAGAAGGCTAGGAAACATGAGAGGCATAATTTAGGCCAAGATGCTTATCTTTGGTGCCTGGATTTTTCTTCTGTGTTATCCATGTTTAATCCTGCAGGCACCCGTTTCTTGAAAGCAGATGCAAATCCCCAGCATTAATGATTGTACATAGGTGGCAAAGCTGTCTGCTGGAAATTTGGTTCTGTGTTCATAAGGTGGTGGCATAAAGGAGGCACCATTTAACTTTAATTGTGATTTGTGCAGGGAACTTGGAGGATTCCTCACACAGAGAAGATGCCTTGGGTTGGTAAATGCAGACAGAATTAAACCAGTCATTACAAAGGAAAATCATAAACACAGTAAGTGTTTATCAGCAAATGTGCTTACATTTTAGTGCTTCTAATGAAGCAGAATTTTTAAAATGTGCCATATTTGATTCCAGCCCTGTAATATCATGGTTAGTTAACAAAGCCCCACTGTCACAGCCTCCTGCACAGACCCAGTGATCACTCACTGCTATGGATGAACATCTCAAACACTCTCGAGATTATTTGGAACAGAGGCTTTGATTCTTCTTCATCTCGTGGCCATTTAGTACCAGCCTAACCCCTCAGAACCAGGACAGCTCCAACTCCTCTGTGCACATCCTCCCTGGCACGATGCTGGAGGCTTCCCTGATTGCTTACAGCCGGTTGTGGCACAACCATTTCATGACAGAGATGCACAGAGCTCCTCAGATAGACCTGGACACATCTAACAGGTTCAAAACATTTTCCCTTGAGGTTAACATAATGATTCCTGCTGATTTCAGTGAGCACGGGGCAGGGCCCTCAGCGCAGCTTTCACCCAATATGTTCTAAAATGAACATTTCTTGCCAATATTTTCAGGTTTATTGTAGCTTCCTTCTGCCTCAGGCAAGGAAAAACAACAGGACACAATGACAGCACATTATATTGGAAGTAGCATGATAAATTCTAAATAGATATAATTAGCATGTGACCCCAAAGAGACCTTCCTATAATTAATATTGAAATATGGTGCATGCATTATATAGGAAAACATATTGTGTATTCAGAGGGGAGCCTTTGGAGAATGGAGGTCTGTCTGTAACGGCTTGTCATTTTTTCATTTTAATCAGAATTGAAAATTCTGCACTTGAAGAAATAGAGAACGATCATTAAAAAACACTTGGACTTTAGAAAGACACCACCTGCTTCGCTTTCCTCTTTTTTTTATTGTGACAGTGGTGAAAAAAAACCTCTTAAATCTTCAGCTGGGGAAATGTGCACTAATGGGGAAACAGACCTCTGAGGAGCGAGCAGACTGACAAGCTGTTCAGGAGCAGGAGGCTTTTCAGCAAATAATATTCACTCCTCTGGTTGTTTTTGGTAGATTATGTCATATCTAGAAGTCCATACTTATTCGAATCCAGCAAAGTGAATGAGTAACAGATACATAATGAGCATCCATGAAAAAGGGAAAGAACATCTCAGATACAAGGTGAAGATTAAGAGGGGCAAAGCCACCAGTGAGCTGGGGATGTGCTGCCTTCTGAGTGACATTCAGCTCCTATCACACAGCAGCTCATTACACAGTCTGTTTATACCAGAGGGAAACAAATATAAAAGTTAGTCCTTTATATTTCACATTAAATGCAGGGAGTTCAAGGGAACTGAAAGACTTCATTATGGGATCTGATACCATGCTCTGTATTTTGCTGGGTCCTATTTTAAATCAACTGAGTAATTTTTGTGGGTTTTTAAAAGACTTTATATCAAATATTTAATTAACATTAGTTCTGCAACTTTGGGAGCTGAAGCTTTGGATCCAGGATATAGTTTTTTATGGGAATGAATAAATATAAAACAGATGTCAAGCAGAGGCAATAAATTTCATCTTAATTGTAACTCTAGAGATGACTTTCATCACCAAAACATTTTTTTTTTCCTCTTTAGCTTCAATTCTCAGCTCTTTAATTGCCAGTGCACTGTCCAGTTGTATTTCCCCTTCTATTAGTCCTTCCAGTCATATTTTTGCTCTAAGATAAATGTGAGTGCACAGTCACACTGTAGAGTGGTGGACTTTACAACCAGACTGTGCCGTGGCTCAGTCGCTGCAAACTCAACGTTTTGGGTTTTGTGGCAGCTCTGTCTGGTGAGGTTGTTGCCACAGAAGGTTTCTGGCATTTCTGTTCTGCAGATCTCCCACGTGGGATGGTACAACAGACTAAAGGATGGCTGGTGTCTGCAGGCAGCCTCGCTTGCTTTGTGACCTCGCTAGAATTCCTTCGTAAAACGAAGTTTGATTTGGAGCAGAGCTGAGGAGAAGCTCCCGAAGACAGCCCCAGATTGCAGTGGGAAGCGCTGTCAGTCAGTTACAGTCTGGCACTTCTCGCTGAGCTCCTGCCTGGGACTGATGTGTCTCTGGGTTTTGAACCATTGCCCAGTGTAAAACTGAGCTTTCAGACGGGAGTTCATTGCAGGCAACGCAAAACATTCACAGAACTGGCACAATTGGGCCTAATTATTCGTTTCACCATGTGTTCTGAATATTTTCTTCAGTTAATAATTATTCTCCATTATTCTCTCCCTTTGCTAAGTAGTTGTTTAATATTGTGGCTGAAAACAATGAAATTCTTTTCTTATTTTGCATTCCAACTAATTAGTTCTGGGCAATGGGTTGCCCATGAAAACTCCTGACGTTGTCTCATGGCCAGAAGAAATTAAAAAAAAAAATAAAGCAAACTGAGGTTATTATAGAACAAATTATAGATTTCTGCACAATATTGCTCTGTATTTCTGCCTCTTGGCAAGTAAAGCCTTGGATGAGCATAATAGAAAAAAGCTGAACTGTCTTGGGTGTGTTTTATTTACATTAAATGCTTTTAGAATGAATCTGGTACAGATTTAAAAGAATGTAGAAGAGGTTAAAAACAGAGATTTAGGTGGGGGGAAAGGGATGGTGGGAAGGTTCATAGTGCTGGTCATAATGATAATTGAACTTGAATTAATTGAGCATTCGAGGTGCTTGAATCTCCACATTTCCATGCTGTTCATGATATGAAAATCATACGACAAAATGCAATTTTGTTTTTTAATTGCTGCAGAATGTTTGATTAGCTTTATTTCCAGGCCCGTGCTGTTGTTTTTCAGCGCTGACAGCAAACAGTTCATCTTTGGAACACCCTGCACAACGGGCACCCTCAGACCCCAGCAAACACAGGTGTGTTAAGACGTGAAGGGAAAGGTTTCCTGGGCCAGCATCTGACTCACAATCACCATTTGTTGTGATGCTTTGGTAAGTGATTCAGCAAAGAACATTCTATTTCAATCCAGTCCAACTGAAATCTACAGAACCTGGGGGACTGAGCTGGACTATTCCTGAAGACCACCACGATCCTAGCAATAATCTTCTTAATTTCAAACAAACAGTTATTGCAGGTCATTTACAAAATGCGTTTCTGAGCTAAAAGTGCAGTGGCCTCTCAGTTTCTCTGATTTTCCAAGCCATTTAAATTGTCCACTCACTTTTCTTGTTCTGTTGTTAAATAATAAGCACCAAATAAGGATCTCTGTCAGTCAATATTGCAAGTGGTTTTATTTTGCCCTTTTCAAAGAGTGAATACCATTTTTAAGTTGTTACATGGTACTGGCTGTATAGAAAATAATGTTTCTGATGGTGAAATTGCCAGTTACACGTTGTAATTCCTTCATTGACTGTCAGACCTGTCATGTTGCAGAAAGGTAGGTCAGTTGAATTGATTATTAATGGATCCAGTCAAAAATAAGCATTTAGGGTTTTCCTGCCCCTCCCAAAAAAGGACTGGCTGCATCATTTTTCTCTGGAAATGAGTAATGCCTTTATCCTTTTTAGCCAATTAATAAACTGTGATCCCTAGAACAGTAATTTCAGGATCATGCCATTATTTGCTAATTCTTCATTTCTTCGTTTCTTAAGAAAATATTAAAATTGAAGTTGGCCACAGCAGGACAGGCCCATGCATCATGGAAGAAACCAGTAATTTATGATGCTTTTGGAACTCCATATTAACATTCCAGGCTGTAATGAAGTTTCATATCGAACAAGGTCAGGCCTGATTGTATGATTAAACAATTTGAAAATGTTATTAAATGTTTGCATTTCTCCTCAGCTTTTCAGAATGGCTGTTTTACTTTGGGGCACTCCATTAATCAAACCCACAGAGGCTTGGTTGGGTCGTGTTCATTCCGTCTCCTATTCAGACAGGCAGTGACCAGGTTAAACAAGAAGCAGGGGGGTTTTAAAGTTTTCACAAGTGGTTGTTTTTCTTCTTTTCCTTCTAAGCTGGAAATCAGAGATGTGCCAGTTGTTGTGGCCAGGTCTTTCCCATGCCTGGGCCATCACCCTGGGACAGCTCCTGGCTTACACCTCAGCCAGGCATGAGCAGCTTTTGAGCAGTTATTCTTCTGTTGTGCTTCCAATTAATCTTCCACTTTTCCCAGGCTCCCAGGGGACAGAGCTGAGGAGCTGGAGCACACCAGGAGCAGCATCCAGTCCTTCAGAATCTGATGGATTCATCCTGACGCCACCTCACAGCCCTGCAGCCCCTGTTTGCACAGGGAGAAGGAGACACTGAGCTGAGAGGACAGAGCTGAGATCTCTCTGAGCTTCTGGGAGACAGGGGCTGGTTAAACTCAGCTCTCCTAAATCCCTGAACCTAATCAATGTTTTGGGAAACATGTAGAAACCTTTTGCATATTAATGAAGTGCTGTTTGGTAATGGATGACAGGTCCAAATATAGGGTTTGAGCACAGGATTTGGTTTTTTCTCCTGGGATTTAAATAATAGTCTCCACAGCCCCTTAAACACAAACCAGGGTTCAACACATTAATACTTTATGCACTTTTAATTGACTAGGACTGTTATTGAGTTTGCTCTTTGCAAACCCCCATTAATATCCACATTTCTTGTTTGGAAATCTGTAAAACTGAATCCTTCTGCAAAATTACACTAAGCCATCTTTCATCCTGCTACTTAGCAAGGACCTTTGGTCCTTGTTTCTCGCCTCTTTTCCGCAGCTCCAGCACTTGTCAGTTTGTATTATGCACGCCTGTAAACAGCAGAAAATGAAGAAAGATATTATCCAGGTAGAAGGTCGTGGAAGTTTCAAAATGCAGTCTTTGAATAAGCCCGAATTATAATTGCAGTGTTAAATTTAATGTGTGTGTATATGAATGTATAGTTATATAATACATATACATAGTATATATTTATTTTATATGAATATATGCATATATATAAACCTTGTAAACACTTCCTTCCATTGTTGGAGCGAGGCTCCAGCAATTAAAGATATGACAAGAGATTTGCCACTGATATCAGCAGTGTTGGATGATTGCAAGAGGAAAAATATTTAAAAACAATTGTCATGTATGTTTTGTTCTCTGAATCTGCTTTCTTTTGTTTTGGTGGTAGAGCTGATCATCCTCCTGGAGATCTCAAAGCCCCTAATGAGGAAAGAGATCCTAAAGTGAATGCTATTGTTTGAGTCAACCCTGCAGATGAGAGAGAAGAAGGATGGGGAGGCTGCATGTAAAAAATAGAGCAGCTCTGAATTTTCCCAGAAAACTTGTCAAGGAAAAAAAAAAAAAATCTTCCCTGCTGGTATTTTTGCATTACATATTCAGCATTCACAACAAACTCATCATGCCAAGGAACGGGGAGTGCACTGTGAAGGAGATGAGATGGGATGTGGAGTGCTGAACGGCCGGATCCTGCCTGCTGCCTCTCCTTGGGAAGGCCAGGGAAGCACTGGGACAGGGATTCCTCGGGCACCATCCAATTCCCCATGCCTGCCATCCCCCCACCAACACACAGCACATCAGGGAGCAGGGAGGGAGTGCCAGGGGAGCTCAGCAACACGGAGCCAGCAGGATGGTCCCAGGTGCTGCCTTCCAGCTGCTCTGCCTCTCGTCACACCCCAAACACTGTCCCCAAATCCCAAGGGGAGCACCCCGTGGTGTGAAACACCGGGCACGGCCCAGGTGGACTTGCTGTGCTTCTGGATCTACAAGTTTCGTTCTCCTTTTAACAGCCTGAACTGTAAAATAATAAATGTGCATTTGCAGACTGTTATCTGCGGGCCTTGCCAGAGATATGTCATCTGATTATGCATGTAGGTAGCATTTAACATAATCTGCCCTGACACATTCATAAGATAAGACAAAAATAGTGTTTTATCACCGTGCAGTAGCAGCCTCTTATCAAACTCCAAAGTCTTAATTAGGGATTTCTCTCCAGGTCCCCACTTGCCTGATGACCATATAAATGTCTCAATTAGATAATTAATACAGGCCGTAATGCATGATAGTATACAGCAATTCAAAGCCCTAGGCAGGGAGTTCAACACAAATATTTCCCTTTTATATTGCTGGGAATTCAGCTGGATAGATACACGTAGAAGTTCCTCTTACAATATTGATCCTACTCTTTAAATTCTTTATAGTTTCTGTGAGGAAATGCTGTTGTCTCCATTCTTCACAAACACTGAGAGATGAGAGGATATCGGGTTGTTTATGACACTTGGCATAAATGACATTTTGTATTTTATTTCAAATTGTAATCAATATTTGGTCTGTAGTTTGCAGAATAAGGTACAAGATGTACACACTCTACAGGGGGAAATCCCACCCAGTGCTTCATTTATATTCCAAATATATTATCCCTCTTTTTCCTTAACAGAAAGCTTCTTGCAGGTTTAAACTGGGGTTTTGAAGTTCCTTATCCATTTCTGCCACTGTAGGAATTATGTCTAATATTTAAACAAGTTTTTAGTGAATCCGACTAACACTGAGAAATCTTAATCTCTAAGTAATACAAAGCCCCATTATCAGATTTTTCCCTTGATTGTTCTTTTAATATAAGTAGTTGTATTTGTTTATTCCAAGTAATTGGCGAAGATAAAACACTCCATGAAAGGGTTCACAGGGTTTGTGACTCGTGTCTCCTACATGAAGACATTCAAACTTGAACTTCCTTGCTGGTCCAGCTGGGAACAAGGAGGCTCAGCCACCTGGGAGAGAAAATTTAAATTAATTTCCCAGTAGGAGGCAGCTGGATAGGTGGGATCCTCATTTTGGAAGACCTCCATGTTTGCTCCTGGAATTGTGGGAGCAGTGTCTGACCCAGGCTGTGCATAAACAGGACAAAAAGAGCTGGAAATTGAACATTTTCTCTCTGAATCTCACATGTTCAGAAATGGTGATGTCAGAAACTAGAGTTAATTGTACATAGCAAGATCTGAGGCCAAATTTACAAGCAACAGAATATAAGTAAAATTACTGTCCGAAAGACAATTTGAAATTCAGGTGAAGAACTGAGGTCACTGCAACTGAATTTGTGGTATTTTCTTGGAGATAAAACAGTAAGATTTCAGCAGTTCAGAAAGTTTGCTTACAGTTGGATTTATTCTGAACAAAAAGTCTGTTAAAGCAGAAGAAGGAAGCGCGTGAACAGCGGGAAAGGCAGAGAGACAAGGCAGCCAGACTGATGGCACCACTCAGAGCTCGCCCTGGGAAAGTGGATTTCAACTCTTGGAAAATACTATAACAAGTTGTAAAATTCTGGCATCACAAGAAAGTTATTAAAGATGACATACACTGATTAAATCCAGGGAAACCTGAGGATGATTGCAGATTTCTGGTGGTGAAGATACTGCTAAACTCAAAAACTTCCCAGAGAAATTGCAGACCACTATAAATTTATTTCTAAATATGTAAATGCATGCATTTACAAAATGTCAATGTCAGAAGAACCACACTGTTTCTGGACTTGCACCTGACCCTGTTAATGGCATTTGAATTTTGCATTTCTGCTGCTCTCTCTAGAGGACATTTTGGAGAGCTACTGTTCCTTACTATTGTTTGGAGTTCAGAAATTATTCTGTAATATATATAACTCATACAAAGTTGCTTTGAGTACTTTGGACACTTCCCCTAAAATTGAAAATAGTTCCTTCCTCTGTTAAGAGTTTACTTATTTTACAGCTGTTATACTCACTTCTGTCAGATTTTCTGGTATAAAGCTGATTTACCTGTGATATTTCTTTCTCTCCTGAGAAATTCACATCTGTCTCTAACATCTGTCTCAACTCCATTCAAAAAGGGAGGCGAAGGGGTCACATGACATTAATTTTATGGATATACAGCTATTGTTGCATTTCTAACAATAAATCATTTGTTTTTTTCAGGAAGAGCCTGCAACCTCTACCTCAGTGTTTGTCTGAAGCAGAGCTAATGCACAGCAGCTAAAAATAATCTCATGGAAAAAAAATGAAAAATACAGACAAGTCAATGCTGTGAGTTAACACCGACATATTTTTACCAGAAAAAGACCAAAGAATCAGCAAAGCATCAGCTTGTTTCAGCAAAATTTATAGTAGTAATCAGTTCCTGTACAGCTTTGATACCCTTTTGGCTTTTGATTCTTGATTTAAAGCACTTCTCGGGGAATGTTGTGAATAAACCAGCACCCTGCACACAAATACAGTTCACAAAAGGCGCTAATCCTCTCCCCAGAAGTTCCACCTCCTTTTTTAAAGGATTCTGCTCAGCAGAGCAGCTCACATAGGCAGATATCCATTGGGTTTCAGTGCGAGGCAATGTTTTAGGGTCCTCAGATGTGCTGAAAAGTGCTGACTCCCAGGCTGAGCTGGGCCTGGCTGCGGACACACCACCTGGTGGGCGTGGAAATACAGAGCACTGAACCTGCTCCCTCAGGAGCCAAGCAATCCACCAACAGACCCTGTGGGATCCAGGAACCCGAGCGCTCATCGAGCCACCCTTTCCCTCCATCCTCTGTTTCCTAGCACGGCCCCATGGCAGAGAAAAGGAGCAAACTCCTCCATGGATGGTGGTTAAACGAATTTCTTCTCCTTCTATAAAACAGGACAAAAGTTTCCTGACTCCTGAACTGGAGCCCCTGCGTTCTTGGGACTGCACAAATCCTTCCCTAGGAGCCTCTGCTGCAGCCACGGCTGAGAGGCACCATGGGTGCAGAACTGCTTGGGGCAAGGGCTCGCAGTGTTGCAAAACGTGGAATATGTCACGATTGTCTTAAGCCAGGATGTTCCTGGATGTCAGATCCTTGTGCACTTCCAAGCCTAATCAGCCAGAAAGGAAAGCTAAACACGGGAACCAGAGCAGCTGCATCTCTGAGCCAGGACATCCAGGAGTTAACAAGCCTTAGGGATGGATTAAAATCAAGATATGGATGTGTATCTCTGTACACGTTGCTAATTTAGCAGCACCCTCAAGGTCCATGGATCCAACCAACCACAACAGAGGGGCTGTACTCAGAAAGTCACTAAATCCAAATTTCTGTGTGTAAATAATGGCATGGAAAGCCCAGTGGTGGTGCTTGGTTTGTGGAATACATGGAGCACCCAGGCTTGCACAACACTCAAATAAATAATCAATATCTCTCTTGAGTGTGTAACCATTGGCTTGTTGCACACCAGGTAATGAATCCAGTTTTGTGGGCAACAACAAGGGTGTCAAAATGCCAAAAGAGCTCCTCTGCCTGCTGCATTTCCACTTCTCCTGGGACTGAGGAAAGCAGAAGTGCAAGCTTGCATTCTCCTCCCAAATTTCCAACCTATTTTTAAGTTGCATCTTTTTTGGAGAGTAGGAAGGATTAGATTTCCATGTAGATATGTACTCCAGAAAAACACATTTTCTACCTTTTTTCAATTGATAAAAAATAGAGCATCTGTTTTAAAAATAAGTTCTGGCATAATTACGAGTATTAATTAAGTGGTTTTCTTCAGTTTTATTTGGTAAGTACTCCAAGTTCTAACAACCATCAACTCAGAGAAAACAATACTAATACTTAAAGAGGAACAGAAAGAAGCCAGACAAAGCTTTTAAAAAATTAGAATTGTTTTCCGTAATCCTCCTCTTCAGATACTGTACAGCAGGGCTCAATCCTTGGATTTCTTTAATCTTTCGGATTGGCCTGTTCTTCCCCCGGCTTTATCCGGTGGCACAGAAGGATTAAATCAGCGTAATGGACACTTGTTAAGTGTCTGCATCAGCCCGATGAGCCCGGCAGCGCTGCGGTTCGCTGCGAGCTGCGGCACCGCGAGGATGCTGAACTGTTTAGAGCACCGCGAGGATGCTGAACTGTTTAGAGCACCGCGAGGATGCTGAACTGTTTAGAGCACCGCGAGGATGCTGAACTGTTTAGAGCACCGCGAGGATGCTGAACTCTTTAGAGCACCGCGAGGATGCTGAACTGTTTAGAGCACCGCGAGGATGCTGAACTGCTTAGAGCACCGCGAGGATGCTGAACTGTTTAGAGCACCGCTTAGCGGCAGAAGCCGACTCAAACCCTGCCCTCCGAAACCGAATCCGAGCGACTTCGTCCCGACTGAAAGCAGCCCGGAGCAGCGCATCCCTCCCCGCTGCTGCCCCGGTTCTGAGTCAGAGCCTCTCCAGGCTGGGGCTGTCCCTGCGGCCCCGCATCCCTCGCTCCGAGCCAGCACATCCCTGCCCAGCCTCTCCTCTCCCTCCCCCGTGCCCACCAAGGCGTTTTGCCCGTGTTAGCGGCTGATTGAAACGTTTGACCTCGAGCTGCGGGTAAATAAACAGGTGCTCCTCTACCTGTTATGCTCAATATCAGCACAATGAGCAGAAAATAGGAAAACATCACAAAGCAGGCTGGGGATGTTCCCGGCTTTCAGCAGCCAGAGCATATCCAAACAATTTGGACAGGTATTTTTCTCTGCAGGACATTGAAGCCAGGGATGTTTATCTCGTCATATTGAAAGAACTTGCTCTCTGCACTGAATTTTAACAATCTTAGCGTGAACTTTCTAACTTTGGGGATATAAAGAGAACTAATCAGTGTTTAGAGATAACAGAACTTACGATAACATCAATGCCTGGAAAATTAAAACAGACAGGCAGATACCCCTTTCCTCACCAAAACTCCCTGAACCTTCCAGAGGGATATTGTGCTGTCATACCACAAAGCCTGCTTGGATGAGACAAAAGGGAGCTTGATCAAGACACAAAAAGTAAAATTTGCTGTTTGTTTTCAAAGCACATACTGGACAGGCAACAGCAGGCTACAGACTTCAGGTTTAATTTTATGGCACCACCTCTTGTACCATTGCACTGACTTTTTCTTTTTCCTGATTGGTTTTTACAGATATTACTCTCTTCAAACTCCAGATTAGGATGGTTGTAAGTGAATATAAAAACAGCAATGATAGAGATGGCAAATTCTGCTCTTACTGCAAAGCTCCTCACAAGCTTTTGCAGATTCTTCCCAAAGCCCCCTCAGCTGTCCTGCTTCTGGCCGTGTGCTCCACATCAGTTATTCCAACACAGTTCTGAGAAACAATTTTTTCAATCAGTTACGTGTCCAAATTGCAAAGGCAATGGCTCACAGAGTTCTGTGTACAATTACTGAGATTCCATGCGTGCATTGGGTAATTTCTCACATAAATGCACTTAATTAGTCATCTGTGCATGAGTTTTCCTATTTGCATACATACTTAGGGCAATTTTGCATGCAAATTAAGCACTTTATATATATATATGTAAAAGTTAGACTCTCATCATGTTTACTAAACAGAAGCTTATGTTAGATCTGGAAGAAAATAATTGAGTTGTCTGACAGCACACAATACAATGTGGTAGCTTGCATATGGATTATTACAATGTCTGCATCCTGCTGAGGTTTTCCCAGAAAGGTTATTAGATTTATCTCTCATAAAGTACTTAAGGATCAGCTTGCAAATGACTGTTCTGGTGAAATATCTGCATAGGTGAAGTCCAGGTTACCAAGTTCAGCCCACAGCTTGCACCAGATGTAATTTGTATTTGTTGTTAAAATCTCAAAAATGTCCCAGCTAAATCCTGTGCTGTTTCTGGGCTACAATCAAACCTGATCCACAATTCTGCCATTTCCTACTGATGGATTAACACAATCAGAATCACTTAAAATGAGCTTTATTAAGACACAAGCCTGCCCGTAGCTCACACCGAAAGATGGTGCAGGAATATTTCCCTCAGATTTCTCTCTCAAAGAGATCAAAAACACTTTTTAGCTGGGGGTTACCCAGTCGTGGATGTACCAATATTTTTAGCACCTGTTTGTGTGTCCTGGACACGGTTCCAGTCTGACTTGAAAGCCTGTGTGCAGTTGGGAATGGATTAGGGGATGTGAGACCACAGGGTTTGCTGGTCAGAGTTAATAGGATAAATGCAGATAATCTCGTTAGATGAATGCATGAACTTGAAAAATTAATCTTTGGAGTTCAGGCAGTTCTTGACACTGGCAAAAGCAGCAGTTACTTCATCAGAACTCCACCAACATCAAAACCCAGCCTTTATCAGCTGAGCAGTAGTCAGGTGGTGACTACCAAT
This sequence comes from Melanocharis versteri, assembly GCA_013397845.1. Lineage (NCBI taxonomy): Eukaryota > Metazoa > Chordata > Aves > Passeriformes > Melanocharitidae > Melanocharis > Melanocharis versteri. The sequence continues at coordinate 508,431 of VZTG01007876.1, read as the reverse complement.
AAAACCTGAACCCCTGTGACTCTGCACTTTCTCCTCCTTTCTCTTTATGCACGTGTGGAACACTTTGGTTTCTATTATTCTTGGCCTGCAGTCAGTCCATATTGTTCACGGATATGGTGTTCCTAAATAGCTCCCTTTCTTTTCTTTCTAGGCTTTATGTCCCTTAGACATGTAACATCAATAGTAGAACATCATGTTATTATCCTCATTTGTAGCTAAATCACCGATTCAGATATTTAAATAAATTTCATATACGTCTTTAACTTGACAGGAATTGCAAGGAGGCAAACACTGGAAATTTCTCACTACTTTTCCTAATTGGAAATACGCTGCATTACTTTGACTATGGGATATTCTGCCACAAAGTAATCTCTTACAGGAGCACATCTCCACCCCTCTCTCCCCTCTCTCCAAGTTTCTTATCTTTTCAGTTCTACTATTCAAATATATAAGTTGTCAAAGCTGTCTCTTGCAAAGTGCTTTGTCTTCCAAGTGGTTTTTGACCAAAAATGCTGACAGCTCCAGAAAATTCCTTCATATTAAACAGGTAACTGGGGCTTTCTCTGAGGAGTTCTGCCTCAGCATTTACCAGGCACACACACACACACACACACACACAATTTAGAGTATCTGCTGCAGTGCTAAAACGGTTGGATATATTTGTGAGGAATATCAACAAGCTGGGTGCAACAAAAAGCTGAGAGAGCTCAGAACATCACTTCTATTTATGCTTTACCAATCTGTGCAGAGGAAAACATATTTTTTTCTCATAAAGGAGAAAAGAATATATGGTAATATTAGGCTGATCTGGACCTCATGTTTTTGCTAGGTAAAAGGGTTATCATCTATTAATATTGCTGCTTGTAGCCGGGTAACTTATTTTGAGATTTGGACTGGAGTCCAAAGTTACATTACTGAGAACATTTCAATGCATATGGGCCATGTCTATCAGAAGAAGGCAATGGTGATGAGATTTGCTGCTGTAAACAATACCAACAGCACGAGCTGCAAGTCTGAAAAATTCTCATTTTCCTTCAGCTGTCCCTTAAAAAAATTATTAATTATGTTGATATCAATTTGGAGTTTTCTGGTGTGTGATGAGTAAAAATCACAAGACTGTAGGGTTTCACAGGTCAGATGCTGGATCACAGATCCTGCCCCCTTCCCCAGGTACCTCACTGATGGTGTGGGAGTGAGCATCCAGTGCTACAGGAAATCACAGGCACAGGAGATTTCAGAAAAGGCGTCTCCTCCTGAGCTGCTGAGGGTGCATGGACAGGGCGAGGAGGAAATCCCTGGGTTTATGCTGGTGTTTGAAATGTTTACCTGTTCCAGGTAAAGCAGGTGATGACCCCCCAGGTAACTCTCTGTTCCTGAGGTGAGAGCACAGTCTTGCTTAAGCACGTGCTCATATGAGGAGAGTCTTAAACTCAGTAAGTTTGTGAAGGCTTTGGGGAAACTGGGAATCTGTGGCCTTCCTCCTGCTTGTAAAATCACAGACTGGCTATTCATCTCTTTTTTGTACTAAATCTGGTGAGAGTTCATTGTTTCCATGAATATCAAGCATTGCCTCACGGAGCAGCCTGGGAGCTGCCTGCCTGCTGTGTCAGGGAGCTCTTGCAGTTTATTCTCCTTGAACCTAATTCTGCTTTTCTGCTTTCTTTTCTTTTTTTTTTTAATACTCCTTCTTTAAACAGCAGTCCACTGCAAAGACACAGATCTATTAAGCCTCTTGGTCTGCTTTTTCCTTTTTCCTTTGTTTTTGCAAGAATACAAAAAAATGACAAAAAAAAGAAAAGAGAATAGAACTGTTAATTGTTTTGCACAGGTCAGTTTTGTTTTACGATATTTTACAAAGAGTTCCATTAGTATAAGGTGTGTTACCTCACCTAAGGTGAAAGAGACATAGAATTGGGAGTTTCAAATTGATTTTAATATAGCCATTGCTGGCATGCTGCCACTAACGCCTGCACAGCTCAGTGAGGAGACCACAGTGTGCTTCATAATTGGAGGTCAGACTGCACCAAAGCTGGCCTCCCTCGGCCAGTGTAATTAAGTGAGCAGGAAGGGTTTGCACAGGGCCTCTGAAGCTGTGTTTTCCTCACTGCCATTCACATGACCGGCTCGGAAGAAGAATCCCTTGGATCCACAGTGTGCGGATGAGTTGGTAGGGTAAAAGAGAGAAGGTTCAAATTCCTTGGCACTGCAGCCTGTCTGGCAGGACTGAAAATGTGGTTTCAAAAGAGCTGTTTAACCAGGGAGATCGCTGTGTCACCCTCACTATTCCAGCACACAGGGAGCACGTGCAGAGATGGAACCAGCCTGGACTGAAGCATATCCCATTCCTGTTCCGTGCAGCCTTTTCTTGTGGATTCTCTCCTCGAGTCACTTTCTCCTCTGTGATTCATCATTTTGTCTTTAGATTTTGTACTGGAGCCAGATTATAGGCAATCCAGAATGTTGAGCTGTGCCCAACCATTCATGTAGTTCCAGTTGCTGTTACTTAAAAAAAATTACATAAATGTACCAAACTCTGCCTTTTACCGTTAGTTATTTTCCTTCTGTGGTTGTGGTCTTCCTACTCAGGAGCACCCTTTGTTTCTTCTGTTGGTTTCATCAAGATCTGGTAGAAGTTTTTCTTTTCCTGATCATTAATTTCTCCATAGCTCTGATTTACATTTCACTTCACTGCTCAGTTTCATCTCATCCCCTCTTCCCTACACATCCTTAAAAGATCCCAAATGCAGATTAAATCTGAAGGCATTTCTCATTCATCTTACTTTTGAACTGCTGCCACAAACACGTAATTTGCCATTATCTATCAAACTGGAATCATCATTATTTCCTGTTGTGTCCTTTGTTACTACTTCTGACACAAACCCCAATTAGTAATAATGACTCTAAATCACTGGTCACACAGCTGTCTCCCACTGGAAAAGCAAGAATCACCAGATCGTACAGAAGGAACCTACAGGAAGGTCTGCACACTGTATTAATTTAATTTCTTCTTGTTTATCACACTTTTTAATAAAACCACTTTTTATCCTTGGCATCTGGGCCGCAACTATTTACTCGAGTTCAGGGAAATATTTGCTTGTCAGAGAATTAAACGGGTTAAGCCAGCGGGAATATTTCCCAGATAAGGAATTCAGATATCAGCCCTAAGCTAGGAAGGCAAAAGCCTCTGGAGACTCTGTTTTCTCACCTCCTGTCCATTTAATTTGTTATTCCCATGCTTTCACATCCTTGATGGCTGCTTGACAATTTTATTGTATGTTGTACGGTCCCTCAGCGATCACACCTCCCTCTCCCTGGCTCCCTCTCCGTGGTCACACAGCTCACATCTGATACTCATCTCCACCACTAAGGGTTCTACAGTCCCCTTGGTGTGGACGTGCAACTCCCACTGCTGTCAGCAGGAATTACACGTGTGCATCAAGGAGGGGAAAATCCCCCGTGTGCTCTGCGCTCCTCATTATCCTGGCACAGCCAGCTCTGTAGATGTCTCCTCTACGAGCCTTTCATTCTCTTGAGTGTTGTGCAGTGCAGCAAGTTGCCTCCCAGGATCAGCAGTTTTGCTCTTGAGGTGTTTAGCAAGTTGATTTGCTGTGCATGTGTACACTCTTAAATGTCTTCATCCCGCCAACCCCGCATCTTGGAGCATTCCTGTGTTAGATGGTGGAACTTCCTATTTCCTTTTTTGTGCCAGAACACCAGTTCCTAACCAATCTCCCAGCAGACTCCAAGTGAAGCAAACCCTCCCAAATAACGTATGTTTAGGCTCAGCTCAGGCCTGCAATCTGAAAGTTTGGGAAAAATTCAGTAGGTACAAAAATGTAAACGGCATATTTTTAATTTTCCTTAAAGATCTGAAGGAAGACATTTTATAAGCACTTCATGTGAAGTGCTGCTAAACAAGCAGGTAGTTCAAAGAGTAGCTAATCAGTTAGAAAAACTGTAATTCCTTCCAACATTAATTGGAGTGTCAAGAGTTGAAGGAAAATGGTAGAGTGAAAGCAACCACACACATGAAGCAGCGATTTCCACCGTCTGAACTGGATTCTGGATCCAGAATCTGGATTCTCCTCTGCACCTCCTGGAAACACCTCAGTTTGGGAGGCACCTGCTGCCTCACACCGGCCACTGTGACTGGAAACACAACCGAGAACTCAACTCCACTCGCAGCCTCATTCCTCGAGCACAGAGCTTGTTACCACAGCTTAGAAAAGTGGGATGGCAAACTAGTTTGGGAAAAAAATCAATTTGCCATCAGATTAGAAATCAACTGCAAACATGTTGAAGAATTCTATTTTTTTTTCACTACTGCTCTGCCTTTTCTTCACAATCTGTTGTGGTGTCAGACTTATTTTGACAATACTTGTAGAACTTGTCATATTAACAAAGTTATCAAGCAGAGCGAGCACTTGCACAGCAACAGCTGTAGTCCAGCAAGAGTCAAAATAACTGGCTGTAGGTATTCAAAAAGGAACATCCACACTGTGGTTGCCCAAATCCAAAATATCCTCTGCAGTCTCCAGAGTACTCGTAGTTTTATTTAAATAGCAACTGCCCTTAAACCTGGAACAATCTGCTCCAAACTTTGAAACTGAGGATAAAGATAAAAGGAAAAAAATTTAGATTTTTTAAATATATATAAGGATTTATTTTTGCTGTGATAGTGTCACTCGATTATTTCTGCCTCTGTGGAAGTGCTTCATAAAAAAGGGTCTACATTAAATTCAATACAATGATGGGATTTATTTCACGTTATATAACAAACTCAGAAATACTTGTTTAAAAACAAAATAAACCCCATAATCCACTAAGACTGTAAATTGGTGGGGTCGAAACAATCTTTCCATTATTCTTGTCCACTGAGCTCAATACAATGAGGCCTCAGTTCTTCGCTAACGTCTCTAGGTGTTAACACAATGCTATTAAATCTACTCAATAGCCAAAGATGCAGCCAGTGGATTTATGTGTCCCATTCCTTGGGAAACGTGCAAATCCAGCAGAATGGTTTAATGGCCGGATTTTTCAGCTGCAATGTCTGATTTTGCACGTACATCAGATAATATGCATCTATTTATGCAAATTGCTGTCGGATTTATATGCACTAAACACTCGTGCCTGGGAATTCCTATTTGTGGCGTTGAGCTGGACAGGAAAAGGATGGGATTTGGGTGTCAGGGTCCTGCTGTAGGAAAAGAGCAGCAGTGACACATGGCTTTCAGTTTTCTGTGAGACTGACTGAAGTTTCACTTTCTGCCCTGGCGTTGATCTGCCTTTATTTTTACACCAGAAATTCGCTAGTTTAGTGGAGTTAGCTTCCTCCACTACTGATGTGGATGTGGATTAGGCCTGACAAGCCTATTTTTCTCTAAAAAAAGCAGGGCCAGGCTCAGGCTGGTTCACAGATACGGTTGAGGAGGCAATTCTGGCACTACTCATTTCTCTACCCTATCCTGAGTTTTCCTCTCTGGATATATCAGGTTTTTCCTCCCCAGTACGTAATTCTTTGTAGATTTGCTGCTACTCCCTCATGCCACCTTCCCCTCACAGCCGGGGCTCTGCTCTCCTCACGTGATACACTCATGAACCCCTGGACATAGATCTTTTCTGTGGACACACTCTTTTTTCCTCATGGGATACACTTGGTTTTCACCTGGGCATGTTAATTTTTCTGCCCACCGGGCACATCTTTCCGGGGCCGTATTAATTCTCCCCTGGATATGCTGCTTGTTCCCTTGTGGGCACATGTAGAGGGCACTAGAGGAAATGACCTCGAGGTGACACAGGGGAGGTTGAGGTCAGATATTAGAAAATACTTTCACTGTTATGGCGGTCAGGCATTGGAATAGGTTGCCCAGGGAGGTTGTGGAATCATCATCTCTGGAGGTGTTTCAGAGGTGTCTGGATCTGGAGCTGGGTGATGCTTTGGGGGTGACAGTGGCAGTGCTTGGTTGATGGTTGGACTCGATGATCAGGGAACCACAGAATCTGAGCTGGAAGGGGCACAGAAGATCTTCAAATCCAACCCTTAAATGAATGGCAGGGACCAAACCACAACCTCGGCATCACCAGCACCCTTAAAGATATCTCCCAACCCTGACGGCTCCACGATCTCCCTCCATCACCTCCGCACGCGCTGGCCGGTTTGGGTCCATTTTCCTCAGGAACACACCAGCTTTTCGCCACCATTCGCACGTGTAAGTTTCTTCTCCGGACAGACGAGGCTCCCGCGGGCCGCGGAGCTCCGCAGGGCGCTGGGGGAGGAAGCGGCAGCGCCGCCGAACCTCCTTTCCCCCTCCACACCACCATCACCACCACCATCACCATCACCATCATGACCATGACCACGACCATGACCATGACCTGACCATCACCATCATGACCATGATCATGATCATGACCATGACCTGACCATCACCATCATGACCATGACCATGACGATCACGATCACGATCATGACCATGATAATGATCATGATCATGACCTGACCATCACCGTCATGACCATGACCATGACCATGACCATGACCTGACCATGATCATGACCTG
>VZTG01007876.1:488939-501678 GCA_013397845.1 Melanocharis versteri | reverse complement strand
GCGCTGCGCCTCGCCGGAGAAACTTCGGGGGCAGCGGCGCGTCCCGGCGCGGAGCCGCTCCGAGCCCCGCGGAGCCCCCGCGGCCGCGCTCCGCGCCGAGCCCCGCTCCGCCCGCGCCGCGCTGCAGCCCCCAACTTTTATTTTTACGAGCCCGTAATCTCACCGAGCGGGCGCGGATCGTGCTGAGGGGGTGATGCTCTGAAAAGTTTGGGATTTTTAGGGTTTTATTCCCACGCCGCCTGAAATTGAGGGGTTTCTGTGTAACATCAACAAGCGCCTGAACGCGTGGCTGCAGTGTTACAGAGCGAGCCCGGCGGCTGCTGGGTTTCGGGCTGGGCTGGCTGCGGGAACAAGAGCCGCTTATTTTTCTGCCTTAGTCTCCCGGTGCCAAGTTGAATCCGTGAGGATGTCCCGAGCCTTGTGGAGGCTGGCGGGTGCTCAGGAATAGCCCCGATGCGCTCTCGTCTAGCGAGCACCGCTCTAATAATGGGGCGATCTCAGACTGAGAGCCCGCTATCCTCGGTGAGACCCTTTGAAATGTTTCCTAATGGCAACATCTTGCCAGCCGCGGTCAGAGTCCAGCAGAGCCGCCGCTTCCTTGCGCTTCCCATGCAGTAGCTGGCATCCGTCTCCCGAGCGTGATTTTAAGCCGAGGACATTGGCTTGTGTTCTGCTTACTAAGCTCATCCGCGAGGACCCCTCTCTCCTCTTGCCTTCTGTCTCGCTAATGCAGCGCTGTGGGTGTGCGGGAGTGTTTGGGGGGCCCGGGGGGCTGCGATGCTCCCCCCGGGGGGGCAGGTGCACGCCTGGAGTTGCACTTTGCCGGGGAAGCGCCGCTCCCGGTCCCCCGGCTTCAGCCGGCGCTGCCGGGTCTGGAGGCGGCGGAGGTGCCGCCAGCATCGCTAAGCGATGCTCTGGCTGGCTCTGCCGGCAGCCCGGGCGCGTTAGAAATCCCCTGCCACCAGCACTTGTTAGTGCGTAAATCACCTGGCACTCGCTACGCATAAATCACGGGCTTGTGTGCTGTCAGCGAGTTCCTCGGGAGCCGGGGTCTGGGACCGTCCCTGCCGGGGAATCCCGGGGCGCCTGGGCTGCCCTGTGCCTTGGCGGGGGCTGCATCCTCTGCTCGGTCCAAAGTTGCAGCTGAGTGTTCAGCTGGCTGCTTCCCTCTGGGTGCTGGCACGTTGTGCAGGAGGCTGTGGATTGTTACGGTTTTAGTTGGGATCCCCTCCATCCCTTCCCACTGCCGGGGCAAGGGCAGAGCCTGGAGGGTCCCGGAGGCAGCAGCAGGCAGAGCCTGGGAGGCTGCTGCAGGGTGAAGCGAGGGTGTCCTCACCTGGGCGCAGGCTCCTGTGTTTCTCCCCCGTCCGTGCCGGGGTCTGCCCCGTTTCTCAGTAGCAAACCTCAGTGATTTGGACGTTGCAACATCAGGCCTTTGCGTGTCTCCAGCGCGAGCACGGCGCCTTGATGAATTGCTGCTCTTTGTTTCCTCCCCTCTTCTGACAGTGCCCAGTATTCCAGCCTTCCTACAAACAATGCTCTCTTGTAGTCAGGCAACTATTGCTGGCCCATTTTATTTTTTGCAGCTACAGTATGGATCCACTCCAACAGATAGGCACTCTAACACCAGCAACTTCTACTCGCACACTGCTGTACTGTTCAGGTTTGCTCATGCCTAAACACTCCATCACTGGGTGCAAAACGTTTTCCCAAATGACAGAAGTCATGGTGTGCATTTTCCTTGTTTTGTTTTGCAGGCACACAATGGGGATCTTACAGTTAGACCCACATGCAAGCCTGGCTTCTCAGAACAAGACTACACAGCATTCATCTCCCAGAACATCATGGAAGGGCAGAAGTTACTCAAAGGTAAGTGGAATAAAAAGCTTAATAGCTTCTGCAATAACTGTATTTTCAGGAGGTGAAAGGAGGCTTAAAGATGCTGGTTTTGATGGTGAAATTGTCTGCAGAATTATGTTTGTAGGAGGATGAAACACTAAGTGGTTTACCTGAGCACAGTTTTGAATACAGATGAATCACTCCGAGTCCGCGTGCTGCCTGCTCCAGGTGGGTTGTTTGTTACACGATGCGAGGTCATCTCTTCACTCTTGAGTCTCCCACTCCCACCCTGTCTGAAGGAACTCTGCATCTGATATTTTAGAAAGTATTTTTATGTATGAAATTCAAAGATCCCTAAATTATCTCTGCTTTGAAATGGATGATAAAGCAGACGTTGTTGTTGGAAATGTGGTAAACAAGCCTACAGACATTCTGTTCACAAATGTGGCATTCATTTTCATTACTGCCCCACTGACAACATGAAAACACAGGCAAAAAGAAACTACCAATTAGCTTTATAGTAATTGCAGGATTATAACCACTTTTGTGATTGTAAACTCTAAGATGTCTTCGTAATCCAAATAACAATAGATTATCCTGTGTATTGATCTGTCTCCCTTTCAAGTTAAAAATAATTAAACTTTATATTTGCATGACACAGAAAAATATTTTACTCCAAGAGAATTTTTGAAGATCAGAATCCCACCCCCCCAGCACCCCAGGAAGTTGGGGAGCACATCAGGACTTGGTGCTCCACTCAAGGCTTTATAAACCCTTTGCAGTGTTTTCCTGAGTACATTTTGCTCACATGCATGTCTCTCTGCCAGAAAGCTGGGATTTCTGTCTTCCTCTAGAGCAAACACCTGCTCTGTTACTTTGATTTTTCTCAGAAGAGAGGGAGAGTTGTCAGTGTTCTCTCTGGCTTCAGCAGAATCCAGGACTGGACATTTCTGCTCTGCATGAGCTGGCAATCACTTCTGTTTCTGTGCCCGGTTGTCTCAGTGTTGCTGTTCAGGAATTCTCTTGACTGGCCTGGCATTAATTAGGAGACCTTGGGGAGTTTATTTTTAGTTTGAAGGGTAACCAAAGAGGGAATTGACATGGACAAGCCCAAGAATATGCAACCCTAAAGAGACCAAATACCAACAGTTTACACACTTTGTAGCAGTTTTTCCCAAACATGAAGGCGGCTTTGCAGGTCAGCCTGGAAGCTGAGTAGATTTCATGCTCTTTTAGCTTGGCAAATTATTTGATAAAAAGTGTTCTCTGAGTACTGGAGAAAGCCGTGTCATAAATATATTTGCTCAGAAGAGTGGTTTTTTGCAGTTTGGTGCTTGATAAATTGTGCTGTGTTTATGGAGGTGGACAACAGGGTCTGTTTGGAGTCATTAGGTGGCTGTGACTTTCAAAACAGCACAGTGGCTGTCATTTCATTTCTGGTTCAGTTGATAATTTTTAAATATGAAATTATATTTACACAGGCTGTCAAGTTGATTTGAATGAAAATATATTTCTGTTTGATTTTATCCTTTAGGGACCAGTTGTAGTTTTACATTAGTCATGGCAAACCTGCCTCTGATTTAGGGCTGAACTCACCCTGGGGACATTATGTATCCATGCCCCACTTGTAAGATTCATGTCCTGATAACATTGTCACAAGTTCCATGATTTATAAGCACTTTCTCAACAAAAGGAGAGAGAAAAAAGTGCAAGCGCTGTGTTTGCTAATAAGTAAACTATCATCTTTGCACCTTTTAATCTACAGTCAAATACATGCTGTTGTTTATCATAGGAAGCAAATATATCTAATTAATTTATACAATAATGGGCGAGAAAATTCTTCTTCATGCTTGTGTTGTTCTTTATATATACTCTAGCATGTAAAATTGGTAGTTTTCCAGTTTAGGTTTAATTTTACTTCCTAGCACTTGATGTGTCTGAAGCATAAAATGTTTATCTCTTTCTTCCATCTGGGTGAAGTATTGTACAATAGTTCAGACCAAAAATGGGTTCAGATTGCTTACATTATCATGTTTGATAGATTGACATATGTACTATTTCACACCATCTTACCACGCAAAGCTTTGCTGCCAGCTACCACCATCTTATTCATCAGCATTCAGTAATTCATTCTGCAGGCCAAATGGGNAAAAAAAAAAAAAGAAAAAGTAGGCAGGAATTCACCTGTCAGTGCTTTCATGGAATATGGGGGGTGGGAAAAGCATGTCTGTAGCTCGGATGGCTCTCGGGGGATTTCACGGAGCAAACACGAGGTTTTTATGGATAATACTCACCTTGTCCTTAGGAAGGAGAGGGGGGCAGTCCTGGGACAGTTCACACCTTAGGGTTTGTCCATCAGAAATTGGGGAGCATGCTGACCTCAGCGTGGTGGTGAAATTCCTCCACACGGGGAAGTTTGGGTGTTCCGTGCTTCGGGATGAGCTGTGTGGCAATAAATAAACCCAGCATTTCCCTTTTAAGCTTTGCAATATCCAGCTCTCAAATGTATGCACTGTTATGAATGCATCAAAATGAAAGTGTTTATAGTATTCTAGGTTTGAATCAAGTTAAACAGATAATGACTGCTTATAATTGGTTTATTCCAATGGAAATAGCTTAGCCTTAATTTGACAACAAGAGCTTTTACAGAGTCATTGTTTTATTATAAGTGTGCCGTAAGCTATTAGCTACTACTTTGTGGTTCATCTTATTTGCCTGAGTCAGCTCTCTAACATGCTCAAAACATACAGATTCTAGCAGGAGCTATTTGTTACACAGTAATTAACTTGTTTATGATAAATGGATGGGAGAAATGTCACGGCATTTTGTTTTATATATAAATGAAAAGCATCTGCATTCTAAAAATTTCATGTTAATTAGACTTAAAATAGTTTTTCCCAGTAGTGCCACAAATACCACACGCTGCACATCACTGCCAGCACTGTGGCCTGATGATGGGCTGTTAGGTGAGGTGATTTGTGGAGCCAGTGCCTTCTTCAGAAGTGCCATCGCTGCATCTCTTAATGAAAGCTACTGGGGTGTAATCTGTTTTACTTTTTTGTCTTTGTTTTTGTTTGCAGGGTAATAAACTTAGTCTTGATCACTGATGCATGATAATGTTTAAGATAGGTTCGTTAAGTATTTTCTTCTTTAGCCTAAGGGAAACATCTCCATGTCTGCAGTATGGCAGAGGACGATTGCGGCACGGGGATCTTCTCCTCTTTGTTAATTATTCATGTTAACTTAACGTGGTGAGAACATTGGTCCTGGGGGGTGGGGAGCAGGGCTGTGTGGGGCTGCACTGAAGCAGTTCAGCAGTGTCCCAGGGGATCTGATTCCTGATGTGAACTCAGCGTTTGGGAGTGATGATCACCAGTGGCCTCTTGGGGAAGGAGGGAAAGAAGGAGTAGGATGCTGAAAGTGGTGTGCAATATGATACTCCTGCTATTGGCTTTATGCCCTTTTTTATTTTTTGTAGTGTTTTTTAAGATTATAATTAATAAAAAAAGACATTTTTCAAAATTAGGAGTTCAGGTTTAATTGGCACGCTGTGAGGCTGTGGCAGCTGGGAGTGGGTGGAACGCCATCAGGGTGTTGAATGTATTACTTCTCCAGTGTGGCCCCAGCACAGCTCCAGCACCTCTCAAACACACCTAAACAAAACAACTCACGGGGACAACACAAGCAGATGAGAGGTGCAGCCACGTTTTTGTTTTTCTGTGCATCCCTTCATCCGCAGTGATTCGTGTTTCTGTTGCCCACCCCAAGCAGTGCTGATGGAGCAGGGGAGCTTCACTTGTGTGGGCAGCCCTGTTTGGGGACAAGTGCGTGGCAGCACAGTTTATTTTCATATGGGGAGATGAATAAACTCTGCCAGCATGTTCTGCTCTAAGCAAGTGTGTGAAACCAAAGGTAGCCAAGCTCATGCAAATGCATAAAAGTGTAATTGCTTCCATTCTAGGATTTTTTACTAGCATGATTTCTGGTTAAAAAACAAGTAAAATATATAAAAGCTTTGTTGGAATACCTCTTTTTTTGTTTTTTTTTTTTTTTTTTAATAAGAATTCACTATGGAGACCATCTCTTGTGAGTTTTTTAGAGGTAGGATGTTCTTCATGGTCAAAAGCTTTTCGTTCGCTCCGCTGCGATTTCAAAACCTCCATCCTTTTCAGCCCTCACCACATCCAATATTAAAACTTAGGAAGGCTGTGAATACTGTTTAGAAAGTATTGACTGCATAGACCAAAGAACCCCAGCATCCACAACCTCCCTGGGATAGTGCAGAATAGTGTAGATGGTGTAGGCTTCTCACTTTTCCTGGGTTTAGAGTCCAGAGAATACCCAGGAACCCCTCTGCTGTCACTTTTGGCAGGAGCTTGGTTCCCACAGGCAGTCAAGGTCTGTCTGTGGCTTGCTGTACCCACAGTGGTGCCTGTGTCTTCCAGGTGCCCCTTGGTGTGTCCCGTGGGTGCCTTTGGAAAGGGAAGAGCCTGAGGCACGTTGGGGTTTGTTCTGGTGTTTGGTGGGGTTGTCGAGCACCTCTTGAGGGTTGCTCGGTGCTTGCAGCAGCTCTGCTGCAGCCTCCTGGAATAGCCAGTGCCTTCTCCAGGCTGCTCAGGGCTGAAAAAAGCAGAGAGGCTTTTCCATTCATGTTTGCATTATTTTCTGCTCTGTGGTTCTGCATGGAAAGCAGTTACTGAAGTTGTTGTACACGTAATTAGCTTCACAGTTCCCTAATAAAATCTGAAAGTAGGAGAGCGTCCACCGGGAACCCAGAACTTTTTCCCCTCATCTTCCTTCATTCCTTTCTTGGAAGAAAGAGAGGCAGGCAGGCATCAGCTCTCTGTGTTCAGCCTGTACAAGCTCCAGTGGAGCTGCCTCTCAGAAAACACTTCTCTCATTCCGCAGGACAGCTTCTTTTCGAAGCAGTTTCTCGTGATGGGCATGTTGCAAATCAAAACCATAATTTCCATCATGAGTTCCAGGGGAGACCCCAGAAAGAGCTGCTGCAGATCGGGGAACTGCTGATGCCTATGTATTTTTAATGTTGTTCTTCAGATCTAACTTCTGACACAAAAATGATGTTTAAGATGACATTTTTATCTAAATAAAATTGCAGTTAATGAGACTGGAGTAGTCAATAACACTCTGTAGAGTTAATCCCCTTACACTGTTTAATAACTGTATATATTGCTTTCTAGTTCAGAGCTTTGAACCAAATTCCTCAAACCCAAGCAAAATTACTTTTTTCTGCATTCTGGGGAGTTAACTGATTTTTATCTGAATAAATCTGCTTCTTCAACAACAGACTTGAAGCTTCTCTCTTTTTTGAGGGATTTGTCTGTTAGAGAATTGTGCTGCTTCAAATTAGACACTCTAAATAGATATTAAGGAAGAAAATGAAACAACAATTTCTGTTGAATAATTTATTCATTTCTTTATTTCTGCTTAGGCTTTTAGGAAATAAGCTGTGTCTGGAACCGTATCAATTAGTTATTTATTGTGAAATACCTGTTGTTTTGAGCTCTAAGCTGATCATTTTAGGTCTTTTAAGGTTAGAAAATGTTAATTTTAAAGTCAGTTCTTTGTACAGGAATTGACTGTCACTGACAGAGCTCATGAGCTCTGATCTCACAGAGCAGATGCTGAAAGCATTCTGGAAATTACGGTTTTTGCATGTGGCAATTGAAACTTATTTATTCTAGCAGTGAAATATTTTCTTGCTTAATTTTCATTGACCTAATGCCAGTTCTCATTGCCTAATTTCATTGATATTTACGTGCAGGCCTCCTTCTGCCTCAATTTCTACCCTGGAAATGAGTCTCGTGTTTTTTTCAGAGGGAGCTTATTTCATTGCAAACTCAAGCTGGGCAAGTACTTGGTTCGACAGCAGCTTGGGCCATGTGCACAGCTCATAGAATATTTTAGCAATATAGATAATACTTAAAAGTCTTATTTGAAGGGCAAGAAGAGATTAAAACTACAGAGGATAGGATTTCACTGGAAATCTGCTGCTTAATGTTTCTTGTAGAATGAATTGGAGTAACATAGGGAAAGAAGGGAGTTTCTGTTTGATTTGAGGGTTACTGGTCTATTCAGAATTAGGGCCATCGCTGTATCAAGTGGAATTTTTTATTTTCAGGCAAATGGAAATAGTAAGAACTAAGACCAGAAAGCGGTGTTTGAAAAGCAGAGACCAGTCCTTGCCTCTGGGAACTCCAGCTCTGAGTGGTTTGACAGGGGGTGGGATGAACCTGTGCCAGTGATTCCAGCCAGATTTCCCCGGGATCCTGAAGTGGAGCACTGCAGGAGGAATCTCTGCAGGCTCGATGGCATTGATCTGTATCCCTTTTTGTGAATGTAAACCTTTTTTGCCCTAGCCAAACGTTCTCAAGAGGATTTGGCCTCACATTCCATTTTCCTACGTGACCCCCAGGGTTGCTTTTCCAGGTAAAACCCAGAAGTGTCCTTGGCCAGCCCTGCCACGGCAGGGTTTTCTTACTGCTCAGGATGCCAGGATATATTTGTTTTGATATTTTGTTTTAATATTTATTTATTAGTATTTATGAAAGGGTTGAGGCTGAGAGTGCTGGGATTGAACCTGGAGAAGAGAAATCTCAGGGGTAGACTTCGTAATTGTGTATAAATTCCTTGTGAGATTGTTGAGATGAGGTGCACAGAGGAAGGGCAGAAGAAAATGGGCACCAACACTGAAATGCAGGACATTGCACTTAGATGTGGGACAAAACTTTCAGTGTGAGGGTTGTCAGACACTGGAGGAGGTTTCTCAGAGATGCCATGAAGTCTCTGATCTTGGAGATACTTGGAACCCACCTGGACGTGGTGCTGGAGCCTGCTCTGGCTGTCCCTGAGCTAAGCAGGGCCTTGGGCAAGCAGCTCTGCAGCCTCCCCTGGGCTCTGGCCCTGCGAAACACTTTGCAGGTGAAGAGAGGAAAAGGCAGAGGGGTGAACCGAGCTTTTCTGCACATACAAATCAAACAGCTCTAAATAAAAACATTGCAGCAGCCTGCAAAACATGATCCTCACTGGGAAATTGTGTTTCTTTAATTTCTTGGAAGCACAGCCTCTAAAGAGGGAATAATTGAAACACCAGGGACCAGCATTCAGCTGTTTGCTTCCATTAATGTCCAGACTTAACCTAGGCATAGTTTGTCTCCTGGCATAAGGAAATGTTACATTTATATTGAAAAAACACTCAGTTTCCTCTTTATTTTTAGTAGAGTGAAAGAGAACATGCAGAGTTTCTGTTTAACCCAAAATATTTGTCTTACAACCAGCTACTTCGCTTCTTTCGGGAGGATGTTTGTTTCCTAAGCAAGTTTTCTGCGACATGAAAAACACTTGGGCTGAACAAGATCTCTTTTTGCCACAGGCTTGCGATTTTTCTTGTTTATGTTCATTATCCCTAATTCATTTATTAATTTTGGATCGCAGTCGCACGGAGGCAGCGGGAAGTGGCAAATGCTCTGGCATATGGGCTGCGCTGTTGCTGGGAACGCCATGCCTCGCGCCCCCAGCATCCACGTTCCTGCTCCCTGCTCCCTTCCAGTACAACATTTTAATTATCCTTTTTGCCGTGCCCTCGCTGCTCTGCTGCCACTGTTCGTCCCCAGTTGCCAGCGTTCTGTGACAAAGAGCCAGGGGCAGTAACTCAGTGCTGTGCTGCTCGCGGGGTCGCGTCAGCTGCAGCCCATCGACACGAGCGTGGTGATGGCAGCCGCTGTGTGACACACACACTGGGCATGTTGGAAGCTCCTCCGAGCACCCTGGAGATATGGATGGGCCACCCACGGAGGAGAAAAAAGTGAAATAGATGCCCTCTCTGCTTTGAAATGAGCCAGTCTGTTTTCATTGATACCCAGAAGCACTGCAGTCATTAAAGGCTATTACTGTGCCTATTATAAATCACAATTTCCCAGCAGTTCAGAGGTTAGTCACAAAAATTACTTTTAGTCTAAAATTTTGTTACAATGAGTTTGTCTCGTAGTAATTCCAATCCTTATTAAACGAAACTGTCTTTAAAATAATTATGAATGTAGCAATTATCCGAAGATAAATAGCCAAGATTACAAAAACTTCCATACAAAGCTATGTATCAACTCTCTCTGTCAGTTCATGTCTAGAGAATCATAAAAGGCAGGTCAGTGAAATAAAATGTCTGGTACTTCACCATGTAGCAAGAAAAGCGTATTGGAATTATTGGTATATGAAAGAAAAACATACAAGCTTGGGAAGATGGTGGAAAATAAAGAAATTGCTAGAGATGATAAAGTGCAAGTCAGGACTAGTTTAAAGTATGAAATTTAATAACCTGTTTGTTCCTGATCTAGTCAGTGGGGGTGAGTAGATAACTCTGCATAAATGCCACAGTTCTGTCAGTGGGTCTCACTGGTTTCACCGAGCTGTTTGTGGTGTCACCTGGGCCTGCGTTGGTGTTTCCTGGGCTCAGAACCAGGGCTGGGGGAGCCCAGGAGGATTTCTAATGCACACTCCTTCCCCAGGGCACGAGCAGCTCCTTTGTAGCAGGCTTGTCCCTGATGGGGGCTTGAAGATCCATCAGTGGGGACCAAAGCCAATACATTACACTGCTTCCCTTTCCTTCCTCTGCGTTTGAGCTGGAGCTCTCTTGATGCAGTTTAAAGCTGTTTGTATTTGTCATGGACCCACAGAACAGCTGCTGATTTTTTTTTTTCTCCCCCCAACATCCTTGAAAATATTTTTTCAGGTTCTCTAGGCTGAACCTCTCATTTGTTGCCTTTTGTGTGTCGTGCTTGGCTCCCTCCTCTGAGCCCTCGTCTTTGTTCCTGACTTGGTACTCCACGTTGATGTGGTGCTGCCAGCCAAGTCTCACAGTGCTGAACAGACAGGGAATATTACTTTGCCTGTTTTGCAGGCAATACTCCACTTGATTTATCTAATGTGATGATTGCTTTTTTTCTGAACAGTGTGGTACTGTTGACTCATGTTCAGCTTGTGATCCAGTATAACCTCCCACATTGTTTTTTGATGAACTGCTACCTACCCAGTCATTTTCTATATGTGTAGTTGATTAATCCCGCTGAATCGTGTTACCTTGCTCCTCTTCTGTTGAATTACATCTTCTTTTTTTTTTTATCATCAGCCTTATCTAACTGGTTTGGATTGTTTTGAATTCTAATCTCGACATCCAACAGTGTTGCAGTTGCATCCTGCTTGTGTGTGGTTTGCAGATGTAACAAGCATATGCTGCATTCCTTTATCTGTTATGTTAGTAAAGGATTGGACAAACACAGTTCAAACCAGGCTGTGGCAGAGCCCATGTGATGGAGCCTTCTGCTCTGACCAGGCACCATTAAAACATGCTCTGGGTAAAGTTATTTCAATAACTAAAGTTGCAATGGTGGCTTGGTGGACTGAGCCTTCAATGCCTTGATGTTTGTCTGTGATCTGTAGGAGCACAATTCCAAATGTCTTCAGTTGTCAGGATTTTCCTGACTTTTATGAGAGTTGCAAACATTGGGACCTTTGAATTTTCACCATCTAGAGATATTCCAGGTTAAAAGCCTAGGCTAGGTTTGTGAGATTTAAATAAAATGCTGTTGCTGTTGGAGTGGAAGGACTGCTGGAATTCTCTGCCTGTTGGGTTGTTTGAATGCCCCAACTCAGCTGCTGGACCAGAGGGATGTCCAGGCCACAGGACAAATTTTTCAGGTTGGCTTCCCTCAGGATGCTGGAGGTCTGCTCCTTAAAAGACATTTTTATTGACAGAGCTGTTACTAATCCCAACGTGAGCTGAAAGAACAGGATTAAATTGAGGCTAAAGCAGTCAGTGGCAGTGTTGTACCTGGATGTGGAGTATGGACTCTGGTATCATCTGTTTCCACTGGTGGCTGGGGATTTCCACCTTTGCTGTGTTCCCATTTCTCAGCTCATCTTGGAAGGTGAGGAAAGCAAGGTGTTTGCCCTGCACAAACCAGCTGGGTGTTGCACTGCCTGTTTTTGTAGATCTGTATTATTCACAGAGCTTTTCAGGAGGCCTAGCCCACACTTAAATATTTTACTGCTTAGTATCTCTGTTTAATTTTGCCCATCGTGCCTGTGTGTTTTGGTAACTGAAGAAAGGCAGATGCCTACTACTCCCTGTGCTGGAGGAAGAGACTCTCTCTGCTGAAATCTTCTGGAGCATCTTAATTTAGAGGGGAAAAAAGCTGGGCTAGAGAATTTCCAGTATTTTGCTCCCAGAGAAAATCCTTCCCTGGAGAGGCAGAAAAAGTCATTGTTTCAGACCCTATGTGCCCTGCTGCTTGTCTTTTAGGAGCCTGATGTTGCTGGCTGGTTGCTTTGCTCCCTTCAAAACAGGTTTGCACAATTACACATGAAAGGCAACTGTTTTGCTCATCTCCATAAGCCTTAAATATTTTTATTTTGTGCCTGAATTATTTTGGAAATTAAACTTCCACTTATTTACCTTTTTATGGGCTTCTGAACATTTTTCAATTGATTCAATGCTTTCTTTTGGTCTTCTGTAGAGGGTAAAGTAATGTGGGTAAATGGCGTTATAAAAACAAAAAGGATTTTTCATGTTGTTTGGATTTTTCCTTTGCCTGTGGAGACAAGGGACAGGTTGAGGATGAAGAGAAATACGTGTATGGTTGATAGGATGCAGGAGGATCTATAGATCAAGGCAGAATTTGGAGTGATGAAATATTCAAGGATTGCAGCTATCGAAAATGTTTGGATTGCACCCAAAGACTTCCCCGTCCTCTTTTCAAAGTGCAAGAAGAGACCCTCATCAGGAGAAGTTCAGTGATCTCTGGAATGCTAAACTCTAGATGCCTGTTCAAATAACTGAATAGGAGATTGATTATCTCTGTGCAAAGTTTACTGAAAGATTTTTCTT
>VZTG01007876.1:375805-488896 GCA_013397845.1 Melanocharis versteri | reverse complement strand
TTTTTTTTTTTTTTGTTTGCCTGGAGTCTCAGATATAAGAGAAATTCAAAGTTGAAAGGCTGGTTGCTGTATCTGCTGACAAGCAAACTGCTCCAGTTGTGCTGGGTGGTTTTGAGACCTCCTGACGAGAAGAAAGGGAGGAGTTTTGATTGGGCAGGAAAAAAATTTCTTCACCAGAGAGGTTTTTAAGCACTGGCACAGCTGCCCAGGGCAGTGGTGGAGTCACCATCCCTGTGGGGATTGAAGAGCCGTGAGGATGTGGCACTTGGGGGCACGGGGCGGTGGGTGGTTGATGATCTCAGAGGGCATTTCCAACTCAGCAGTTCTCTGAAGCTCTCCCAGAAGGGCTGTGTGGGCAGGGGGCAGTTAGAAATGGCTGGGTTGGTGCTGGCAGAGGTTTGATCCCACCCTGCTCTCTGGGCACCCAGGACATGGCGCTGTGGGGATTCCTGTGAGCGCCGAATTCACCGCGGTGCTCTGGCAGAGATCAGTGCAGATGAGGCGCTTCACCAGAATGAATTTTCCTGTATTTTCAATAAAACAGAGTTTTATTTTGCCTTTCTGCTGTGAATTGAGACGTAACGTTGGCTGTATCCTGTTAAAGAGCAGCAGAACCGAGTGATGGTGGCACAGCCAATTTTACCTGTGCAATATTAGAACCAGTTTCACTGCCTGGAAGATGTGATGGTGAAGCAAAGTTCTGTTAATGCAGCAGTTGTGTCCTTTGGCAGTGCACCTGTAAGAGGGAGAGTTGAACATCTGTGGAGTGGGGCTGTTCCAGAAAAAAAAAAAACAGAAAATTAAAATAAGTGTGGGTAGGAAGAAGAGTTGTGTGTGCCTGGAGCCCTGGGGACCCCACAGAACCACTGGGCCAGGGCTCGTGTTGGGTCTGGGCAACGCCAGAAGTGGTGCAAATTGTGGAGACTTAAAGCAAAGAAAATATTTCTGCAACAGTTTATTAACAGTCTAAATGGTTTTTTGACCTTTCATCTGCATCGGGGTCCCTTGTGAGCAGTCTTTTATTGCAGTGTGTCTGCCTGCACTTCCAGGAGAAATTTGTAGGGAATCCACACACTGAGAAACCTGTTCTGAGGAGAGCTGTCCTGAAAAAGGAAAAAACCAAAAAACCAAACAAACCAACAAATCCAGCAACAAAAAGTAAAGAAAAAACCTCAAGGTTATGTATCAAAATCTGTAACACATGCTCAAAAAAAGTTAATATCTGGTGAATGTCAATTAAGTATTTCTTTGGCAAATAAAGAGCTTAGGAGGTATAAAATTTAATACTCCTAAAATTGCAGAAGCCTTTGAAGAACACATTTAAATTGGACTTGTTGGAAGAAGGAGATTTAAAACTGACCTGTTCAGAGGTGAGTAGTGAAAAAGATTGGATGGAATGAGGCTGCATTCCTTCCATACAGCGGCATTTTGGTTTAAGTTTTTCTTTCCTGAGGTGGCTTTTGGAACAGTTTATTTTTAAGTTCTTGTGTAACACATCAGCTGAACTGTGCTGGTAACAGGGGCCTGTTTATTTATAAGCCTGTTTTTGAGTGTTTCTGCAGGCTCAGCTGGGCTGGGAGTGGGTCACTGTGCCACAGAAAGAGCTTGAAGAGCAGTTGTGTGTTGTTCTGGCCATACCCACAGGTCCTGCTCATTCTTGGTCTTAAAGCATCAATCTGTTCCCCATTTCAGCATCTCAAGCGCCAGATTCCCGCTTTCCTTCTGTGCTCTCCCCATCGTGGTCATCTACAGGAAACAAGTGAGGTGTGTGCCCCTTTCTGATGGTGGTTTTAGGCAGGTTTTTTTAATGTTTATAATGGATCTTTCTTTGAGAGGTGAGCAGATGAGCAACAGAAACTGCTCTGAGGTCATGAGACGTGTTGTGCTCATTCTGAGTTTATTTGGAAATCAGAGCAAACCAAACTTTGCCTAGTTGGCTTGTTCAGGAGCAGTACCCCCTGGTTTTTTCCACTTGTGTGTTTTTTCCTAATCCCAGTGGCAGTCATTTTTTTGGCACTTGCAGTTAGGAGAAAGAATTAAGTAATACATGGCATTTGTTTTGGCGCTGGTTGTGACTCATAAATAGGGATAACATCTGTGCTGATAGTTTTTTGTGATATATAACCAGATTGAATGAACAAAGTTTTCATTTATTGCTGTTCTTTTGCCATTGTTATATTTAGGGAGCTCCAGTGTAACGAGTGAAAATATATGCTTATATATATTGCTCATGTATAGATCAGAATTTATATACATCCTGTGAATTTCAATTTGGCCACTGTATATTTTTAAAGTAAAAATGGCTTATTGCCATTCCTTGAGCCTAAAACTTTTTCAGGATCCTTCCCGAATCTTAGTCTCTTGAAGGCTCGCACAGCTGCCAAGTCTACACCATTCTTTTAATTAAAAGACAAAAAAAGAGACGTGAAACTTCCAGTGGATGTAAAGCCTTATAATCCTGAAATGATGTAAATCGGTGCAGCTCCTTAAGTCATTGGAAGTATTCTGACTTACATCTACTGAAAATCTGGCACATAATATCCCTGCTGGTCCTTTCTTCTGCCCAATAGCTGCTCTACGCCGAGTTGGCACCGTGGACAAAGCACTCTCTTACGAGCTGATAGAGGGTGGCACGGCTTCCAGCACTGCTGATTCAGCACAGCAGAGGCCATTTTCCTGATTTCTTTGTGAGTTAGATTAAATTACTCTGCAGGCTGGACTGGAGCCACAGGCCATAGTTTTACAGCCTTATAACATGGTATCCTAGCCCATGGCATCTGAGAGGTCTGGCTGTGTGCAGAGCTCTTCTGCTTTGCTGCAAAGCATTTTTGGATTTGGCCGTCGGCCCCTTTGTGAGGCTCACGGCAGCAGGACTGGAAATATTTTGATTGTCTTGTTGAGATACACTAAAGGGGGGCTCTGTTAACGGAGGGAGGGGGCATCATGGGGATCAGGTTAGCATGAAGACTCCACTGTGTGTGTTTGTCACGGCAACATTTCTTTAGATTTGCCTTACAGAAATGCAGGATAATAAATAACAAATGCGGGATTTAATGGATATAATACAGCAGGAGCACCAGTGAGGCTGGGGGCTTGTGCCATCAGAGCTGTTCCAGCTGTTCCAAAATTTTGGGAAACCCACTTCCCTTTGTGTCTCAGTACAGGTGCATTTCTCACCTGATCTGAGCAGGTTTGGAGTTGAACCGAGGGGCTGCAGTGGGGAGCGGTGCCCTGTTCACATCCTGCAGAGCTGGGCTGCCTGTGCCTGCTGTAACAGGCACATGGGCAGAGGCAGAAGCGTGTTTTCTGTTCTCTGGCAGCTGCTGGCTTTGTGCATTTCCAGACCACAGCCAGCTCTGCTGTGCTCTGCAGTTGGGCTCCACCACTGCAGCTCGCAGTGGAATTGGTCCTGCGGTCTTTGGCCAAGTCGTGCCCTTGCTCTGATTCACCCTTTCCCCTCCAATCCTCGTGATTGCAAAAGGGACTCTGGCAAAGGGAGAAAGCAGCTGTTAATGAGGAGAGGAAAGGTCAAACGGATCAAGTAAAAGCCATCCTGCTTCCAGCATAGAGAACAATCTAAGCTAATCCTCTCCAAGCCAGGTGTTGGACTGAAGTTGAGACCAAGCTTAAAGAATTTTCACAGTACATTTAGAAGCTTCACTCTGTCCCTTCTCCCTATCCTGACTTCTAATCCCATTGTTTTATGGCTTTTAGGGGCTTGCATTACATCAGGATGGGCACCCCACTTGTGGTTATCTTGGAGTTGCATTATTGCCTTTCAGCTTTATCTCCGTAGTTTAGAAATATAAAGAAAAGCACCACTGAACAACCCCCCCTGGTTTTAATACAAAAATGAATATATTTTTGCAAATAAAAAGTGTTCATGATTCAGAACATCAGGCAGTCATTCTCTGGGTGTGATGCAGAGGTGAAGTTCATGTTGCTGGTTTCAGTGCAAAAACAAAAGTGGGAAGATTAGGAAATTTGTTTCTGACTGGTTTGTTCTATTTTCTGAGCCCTGGTTCAGTCTTATGGACTCTGGTAGAGCTGCTGCACAGAGGGTTTATCTATTGATTTCTGAATGTATTGTGCTGTTAATCTAAAACCTCTTTCCCCAGTGGAATTTCTATTCAGAAGGCTCTAGCCAAGCTCAAGAAAGTTATTTGATTTGGGAAGTTTGAAAGAATAATAAAAGAAGGATTGATGCAGTTGGATTTTCATGAGCTCAGTCTTCTAGTAAAATAGACAGGCTTCTTCCTCCTGTGTGTCTGTGGTGTTTGGCTCATTATTTAGGAGGAAAGCAGAGTATGGAGATCACTTAAGTTTTACTGCCTGAGAATTTGCAATTATGAAACTTGTTCAGAAGAAAGTAATGACAACAGTTTTGGTGATATAGCAAAATATAAAAATTAATGGGTTAGTGCAGCTTTGTCTGTCCATAAATTTGTGTGCTTTATTTCTTAGCAATTGGGCCTTTTCTGCTAATTTTTAAACTAGTAAAAAATTTAGTGCCAGTGTTTGGGAAATCCATGTGATTTCGCAATGAGACATATGTGGCAAGGGAATTGCACCATATAAACCAGGGAACTTTGTCCCTCAGATATTTCCACCATCTTCTTGTTATTAAAATGTTCATTACTTTTGCTGGGAACTGAATATGGGAATAAACAGTCTTGTATTAAAATAAAAAAACCCCAAAAGTACTTTTTTCCTTTGAGTGCACTGGTGTTGTCTGTAGTGCAGGAGTTAATGAAGGAAACAAATGAGATTAAATCGGTAGTAAAATGAAATGAAATAAAATTGAGGGGTTTTTTTGTCTTTTTGGGACTAAGGTCCCAAAATCAGTTGCCTTTGACTTCACAGTGCCTGTGGCTGGCCCATAATAGATTTATTCTGTTTCATTAGGACGTTGTCAAGTTAAGTCAAGGAAGGTGGACTTGTATCTAAAAAGAGATTCCCTGTGAGTATTCCCTGTCTCTAGAGCACTGTACTTTATTAGTCATGATTATTTCTTCCTTGGGTTTGGAAGCACACTTGTTGCTCTTATTTATGCAAAAAATGCAGCTCTCTGGAGGTATGGGATTAACCTGAGGCATTATTTCATTGCAGACCCAGGTGGGAAGCTGGAAGTTCAGAGTATGCATGAAGAATTATCTGGGTATGAGGCAAAATGTTGTATTAACTGTGCAGTTAGTCTTTGTCAGCAGCATTTAGAGTTTCTTCGGCCCTTGTGGTGACTAACCTAGCAGAATTTATTGGTGAATAGTTCAATTTGCTTAAATGGCTGATTTTCTTGAGTAGGCAGAAATTACACCTTATTTCACGTCTCAGATTTAGTTCAGATGAAAGGCCAAATCCAGATTTGACTTGTTTTTTCTTCCCAAATGCCTGTTTAAGCACAGGGTGAATAGGACACCCAGGATTTGGCTGAGGGAACTGTTTCAGAGGGACTTAATCTGCTGGAGTTGGGGTAAAGAGTTGCTTTTAAGACTGGTCTAAAAAACTCAACTTTGAACCAGATAGGAAACAAGACATTCTTTTTTTCCCCTTTTTTCTTTTCCCCCCTATGTAGAAATAAGTGCTTTAGAATATCTGAAACATCTACCAGTATCATTTCACTGCTGAGAATTGGGTAACTGTGTAAAATTATATTGACCTGAGGGGATTGAAATATAGAAGGGGCCGTGCGCTTAACTGTGCAGGAATCAAACTGTTTTACTGATAACATTTTATTGATTCATCTTCTCTCCGTGTTACAAGTAGCCTGAAGCCTGGCAAAATGAGCTGGCAATGTTTCTGTGTTGTGGACGTTGCAGCATCGCAGCTCTTCATAGGTATTGAAATTTTATATATGGGCTGAGAGCTCACGTAATTATTGTGATTTGTAATGACTGAGACTGCAGATGGGGCTTCCCAGAGGCTTCATTTCAAGCTAGATAACTGGTAATTTCTCTTTTCTGTTTAAGGATCTGTTGTCCCTCCTTTTCTCTGCAGCTGCTGAGGTTTTTCTCTGTGAAAAGCTGAACCGTATCTCTGACTTAATGAAGATGTGTAAAATGATTGAAATTGCCTTAACAAGGCAGTGCTCTATACAGAGCAGCAATGAAAATGTGTCTCACTGTTTGCGAGGGATACTTTATCCTTTTCATAAAGGAGCTGTGGTTTCCCACCATATTATAAAAATAATAACAATAAAAAAATATCCTTCTTCTGACAAAGCTTTAAGAAAATGAATGGCTTAAAAGACCACAATGGCAGATTGTGAGTTCAACCTGCATGTGTTGACTAATTAAATTCTTTTGAAAGAGCTAATTTCATGTATTTTATTTAATGAAAGCTTATTTAAGATTTTAATGATGTGGGTCTTTTCTCTTCAGCAGAATGCCATATTGACTCATGACATATTTTTACACAGGCTTCATTCTGCCGTGAACAACAGTAGTTGGAAATGGGAGCGCTTGATAAAGTATCATTAAATTAGCTTATTGTAGTTGCAGATTTTTATTACGCTACTTCACTGAGATATGAATTGATCGCGTTGTACTTGCTGGTTTTAAAGGTGCAGCATTGTTATTGATTATGCTACTTTATCTCAAGTGTTTCATCAGCCTGCTGGCAGGCTGGTTCCCTCTACAATTTTAGAGAGTACTGGCTTTGTGCATTTTATTTTTTTTTATTCTGTGCCTTTTGTCTGTGTGCGTGTCTTTTTTATTGTCAATGCCCTAAAAGAGATGCTGTTTTGGGGTTGTACCGAGCCCCCGTGCTCAGCAGCTCTGCTCTGTCCTGGGGCTTTGGGTGCTGCTGCAGGGAGGTGGAACAGTGGGTGTCCTGTGTGGAAGCACTGCTGGATGGGCTGTTGTCCTCAGCTGATTTCCAGGGAATTAGTGAGATTTACCAGTGCAGAGGGAAAAATCAATTCTGCTCAAATGTTATAGCGTGTGTGTTTGGAGCAGAGGTTTCATCTGTTGGTGTAATTGTTGGTAATGTGATGTATGTCACAAATAAAGTCAGAAAAACAAGAGCCTACGTCTTGGTTAGTCAAAACTTTCAGATATTTTTCCGCGTTAACTTGAGTAGTGGATTTCTTCTACAAGTCTTGGAACTCCCAGATCTATTCCAATAATAAGTGTATTGGAAACGGATTGCTGTCAAGTCTTGTCCATCTAATTAAATTCCCTTATTAGCACCAGAGCTGGAGTCTTCCAGAGAAGACATTAGTTGAATAATCTTTCCAACTTATCTAGGTTAAAACTGGATGGCCTTTCGTAAAATGCTGAGCTGAAAGTTCAGCAACAAAATACATAAGTTCTAGTCCCCCTTTTTGTGTGATCTGTAGTAATTCAATATATTCTTCAAATATAAATTGGTATTTCAGCTGTTCTGTGAAATATTTGCAGACTTCAATTATCACAAGCGCTCGATGCCGCGAGGACTCTGTCACCTCACGCTTCAGGCTGAGGGCAGTCCAGCAGTGATGGCTTTTATGCGTTAATAAAGTTTGTCATGATTTATTTTGGCCTATGCTTAGCCAAATACAAGAATCTTCCTGTCATAAGGTCCTGCTGATCCACAGAGGTTGTTTGAGGTCTATATGGTTGTTGTATCTTTACAGGAGAAGGGAATACCGAGATTTTGACAGAGGACCAAAACACGTGAGGTTTAGTAAGAGCCCTGATGGATTTTCCAACAGGTGGGGGACTTGCCCTTGGAGGGAGCCCCCAAGTGAAATGAAATATGCTGTGACCCTTGAGCTTTGCAGATGGGGATTGAGGGACTCCCAGCAGGGGTGCCTGAGCCCGGTAGGACCCACCCACCCTCTGGAATGTGAGAGCATCCAATCCTGCTGCCCCTCCGCTCCCACGTGGGGAGGACAGGGATGGTGCAGGTGAGAATGCCTCGTTTCCTTCCAAAAATGGAAGAGAAAAGTGTCTTTGTGTCAGACAAAAGAGCCACACTAGCTCAGGGTTGGGAATGGAGAGCTTTGTAACAACACTGAGCAAGAGATGTTTAAAAATTGCCCGAAGTTTCAGGAAACAAGATATTTGTGCTAATTAGACTATTTGCCTGTCATCTTTATTCACTATTTAAATAACAAAAAGCCCTCAAGTGAAATCAAAGCATGGTAGAACATATTTCTTGAGTCTCCTTGATCAAAGCTTATAGAAGGAGGGGAATACTGCTCATAACTATTTCCTCAAATTCAGATGTGAGATATATTCTCTATTGTAGTCGTCTCTGTTGAGGACTTGTGTATAACCTGTGGCAAAGTGATGAATGTCTGTCAGGTATCAGACATCCTGCTCCTTTCCAGGTGCACATGTGATGAATTACTATTAGTTCTGTGAGGATGTGCCAGAAATAAACATCTTCACATAAAAACAACCCACAAACTAAACGTGTATTGTTTTGTTCTTGCTTGCTGACTAACACTGGTTCAGTTGCGCACTTGTCTTGCTCTGTATCTACCTCTCAATCTTTTCTTAGATTGCAAATAACCTCTGAGATGGAGATCACCATTTTCCTGACCTGAGTTTATAAAGCAAATGGCATGGGGGGGGTCCTGGCCATGTGGGGGGTGTCCAGCTTTTATCTTGAAGTCAATAATTAATGAAACAAACAGGAGATGCCTTTGGGTGCTGTTTGGTCTCCTGCTCAGATGTCGTTTTAGAGCAGGGCGATATGGAAATCTGTTCAGGAGGTTTTGGCATGTTATTTTTTGGGTTTGGTTTGGGGTTTCTGTGTTACTGTTGTCTTTAAGGACATGGTTTTTTTCAGAAAGGGCAGAAGGCACCCTCTAGACTTGAATAATTGAAAAAGAAGATTCTTCAAGCTCGAACATCTTTGAATGGGAGAAAGTAATAAAAGAGAAATGGAAGCTTACACCTCTCTGGAGTGGTCACACACGTGGCCTTTAGAGCAGGACAGACAACCCGAGCTGGGACATTGCCCAGGTCAGCATAGCTGCTCCTGTGGCACTGGAAGTTCTCCATGACTCGTTGTGCTTTCCTGGAGGAGGACTAGAAAACTCCAAGGAAAACGGAAAGAAGCGTGCCAGTATCATGACACGAGATAAGGGGAAATAATATCTGCAGTGGCGGAGCTCATGTGCTGTCAGCCACTGATGTACATCTTACTCCATTCTCAATTTTGTAATTGGCACCGGAACGCTTTAGCAGGAACCAGCTGATTCCTTTGTTTCTTTTCATTCTGCGCCTTCTCGATAAGGGAATGAAAGGATTCCTCCCTAGATGTGTTACTCAGACGTCGACGTTGAGGCTCATTACAGAACCCAGCACAGCCTACTGAAGAGAACAAAGCGTCAGCGTGCTGCTGCCCCATCTGATCACCCACCCAGACACGCTTTTTTTGTCAAGCTGGGGAATGCCATCAGCCTGAAGGATTTCCTGCTGTGGGAGTTCCTCACCTGTGCTCGTGTAGCTGACTCCTTTTGAATTTGCAAGCCACAAATGGCGTGCCATTTCTGCACCGGTGACTTTAAAGGGTTTTTTAAATTCACGTCCTTTAGTCCGCTACTCCTACATCACATTCTAAATAAATAGGTCAAATCAGCTGGAGCAAGGGTAGTCAGAATGTGTTTATTAATCTGTAAAGAATAAAGATGAAGGTTCTAATTTGGGTGTTCTGAGTGGTTCTGGATTGGCCAGAACTTGATTTTTAGATGTCTTTTGAAACTTTTCACCATTAAAAACTTCAGCTAAATGTCTTTCAAATTTACGGATTTTCTCTTGTTTCCCTTCTTTGCTCAGCTGGATGAATGCTTAGAGAAGGGTGTGCACTCCTGCCCGGGGGCATGCCCAAAAGTGCAGATGAAAAGGAGTGGGGGGAACTGGGAGAGTTCAGTTAAGTGTGTGCTGGGTTTCAGGAATAGTTTAATTTATGGTGATAACTTCTGTTCAGCAGTTGACTTGCTGTGACCTTAAAGAAAGCTCTTGCAGACGGAGCTTTCACTATTTCTGGGAGAAGTTATGTACTTTGTGCATGTGTGGTGTACTGCCACAGATGGGTCCCCCTGAATTTGGAGGCCAAAGGCAGTAGCAGAAGGTTACGAGATGGCACTGCTGCATAGTAAGTTTCTAAAAACAAACACATCCGTTTTTACCAGAACCCTGTAAGGTCTGGTTCAAAAGATATTTAAAAACTGTAAAACAAAAAATAAAAATAAACCACAAACACACAAGAAAAGGAAAAAAGGATGTGTTTGCCTGCTTGCATGCAAGTATCCCTGAAAAGCTGATGGGTTCATTTTTACTTATTTATGGGCAAATTACAGAGGTGCATCTGTTCCTTCTCTGTATACAGCCAGGCATCTCAAGTTTCTAAGATACTTTTTGACATTCTTTGAAGATTTAATGCCAGGTGGAAGATCAGTTAGAATTACAGATATCCTGAACTTTGAAAATAATGCTTCTGCTGAAAACTTTTTTACTTTTGCTCCCAACTTTAATGAGACACAGTCTGAACATCATAGTAACGGAGGCAGCAGAAAGGAGAAAAAAAAGCCAACCCAACAATTCACAAGAAAATCTTTTCACATGTTTACAGTAGAGCCAAAATATTTGTGCTGTGTTTATTTAATTCAAATGCTTAGAACTATGTCATGTTATAAAAATAGTATTACTGGAATAAAACAGTAGCCTGCAAGTGAGATACCTGAACAGGGAACACTCAGCTGGAACCCAGTTTTTACAATTTTTACAAGTTGCTTATACTGCTGTCAGTAAAGAGGGCAAATAATTGTAGATAAAACTCTCTTTGCCTGCCATTAATTGTGAGAGTTAAGTATGTGCCTTTAGATAGCAAACAACCTGATTTGCATGTGCAGTTAGGTATCCTGTAGCCCTTCTGCATTGAAATTGTGCCTGCTAAGGGGGAGTTTTGGTTTAGAGATCACTCCTCTAAAAGTGGAGAACACCAGGCTGTGCCTCACTGGGATCTTTGCTTTGCTTTGCTTTGCCTTGTTCCCTTAAATTCAATCACTCATTTCAAGTAAATATAGATACATAGATATATACACACACACATCCTTTGAAAGCATGGCCTGAGGAATCTGACACTGGCCATCAGTTAGTGGATTTTGCTTAGTAATTGCTTCATCTATTCAATACTATTGAAAATACCCTTGAGCAGAACATAGCTGCAGGGGAACAACACTCTGAAGCAGCAAGCTAATTAATGAATCTTATTGCCACTTAGACAAGCATTATACAGCTGGCCTTGCTTGTCAGGATGGATCTGTTCCTGCAACGTTATGTGTTTGTCCAGCAAACCGGTGCAATTATTAGAGAAATGAATGCAGTGGGATTGGTGGGTTGGGGCCTGTGGAGGCAGCAGGTTCTCTTTCAGTGTGCAGTTGCACTCCTGACGGTGCAGGTGTCACCAGCATCTTGTGTCTGCATGGAACAACAAATGAATTCTCCTGGCTTTTATCTCGGTAGCCGTGGCCGAGATTGTTCGTTGCATTCAGATGAAGTGAAAACAAAGTAATCACAGCCAGAGTCTGAAAGCAGGCAAATTGTTTTCAAACAGTAGAAGGGAGAGCAAAACAGAACTAGGAAAGGATTTTATTTTTCATTTAATATTTTAAAAAACACAAGCTGTTGTGTGTGTCCAGAGAGCACTGGGTTTTTGTGGACGGTGGTGTGGAATGTTTGTCTCCAGCAGAGTAATTTGAGCAATAATACCTGCTGGTGACGGGCCTTGCCTGATGATCTTTTGAAGGAAGTTATTTTCATAACTTACTCTTAATTCCTACCTTTAAAAATATTGAATGCTATGTTTGGGATCTGTATTGCTGAAATCGTTCTACCAACAAAAACTGTAGCTCTGGATGCAAGTCAGAGCTTGTGTTTCTAATTGAAGTCATAGGCAATTTACTGAGCAATCAACAAATGAAAATTCTGAGGTTGCACCAGCCCATTTTTTTATGTCCTTCCAACCTTGGATATTCTGTGATGCTGTGAAAAAGGCAAAAAACACTTCTAGGAACTTTCTGTTCTATCAAGGACTACAATAACCTGCTCTTCTTTCAGAAGACCTTTTCTGAATGATGCTGAGCCTTTTGCAGAGCCTGCTTCTGCAAGTCCCCACTCTCACATGGCCCCCGTGCATATGAGACCCCACGTTAAGGACCCCCATATTGCTTATAAATCCTTTAACTTTCTGTGGTGTTTTAAAGTGTAATTTTCTGCTTCTCAATGGAGACTCGCTGAAATCTGTGATTTCTACTTGGCCTTAGGAGAACTCTTCAGATGAAATAATTTTCATTAGTAAATTCCTCTGATGGGCTTATGAACTTTTAATGTGAGATCGTCACTGAACCTTTTTTGTGTTCTCTGGAGTGACCTTGGCACGTGGTGAGTTTTGATCCTGGAGCATCCTTCCTGGTTTGCATGTTGGTGATTAATGTGGCAGCTTCTCTGCTTCAGCCTGCTCCTGCTGCCCCAGCTCCTGCCTGAACTGCTTGGCCTGGCACAGATCTGCCCCACTTCTGCCTTCCCTTTACAGCTGCTTCAGGCATTCCTCGTCTACGTTGTGGTGTCAGCTCCTTACTCTTTTTCTTTTTTTTTTTTCCTTTTTTTTCCATGTAGGGCAACACATGAACACACCTCAATGTGAAATTTTCTGAAGAATTTTTAATGCCTGCAAGTGGCACTTGAGTGGCTAATTCCAATAATTCCGGCAGTCGGTTGATGAAGCATTCTTTGCCTTATGATTTGAGTAATAGAAGTAGTTGCATCTGTGGTTATATATCAGAAAAATAGCTTATCCAGCTCTTTTCAGTCCCTTTGATTCATTGGATGTGGCCACAGCACTGTTCAGCGCTGGTCAGTCGTTTTCCAGTCAGTGAGCATCTGGGTTGGTCATTAGCCAGCAGAGAAATCAATTAGGGCTGGTGGGGGTGTGTTTGGAGGAGAGGATTGAAATGCATGAATTCTATGGATCCATTGGCCTGGATGATCAGCATCCCCATGAGCAGATCTTGAAGCTGAGTGAGGACTCCATGGAAGTTCCTTTCTGCTCTTGCACCTCTCTTCAACCAAGACTGAATCCTCCAGTCAACAAAGATGGCAGCTCTCCGAGGTTCCGAGTTCCAAACTGTGATAAAGCAACAAGCTAATTAATAAAGCATAAATTGTTAGCATTTTTCTGTGGAGCACTGCCGAGGATCCATTATTTTATTTAGTGTATTTGTCTTAAAGTGATTATGTTACTAATTATAAGGCTCACTAGTCTGTTTAACAGGAGTCCAAATAATTATAATTTGTTTGCATTCCCACCCTGTGTATTTTCATGCAGGAAGAAAAACATTTTGTTGAATGATTAATCTTGTGCATGCTTCTCTGTATGTTTAGGAAAATTAAATGTCTCATTTTTGTTATAAATGAGAGATTTCCGGTTTCACTACTCTTGTTCTTAAGGTGCGTTGGTAATTTCTGAAGAAACTTGGAGCATAAAACCACAAGGGGGGATGATGGGCTCTTACGGATGGAACTCAGTATATTCCCAATAAAGTCCATAACAAAATTCCTTTTGGTGTCAAATTCTTTTGCATAATTTATTTTGTGTTAAAAAAAAAGGGTTGAAGTTCTTATCTACAGGCTGTCTTGAAGCAAACTAAATCCTTCAGCCTTGGAAGCAATTTGGCAGCCAAGTTCCATTGCTCTTAATTTGAAGGACAAAATTCATAACAGACTTTTCAATAAATGCTCAATTTAGGGCACCTTGGAACCAGCAGCAGCATCAGAAAACCCTGTGTGAACTTGGAACATCCAAAGAACATGTTATTTAATGTTAGGAAAAAAACTTGTGAAGACTTGATAAAAAGCTCAGCAAATTGAGGCAAAAGTACTGAAGTCACTTTCAGAGCTGTACTGCAGAAAATGGCTTAAATGAGAAGTCAGCATTGTGAAGTTAACTCCTTGTTTTGTGAAAAAAAAAAGAAAAGAGTTGTGTCTAGGAATCTACTTGGAAGTTTGCTGAAGTTTAGGTAGCGAAATGCTTGCTTGGAAAAAAAGACCCGGAAAAAAAAAAATCACAATTTCAAACTCAGATAATAGTTTCTGAAAATAGCTGGGCTGCCAGAATGTCAGAGTCAGGAATGAGAAGATTGCTGAGGGGAAATGGCGGAGTAACAAGGGGCCTGAGGAGACGTGAGGAGCTCATGGCTTCATCTTGGTTGGAAGGAGAGAAAATTGCTTAGCGCTACTTAGAGCATCTCTCATTCAAAGATCTCAAAGCTTGCTGAACCAAACATAATCCTTTGAAGACAGGTACAGCCTGATGATCACTGTGCTTGTCATCCTGGTGCTGCTGTCCCTGCCCGGGAGCATCCTGATCTCTGGGCACAGCGGCACCGCAGAGCTCAGCACGGGAGGGAGGAGGGACATGCAGGAAGGAAGAGGGAAAATGTAGTTGGGAAGAGGGAAAGTGCCTTTGGGAAGAAGGAAAATGCACTTGGGAAGAGGGAAAATGCACTTGGGAAGAGGGCCAGGGTGACAGAACACACTGAAATGCCACCACTAAAGTCTGGACACCACCACGCTTCTAATGAATAAATAAATAAGTCATCAAGTGCAGGTGAAGATATTTCCTTTCTTCTGACATTCATGTTTGTTATTCTGCCAAATGTTTCCTCTACTTGGAAGAAAACTGGAGCAGCCAAGATTCTTAATATTAAAAGACCTCAGCGGAACTGTTAAAATTTCATTCCGTTCAAAATTTTAATGCCAGTTGGCTGTATTATCTCTTTATAATTTTCTTCTTCAGTGCATACGTAACTGCATTAGTTGGTCATTTACCAACAGACTTGAAAGACCAATACTATTAGCTGGAAAAATAGCTAGAATTTTTTTTTTTTTTTTTATATAGGAGAAAAATGGAAGTGTTACTTGGTTTTTGATGATGGTAGTAGTGGTAGTATTTATATTTTTCCTTTTATTTTTCCCCACACTTCCCCCATAAAGCATGAACTCCAGTTTTATCTGCATTAGTGTGAATAAAAACAGTGCATCCTCAAGTGAGACGCATAAATATAACCCCTTTTACTATGCAAGTAATAACTGCACTCGCAGCTCTCGTAAGAGCCGTTACGACGCACGAACGGGTCCTGAGAGCACATTTGTCATGGCAATTTCAGATACAGACCTTCCCTGCAGAGTTTGCAGCCTGGTGTGCACAGGCCACACGTGGGGTGGAGGGCGAGCAGCTGATGAACGCTGGTGTTGATCTGAATCCTTTCCTTTCCCCGAGCCTTGCCAAGCCCTACGAGCAAAATGTTGTTTGATCAGTGCTGATAATACATTGTCAGGCGTTTAGGCGACGTGGAGCTGTTTATGCCCAGCTCCCTGAACCAGAAGGAGAAGGAAACTTCCTAATGAACCTCCTGGAGAGCTGAGCCCCAAGCGTTGGGTCTAGCACTGTTTTTTCATCTGATGCCAGACGGCTCTAAATAGGTCTTAAAGCAGCTCCAACAGTTTATGCTGTTTAATAAATCTAATCTGTAAAACAGGTCACGTAAAAAAAACCTAAAAACTTTTCTTCTAATTACAGTAAGATTTTATTGAATGCACATTATACATATAGATCATAATACTTATTAAAAAAAGACTATTAAGATTTTACAGTTCAAGATTTTACAGGCAATGGGAACAGTGGAAGCCTAATGCTTTCTGAGAATCATATCTGCATTAGCAAGATAAAGGACAATTTAGGAAGATTACAAAAGCAATGATTTAGAGTACAACATAAAAATCTGCTGAGAACTAATTCGCAATGCCAGCTGCTGCTAAGCTTCTTAATCTTTATCTAGTTCAATTAAAATCTGAATGTTTGGGATTTCATTAACAACTGGGGACTTGGAAATTACATGCACTTTTACACTGTATTCAACTGCTTATGTACGTTACTGGAAGTTGCCCGAAATGTCTTCAGGTAGACTTGAGATATAATTAAAACTTAAGTACTTAAAGGATAATGCAGAGGTAAAAGAGGATTATTTTAATTTTTCTGTCAGATCCAATTGACAAAAAAAGAATCTCGCACGAGTTGAAACGAGTTGCAAACCAGTCAGAATTTTAATGCAGGGAATATTTATGGACAATTGTGCAATCAGATGTGTAGATCAAACAGCCTCATTGGAGGGCGGAGTGAATCGGATATTGTAATTGTGCCCTGTGCTGCTTGTGGTTTTTTGTGGAAAAACCACTTCACATCTATCGTTCACTTCTGTACTGATGTAACCACGCTGCTATCAATTAATTATGCATTTCAAAGAATCTGCAAGTAGGCCTTTCTAAAATTAAACTAAGCAAAGTGATGAACAAGCTTTTAATCACTTAATACTGTGTATAAAAAATAGTTTCTTTCCATTAATTCCTCAAGAATAATTCTTCTAAAAGTTTTTCAGAAGTAGAAAAAGCGTATTTTTTCTTTTCCCTTCTTCATTGCTTGCCTCCTATTTTCCATGAAAAATTTACCCATCATTGCCAAAGCTGCTGATTTAAAGGAGGGGAGTGAAATACCGTTGAGCAGCTCTGTATTTTGAAGCAGTTCATTGAAAGGGCTGAATATTTAGATGTTTGATGGTGTACAAGAACACTGACATTTTCTTGCCTGTGTGATGGAGTAGATGTCATGCTGGCTGTGGATGTCCTGCTGTATTTCCAAGGAGCATTGGGTGCTGATGGAAGTGCCATGGACACTTATTTATCAATTTATCAATTTATTCATTAGAAGCATGGTGGTGTCCAGACTTTAGGGTTTCACAGGCTGAGGGGCAGCACTGTGGGATCTGCGAGTTAAGCTCTGGGTCAGATCCTGAGCTGGTTTAAATTTTCAAAGTTTCAAACTGGAATGGATTTCCTTCTCTTTAATTATTCAGTTCTGATGATCTTAGGTGCCATGGTAGGATGTGGAGGATAAGAATATTTCCAGAACGAATGAGGGTGTTTAAGGTGGTGATGTTCCTTCTGGATATGTCGAAGAGGTTTAGTGCTGCAGGATAATTGGTGCAAGACTTAGAGACAGCCTGGATGTGTTTAAACGGTGTGTTTTGATCAAGTTAACTTTTAAATGGTGTAATGATAAGAAGAAATCGTTCAGTAGCAAAATTTCTTAACAGGTTTGGGGAGTTGGTGTTAACTTCTGTCATTGTGCTGTTCTTAGCAAATGGAGATAGTGAAGTTTTGCCTGCCTGGCTACTCCATGTTTTTTTTTTTTTGTTTTCCCTTTCAAAAAAGAAATCATGCTTGGAAAGCAAAACCAGTGTGTAGGATTACAGCTTACATATAAATTTAAATGAAAAACAAACATTTTTCCCATCTCCCTGCTTTCATCATATTTTAATGGGTGACCAGGTAACTCAAGGCAAGTGGAGAATGCAGGAAAATAAAGTGAA
Organism: Melanocharis versteri; assembly: GCA_013397845.1. Lineage (NCBI taxonomy): Eukaryota > Metazoa > Chordata > Aves > Passeriformes > Melanocharitidae > Melanocharis > Melanocharis versteri. The sequence goes on along the minus strand of VZTG01007876.1, from coordinate 471,480 downwards.
TTTTGAGTTGGGCATAATTTGGCCACAGGGTAGCTAATGTGCCCCGTGTCCTACTTGTGCCTAGAAACTTCTTCATATGCCAGAAAAAGAGGTGCAGATATCCACTGAAAGTTATTATTTTAAGCAGCTTAGTATCATGAAGTTAGGAGTTAGGCAGGAAGGGAAACTTAGTGGCAGAAATTTGTATATGATGGTTTTCTTGCCCCCGAATGTTTGGATTTTGTGTTTTAAATAGTGACGCCTTGTATATTATTTAATAAGGTAAACTGTGATTTCAGGTTTAAAAGTAGGCCTTTTGCGTTCTCATTTAAGGGCTGAAGTAAAGATGTGTAGATTGCAGGAGTTAAGAGCTCCTGAAGCATCACTTCTGTCTGTCTGGGGCTGTGTGCTCGTGCTGCAGAGCGAATCTCCCGGCTGCTTTCCAGTCAGGATTGCTGGGGCTGGATTATCAGAGCAGGGAGGGAGATGAGGGAGATGCAGGACGCTGGCAGTGGTGCCTGAAGGAGTGATCTGTGTGCCCGGGAGGGTTTGGGGGTGGAGAGGGAGCTCTCATGGCTGCTGCTGCCCCTGGAGCTCCTGGAGCTCCCGTCACACAGCTCTGGGGTGGGGAGCACTGCACGCCCCGGCTCAGCAGGGCTCAGGGGTTTCGTGGTCCGGGGCTGATCCTGTGGCTTCAGGAGATTGAAATCTACCTGTAACCTTCCACATGCCAATGCTGGCCCTGGGACCCCCAAATTCCATCCAGGACCTGCCCCACGCCCTCCAGAATTCCAGGTGGGAACCCCCAAATTCCAGCCAGGGCCCCCAAATTCCAACCAGGGCCCCCAAATGTGAGATACACAGTATTTCTTCTGCAGAGATCTCAGTATGTGTGCTGGGATAGGTGTCCTCAAAAGAGCAGAAAATCTGCCCTTTCCTCGTGACTGTGGAGTACATTGAGTCTTCAGAAGCATTTCTTTACTCTAGAGTTCATTGTGTGCTCTTCAGCCATTATTTAGGCCTGCTATGATGATCTGGACATGGGCTTTTACTCCTTGGGTTTAGGTCCTGTCAGAAATGGACGGGTTGTTATCAAAGATTAAAATCAGCTTCCTTCTTTTCTTTTTCCTCGTAAAGAGAAAACTGAAATAAATAAAATGAAGGGTATTGATAGATCACAAATGGAAACAGTAAATGTGTCACTGGGGAGATGAGTGGGAGTTGAGAGCAAAGATAACTACAGACATGAGAAATATCTGTACATTTGGCTTCAGATATTGAAATCTGTGCCACGGATTGATCCTGCAGGAATAATAAATACACATTATCTGTAATTATTCTCGAACTTCATAAACCTTACTTTAATAACATGCTTTGCATCATTTTTTTTTCTGAGATCTTTTATTTTTATGACACTGTCAGGCTTTTTAATTTTAACTCCAAGAAAATTGCTCCAGCTGTTACGGATTTTGTCCCACTTCTGTTCTCTGGAGGCTGGGAGTTCCCTTTGGAGAGTTCAGGTAGCAGGTTGGGAGGTTTCTATGTCTGAGATGATTTTTTTTTTTTTCAAAGAAGATTGCAGGCAGTGAATTTGCAACTTCTATTACAAATACAGTTTTGGATGTAAAAAATATTTATTTTTTTAACTGACATCCTACAGTTATTATTTTTTATTTAAAAATACGATGTCAGATAGGAAAAATGTTCTTGTTGCTTGTGTTGTAATGTGTCCTTTTATCAGTGGACACAGTGGAGAGGGGTTTGAGTTCCCAGCCCTCCCGTGGTTGCACGCTGAGCTGGGATCAGCATGGATATTGAAACTGTTTATTGGGTTTCTTCTGCTGTTATAAGTGTGATCACATTCCATGATGTCCTGAGGTCTTAAAATGTCAAGAAACAACAGTAAGCGGAATTTCAAGTTCAGCTTTTCTGGAGAGCAGGAATTAAATTTAGGCCAGTGCACTCTTGTGCATTTTTGGTGATGTGCTGGCCGCGTGCTACGAGCTGGGGGTGCAGTTGGGTTTTAAACCAAAATTTGAGTGCACAGTTTTATTTCCTAATAGGAAAAAAAAAAAAAAAACCTCAAACTTGTCTCATTTCCATCATTCAGGTCTCTCCCCCCTCTTCCCTAATAAGGTGGATATCCAGCTCTAGGCCACATCTGCCCAAGTAAAACTGGCTGGGCCATGAGAGAGACTCCCAAGGGAACCAGAAACATGAGTTTTAATGAAAACCTCAAATATTTCACCTGTCCAGAATAAAAGATTCCGTTTTCAAGCTAATGTATGTCTCCATACTGCTCTTTCTTTAACTCGTTAAAAAAAAAAAAAAAAGTAAATTTTTAGGATGAAAAATAAAACCAAACCAGTAAAAAAAAAAATTCTCTGTCCTCTTTTTCTCTTTTATAAAATGAAACTGGAGTGATTCTAAACAAATTCTGAGGAATTTCAGCCCTTGAGTTGATTTTTTTTTTCCTCTCATGCAGTATTAATTTGAAATTTCACATTTGCTAATGACACGTTTTTACTCTATCTGAAGATTGCCATCTACTGGCATGTAAGAGCTTTTGGGGTCTGTTACTGTTCATAAATTTGAAAATTCAATAAAGTTTGTTATTTTCTCAGTTGATTTTGTTGATTGCATTATGCTTTGCAGGGTAGGGGCAATAGGAGAGGAAACATTAGCAGCATTTACTTGATCTTACCAAGTGCTGTGCAATGTCTGCTTAATTAAAAGCACATTATAACAACATATTGATGCTTCCCACATGAATGAGCTCTCTATTCCTCCAAATTAAGCCATATTTCATATTTCTATCTTATAAGAACAGAAGAACGCATTAATAAAAGGTTAAAAAGACACATTTTTTCCTAAGCATTTGAAGGGATTCTGACCTTCTGGCATGTAACAGTTAGGAAGCTCAATAAACTGCAGGGGGTAGAATTTAATAGTGTAATTCCAAAATTGTGGGAGACACCTCTCCCTCCTCAAGTTAATTTGTAGTTAATCCTAAAAATCTGTGTCTGTTGTTTCTTTTCTTGTATGAGAGGGCCAATCTGCAGAGAAGGATGAAAATAATGGTAAAACAACATGTACATTTCCATAGAAGCACGTCTTGAGGTTCTTCTGTGTGAACTTCATGAAGGGTTTTTATTTATTCTGGATGTTGTTGGCACCGCACTTTGATTTCTGCTGGATAGAGAGTTGTCAGTTCCACGCTGTAGATGCATTTGCTGCTAATTATAAACAGCCTTCTTGGCTCCCGAAGGCAAGCAGCCTTTCCACCATTTGCTCACATAAGCCTGTTTTACAGTTCTTTGGTGTATAAGTATTTGCAGTGTGGAAGAGTGGGGAGATTTATTGAGAGGCCATAAGGCACGAGCCTCCAACCTGCAGCTGAGCTGACTGCAGAGAGAGCTGGATGCAAGCAGTGAGAGCAGGAATCTGCTTTATCTGGGGTGTGTTGAGGCTGTTTCTGGTGTGCACCAGATCCACGTCGAGGTGCTCCTGGCTGAAGTCCCTCGTGCCCCAGGGACGTGGCAGTGTGAGCCCAGCCATCAATCCAGCTGCTCCCTGTTCCATCTCCCTGCTAAAGAGAAAACTTGCCTCAGGTTTTGGGGTTTTTTTACCTCTCATCAGATAAATATTGACTTTCTCAGTTCTTCAGGCAGCACCCTCTGAGAGGCAAGTGCTGGTTCCCCCCCCCTTCTGTAACAATCTCTACAAAGTAAGTGCGTGTTTACGGTGGAAAATGGAGCAGCACATTAATGTGGTGATTGATTGACATGAAAATGCAGTTCTGTGATGGATGAGACAAATGCACGTTGCTCACAAAAGCTCTGAGGAAATGTGGTCTATACCATACTTGTTATTACAGATTTTTTGGTGTGGGGGTTTTTTGAATTTTTTTTATTATTATAAGCAGTCAATTTATTTCCAATTATAGTATGAGCTGCAGTAGATCTTGCTGTGGTGGTGGTGGTTAATCACAGATCAACAGGCAGAAATCACATCAGACAAGTCTTGGCTATTAGGAGATGGACCATTCATTAACTGCATTGTTCTGGTCTCCTCCATGGCACACACAAGTCTCCTGTCCCTGAAGATATTCACAGTGCTGGCAATGGCCTGTAATACATTTCAGTATCATTAGATGTACTGAGGAGTGAAAATTCCCTTGCCTGTGTGAATTAGAGGAGTAGTTTGAAGTTTCCCTGCTGCTGACTTGCTCCAAAATTCCTGTCAAAATGCAGATCACGAATTATTCAGGCATGCACCTCTTCTGTGGATAAGTATATTAAAAGGTGGTGGGATGAGAATGTTAAAAATGGAGAGAGACTCTTAACTTTTTTTTTGGTAGTGATAGAATCTTACCCTGGGTGTGTCCTGAGCTGAATCTTAGCAAAACCTTCATGCAGATAATTTCAAACTTGTGAATTACTGTTGCTCTTGTTGTTTGTTTTTTAATTTTTTTTCCCCCTAACAGTTGGGATTATTTTGGATGAAATTAATCCAGTTATACTCATGTCTGCTGGATAGTTAGTTCTCCTAAACAGTCAGTGCACAAGCACAGTTTTTATTATAAATGAAACTGAATAAATCTTTGGCTGGTGTGAAGTGGGGGGAAGGGTAGAAAGAGGAAAGAAACTCGTCTCCTTCTCAACTGCTTGATTTTTTTTTTTTTTTGAGAGGTCCTCTTTTCATTGAAAAATGCTCCATCTTTCGAGAAAAGAAATCCCTGTGCTTTCTGAGCAGGCTGCCTTTTGGTGGTGATGATTTAGCGGGGTAGTCATGTTGTTGATGGATTCCAATGTTTGATAGTAAATAAACTTGTTAACAAATGAAATTACACATGAAACTGAATAACTGAAGTATTTTCCCAGATTTGTTCAATGCTATGAAAAGGGATTGACCAAATACCTGTTGCAATCTCTGGGAGCCTGTGACTTTGAGGGATTTTGGGAGAGGATTGGAGCTGTTTACAGCTTTTGGCTGAGTTTATTTACAGGAGGGTGTGCTCACAGGTCACAGTGTGCTTTTCAGGCCCCTCAGGTGTTTGACTGGTGACTGTGCCCACGAATGTGACCTTTAGTAACAGACAGAAATGTGGGGAGGGGGAACTGCTTGGTCCCCAGTGCCTGGCCACTCTCACCAACACTTGTAAGAGCAGGAGCACTTTCTCAAAAATACAAGTTTTCTTGCTGTGTGTTGTTTGCCTCAATAGCTCCTTATCTGTGAGCCCACAAAAAATGAGCCTGTGCCATGGATCATTTCCCATTTGTGTTTGGATTTGCATTCTGGAATGTGGCTCAGATCTGATAGTGGGTTCCTCCTCTACCACGGCATCTCTCCCTGGGTACCCACTATTCCCTCCTTGCTGGGTGGGGATCGTAGGGTTGCCCTGAACACTCCCTTTGTGTGGGTCTAGAAATTACATGTGTGGCCTTGGGAGGTTTTTATCCAGTTCTTCCATAAGTGGCGGAGATGATAAAGCTTCCTTATCTCATTGTGGCATTTTGTGGGTGAATTCATACATCAAATAACCTCCTTGCTGGTGCTGCTGTGTTGAACAAACCTGGCAATGTCCATCTGTGTTTAACTCTGTTCTGTGTTTCCTTGGGTGGAGGTTTGCTCGGTGAAAGCATTTTGTACATCTTCTACAGAGCAGACATCTCCTTCTGTACAGACCTGAACAGCTGTGGTTTAAAAAAAGGAATAAAAGGTTTTCATGACTCCTTTTAAAATTGGGAGCTTTATTGTATCTTTGTAGCAGGTTATGCAGCCTTGTGCCTTTCACTGGTAAAATAGGAAAGTTGATTGACTACAGCATTTATTTCACCAGTTGATGAACCTGCCATCCCTAAATCTGTAAAATAGTACTTGCACTGCAGCATGTACCCACAAAAGGGCATCCCAGGTCATGATTTGATCAATCTATATTTATGCAATATATTGTTTATTGTATGAAAATTTGACCTCGTTAGCTGTAGTCCCTTTCCATCTCAGTTGTTATCTGAAGTGTATAATAATGAGGAGAACATCATCTCAATCTATCAGTGCAATCAGACAAAGAGATTCTGTTGCAAACTCGGGGAAGATTGTGTCCCAGATGGGAACAGCAAATTTAATTACTGACAATGGAATGAGTATGAAATGTTTCTGCACGCACAGTTCTGGACAATGCGCTGCTTCAAACCCAGGCAAGTTGGGTTTTGCAACATTAGGCTGGGAAGAGTCAGAGGATGGTAATCCCCTAAACTGAGGCTGAGTGAGAGCGTGTGTGTGACTGGAAAGCTGGGGAAATGCTAATGAATTCATTGAGCCAAGTCGGTGAAATAGCTAAACATCTAAAGAGCAAATATCAAGCCCTGATATTTATGTAGAGATAGCGCAGAAAAACTGTTCGCCTCGGAGAGGCCCTGTAAAGAGGGGTTTTTTTAACATAGAGCTTTATTTTGGGCGTCTGCCTTACCCTGAGAGCTCACCTTGGTGGTGGTGCTGTGGTTTTTGCTCTGTAGGAAACGAGCGTGGGTGTGTAAGGTCACTGACCAAATACTGCAGATACAGACCCAAAAGTCTTACTGTGCTGCTACTTAGGAGCTGTAGTTTGAGGCCATGTATCCAGGCTACAGCTGCAAAAAAAAAAAACCTGACCAGAAGTTGATTACAGGCTCTAATTCTTCCTGGACTTGCCAAACAGCTGCCTGTTGGCATCTCTCTTGCAATCCAGGAGATGAATCCCTGTGTGCTGGAGGTAACGACCTTCTGGATGCTTTCTAATAAAACAATGAAGAGCTGACTTTATCATCCTTAAAGCAAATTACTTCTGCAAAATGCTTTACAAATACCAAGGGTGCTCTTTAGATAGGGATGTCTTCTATTAAAAAGTCTTGAATATTTTTCTACGTTTAAGTGGAGAAGCTTTCTCAGGCCAGTGAGGTGTGTAGGAATAGCTCATAGAGAGAAGGCAGGGGTGTTTTCTGTCTGGATCTGTCTGCAGAAGCTGTGCCATCAGATTGGTTTGGTTTAAATTGTCTTAAGGTGGAGTAAATTAAGATTTTTATTAATTTTGTTGTCCTCTTCAGCTAATTACATCACTTCCATTTCTGTATATAAATGATCTTGGGTGAAGATGTCATGATAAGTTTATCAGTGCCTTAAAGATTTGTGTCTCTGTGTGATGGGAAGGTGACAGTGGTAACACTGCAGGACTGGAGTTTGGTTGGAGGGAAATGGGGGCATTTCCTCATCAGCTGGAATGCCAGAACCCCTGTCTTGGGGTGGATTCTGGTTCTGCTGGTGCTGCAGGCAGCTCCGTTCCCAAGCACTTCACTCATCTGTTTATGTTAATATTGGATAACAAGGAAAACACGAGGCCTGGCCCCAGTGTACTACCGTGGGCTTCCTGCTGGCTTGTTTACGCCTTCTCATCCCACAGGTTTGTCTGTTGTCATAGTTTCCATTTTCTTTCCCTTTTCAAAAGCAGGACAGGAGGTCTCTATGGAGACAGGCATCAGTTCCACTCCGTGCACTAAACTGTAGGGGTTGCTGTAAGAGCAGAGCTGTGAACACGCTCCATCCCCCGTGGAAGCCACAAACACTGCCATGCTGACATCCCCAGTCCCCGGAGTCACTGGGAATTAACATTTCAAGGTCGCAGCAGCTTCGCTATAAACACTGCCTGCTCTTACCTTCATTGGAGCAGCAACGTGGTCACAGGGACATCATCTCTGCACAGCACAGCTCCAGCTCTCAGGGCTTTTTCATTAACTGCAGAAAAGGCACCATCCCAACGTCTTCTTAGAATTCGCACATGTGAGTTTCATCTGAAATTAGAGTTAACTGGGGTTCCAGTGAGTGGGGCCTGGGGAAAAACCTTTTTGGAGATGGCTGTGCCATAGAGAAGGATGTTCATGAGATCTCTTAGCAGGTGTGTGAATGGAGTCACTCCAGCTCGTAGCCAGAGGAGCTGGGTTGCTGAGCACTCCTGTATAAAAGATGTGACTTATGTCTCCAAGCCCCTGTGAGCAACAAATCACTGGAGACAGGGAGGTATCTGTCTCACCTGCTGTCCTTGTCTGGGGCTGAACGTTGTTGTTCTTGTTGTCAGCCCTGTGATGGATATGATGGGAAATGCTGTCAGGTCTGGCTCCAACAACTTTCATTCTTGTAATGATGTGGTAGGTGTTACAGGTGTAATTTTCAGAAGTACCCGAGCAACTTGGGAGCCAAAATCCATCAGTGGTGTAATCACTGAAGTTCAGGTTCCTCCATCACTCACTGCTGCAGGTGTTACTCTGTCACAGTTTTGGTTTGTGCCTATCTTCATCTGAAGTAGAACTGAGGGCCTAGAGAAGTGTGTGTACATAAATAAATATATATATATCTATAAATACACACACAGACACATGTATTCCTCCCTGACTGCCTTTCATGTGTGCTTATCTGTAATCACAAATAGCTGTACAGGAGAAGCCTTTGCTCCCAAGGCGGATAAAAGGGGGAAATCATAACTGCAGATGCTGTGAGAATGGAAGGATTGGGTTGAGGAGGATGGGTAGAATCTGAAAACTCCACCAGACAAGGAATAAGTTACCTGTTGTTACAGATTTAATTTTTTTCTCCCAGAGGGAATGGTACAGATCTTCTACAAAGTTTACTTTGGGGTCCTGAATGAACTGTTAGTCCTGATGCTGAGAGAAATAAAATTTCTTGTTAGTTTAGAGCATATGCTGTGCAGCTGAATCTCATAGCCAGGTTCCTGGGTATCACTCACCTAACTACCTAGGTGTACCTTAAATAGTACTCTGGCTAAGTGAAACCCTAAGAAATGTTTAAAAAAAATCCAAATCATTGATTTTCCTCAGTGTTGTGACCCCAATTAAAAAAAAAAAAATCAGAGTTCTAGGCTCTGGTGTCACATAAAGCACCCAAAACTGGTAAAAGCAGAGCAGCAGTTTCCTGAGATGGCTCCTGCAGCTGTCCTCAGCCTGTCACTGCTATCACAAAGCTTTGTAGCACAGTGCCAGATGCAGAGGTAGAACAGAGAGACTGACTGCACAGGATTGGTTGTGAAGTGAAGGTCAGGTTCTGCTGTCTGATAAATCTGCTTTCTGTTAACCTCCTCGAGTGCTATGAAATTAAGGTTAATTCGGATGAAGTCATCAAGGGATATTTAGGTGGGCAGGGGGTTGGCGTAGTGACTCCAGGCCTGTGCACAGGTCACGAGAGGGAGCAGTCCCCGTGGGCAGCTGGCAGGAGATGAAATCCTGCTTTTACTCGGGGAATCTCAGCTCTGTGCCTGTGCTCGCTGCCTCCCACCAGGCACAGGTTGCTGGGGCTGTCTCAGCGTGGAAGGGGAGCAGGTTAATTCCAGGTCCCTGGGAGCTCAGCTTCTTGGCATATTTTCACGAGCAGAGACAATTGTGGGATTAAAATCACCTTTGTGTGGTAATCCAGGCCTTCAAGGCTGCTGTTGTAGTGCAGAGAGGGGAGAGTCTCCAGGGAGATGGGTTTTGTCTCCAGCTGGGTGTCCAGTGGGGGTCATCCTCTGGGAATGGTTTTTATTGTATTTCTTTCTACTTTTGGGGTATCACTGTTCCTCTGCTATTGATGAAACATTATTCAAAGTGTAATGGTTGCTTTAGGCAGTGACTTTGGCCTGTGTATGGTATCGAAGGAGTGGCATAAGGTTGGGTGGAAAAAATGAACAGAAAACTCTTCTGACTTACTGACATACTTCCATTTTCTACTCATTTTTATAGATGTGATCAAATATAAGAGCGGTAGATAGGAGCAAATAAAAATCGGCACCAAATCAAATAACAAAATTTTGAAAAGGTCAAATTAATATATTTTTACAGCTATCTCTCCCGGAATGAAGGAGGCATTAAAATTCTGATTATAAGTTCTCGTGAGAATGGATTGTAATGAGAACAGGAACCAGCACATTATAAATCCACTCTCCTGGTAATAATTTAAGTAGAACAGTAACTGTTACAAATGTAATTCATTAATTCATTTTTATCACAATTTAAAGACTAAAATCTGGTTGTTATTGTGTGGCCTTCTTGTGCCATGTCTGGGGTGGATTTTTGGAGCTAGAGTTGAAGTGCTAAGATCCATCATAAAGCAGATGGATGCAAACCTCCTTGGGGTTTACCTTGCCACAATTGCTGCCTTCTATGAAGTTCTTATTTCACTTAAGATTGGGTTGAAAGAACATTAAAAAGTAGTTCTGATTCGTGTTTATTTAGGACAGATGGCTAATTTAACTAGGCTGATCTCAGTTTTTTTATTGGACTTCATCCAGCGGTCCTTGATAGTCTCATATCTGAATTCAACATTTCCCAGAGTCATCAGATGCAAATAACAAAAGTAATTAAAAGACTGCCTCGAAGTGTAAATATCCATTAAAAAAGTGTGAAAATTTTGCTAATAACATTTGTGGAGCTTTCGATATTTTGAAGAGTTTTAGTTGCACTGACAGTAAAGACTGACACCAAATATGGTGAGTGGTTTTATTTGTTTATTTGCTTTTTTTTCCCCTGCTGCTTCCAAAGTATGTTGAAAAAGACACTGTAACGTGCCTGATGGTCATAAAACTTCTTGCCCTTGTTTTAGCAGGGCAGTGAAGGGAGGGATGATGGGATTTCTGGAGTCAGGATTTAGGACTGATGCTCTTAGCATTGGCTTTTATCCTCTGCAGCTCCTGCTTGTGGCCTTTTGGCAAGTCCTTGGGGCTCCCTGTGCTCCCTCTCAGGAGCTGCTGATGGATGTGGCCTGTGTGACTGCCACAGAAGGCATTTATACGACAAAATTATTGTAATCTGTCAATTTAAGACAGCTAGTTTGCTTTTACGGATTTTCAGGTTACTTTAGAATGCATGCTGCCTTGGCCACAGCCGAGGAGTATAGCTCTTTATCAGTAAATACTTGTGATTGGGGAAAGCCCTAGAACAATTAAAATCTGTATTTTCATCTGTAGTGCTTGGACATCACGAGCAAAACCTCGGCTCTGCTGCAGCCAGCAACAGAACTCCTTACTGGTTGGAGCTGGATTGTTATTTATGCTAAAATAGATGGATGGAAGATACAAAATTATAAAATCCCTGTTACTTGATTCTTTTTGTTGTTCAAAACATGGAACACGTTTCCTCAGCCACGTTTGGGGCTCTCCCCACCCTGCCTGTGTTGGGTCCTCAGCCCCGTGTGCACTGGCTGCTGGTTTGCTGTAACTGGATTTTCTGGCATCTGCACCGTGGGATGTGGAGCTTCATCTTAATAAAGATGTCCCCAAGAGCTCCTGCCTGGGGAAGTGCCCCTGCAGAGGTTCCCTCTAACACCTCTCCCACCTGTACCTAATGAGCAGGGCTTCCAGAATCTTCATTAATATTATCAGTGTTTAGAGGCATTGATGATGATCCTTGTCCCAGGCATAGGCTTAAGAGAAGATTGTGCAGATAGTGGGAGAGACCTGTGTACAGGGGATGTTTTTACAAGGATTGCTTCAAAAATGGATTGGAGAGTAGTAGATGTGGTTTTAATTATTAACTGTAGATACTGATAGATCTTGCTTGTAAATAAAAAGGTGTTTTCATGAAGTGTCTCTTTATTGTGCTCTTTGGAAGCTCAGGTTCTTCGCACTGTCTGCCATGTATGCAGTGCTAATTTCATCAGTGAAACTCCGTTTAGACCACAGAATTCCCTAGGTTTTATATCGAAACTCTTTTTGTCCTTCCCACTCCTTCAGAGACAGTCTGTGAATTGTATTGCAGGTTTTCTATTTCAAAGATCTTTTTAAATATGATAATGCTGAGTTCCTAAAAAAAAAAAAAAATCACCAACAATTAGAAAGGAAACATTGCAGTAAACAAAGCTGCAATTTGAACACATGCTGAGGGATGCTGAAGTTCTGAGTAGAAGCAGGAAATATTTCCCATAAGCCACAGACTGATGGAGCAGGGGCTGTAAACTGCTTGTGGCTGCAAGAAACAGCAGTGGCACTTGAGTCAGGAATTGCACGTGCAGATTTCCAGCAGCAGAAAGGGCTGCTTTGCTGGGGGTTTTGTTTTTGCACTGCCTGTCAACAGAACACTGGTGGTTTTAATGGAGATTTTTGCAGCCCAGGACCATTTTCATTGCCCAGGCATCACCCCAGGGGTAACTCCTAAAGGTCCCATCCAACAAAAACCATCCCACGCTGGTGCTTCCTAACACTCAGCTTCCTTTCTCCTGTGAGTCAACACAACTTCATTGAAATTCAGGTTTCCAGATGGAGAAAGTGGGAAATGGCTTAGAATGGTTGATTTTGGCTTGTGGAGACTCTGCGAGTCCCGAGTTCCAAATTGTATGAAGGTCACTCAGTTGCTGGGAAGTGGCTCTGGCTCAGATGCTCCAGCCAGAGAAGCTGCAGAGCAGAGGAGAGAAAGAACCCTCCAGTGAAACCTCTTGTTTTCAGCTATTTTTGTGACTATAGGAACTTAACTGTGGACTTTTTCTGTGCCTCAGAAGAGCGACGCAAGGTTTCTGTCAGATGCAAAAAAAAAAAAAAAATAGGAAATGCTTGAGCTTCCACTCCAACCTCAAAAAAATCTTACAAGGCATTTTTGCTGTGGCAATATTTTGCCACGTCAAATCTCCCACAGTTTTCAACAGGGTACAAGAACAGTTTGTATTTTAATAAACATGATGACTGAGATTTGTTGCTGAGTGAAACTAATGAGATGAAGGATGTTGACAAGTCATGGATTTGTATTGTTCAGCCTGAGTATAACTTGAAAGCTCAGCAGTACTGGACAAGCACAACTACTGAAAATGTGAATATATTTACATGATTTGATATGAAATATTGAAGCCAATTTGTTAATGGGCAACTTCAATGCTTGTTTTTATATATTGAATAAAAACCAGTAGGTCAATTGTAATGTAAAAATGCACATTTTATTTTGGCTCTCTGTTTTTAGCACTAAGCCACACATTCAGTATAACAAGAAGAAAGCAATAACCTTTTGATTTGATGATATACAGCACCTTTTATGTAAACCCATGAAAAGTGATTACTGGTATCATGAGGAAACAGCACCTTAGGGAGATTAGCAGGCAAGGCAAACAGCTGGAACCCATAATCTCCTAAAAGTCTGATTATCTGTGGATCACCATGTCTACCCTTGGGGGCTATAAGTAATACTTTTTTTAATTACGCAAAACAATAAATTCTTTGAAAATTTTGAATTTAAAAATTTGGTAACCATGGAATTTAACTGTGTGTTAAGCCAGATGTTCCACAGAAGCTCTAAGTTTAGGACTCTGCAAAATTTGTGTTTGTATATAAATGACACATTTCCTATTGTTTTCTTGACATTTAAGATTAACTATTCCAGCAGTTTACCTGAAGTTTAATTTAACTGGAGGAAAAAATATTTCCAATCCATTCGATGGGGTTTTTTTCCAAGTTAAGTTGAAAGAAGTATTAATTGCATTTTAACTGAAATAGGCCTAGCTTGGTAGGTATTTGTATCGATTTAATTAGATAAGCTTAAAAAAAAGGGACAACTTGAGTGCAGATAGAGCAACTGTATTCTTTTTTTTTCTCCTAGAGTATAAATCTCTTGAGAAATGTTGCTGCCTGTCTGTGGACCTGGTGGTTGTGCCCTGCTGTTGCTGCTGTGTGTCAGTGACTGAGAGGCTGCAGCCTGACTTTCCTATGGGCTTTAGCCCATGCGAATTCCCTGAAATTAAGAAGCATGATCTATGCCTTAAAAGAAGTGAGATCGTTCTTAAAACCCTACCCCACTCATATTTCAGTCTGTTGCTAGGAAGGTAAAATACCCAGCTCGCTTCTGGCACATGCAGGGATGTGAATTGTGATGTTTTAACCAGGATTTGGAGCCCGAAAAGGGGCCCTGAGCATCTCTGCCCGTTCCCAGGGATGGGGACGGTGCTGCTCCACAGCAGGGAGAGTTTCCCTCGGTGCTAATCACAGAATATCCAGCTCCCGGGGTGGTGACACAGTGCAATGAAACAAAAATTACTATTTTCAGCCAGGCATCCTGCTCCCTGTTGACTCGGAAGCCCTGGTGCCAGGCTGCATGCTGCTGACTCCAGAAGTGCTTCGGAGAGGGATTATCATAAATTCAGATACCTGCTGGAGATACCTGCACGGTGCATTTGTGCCTGTCAGCTCTTGCAGGATGCTGATTTCCCTGGCAGTTTGTATCACTGTTTTGGATCTCTGAGGGAACTGTCCAAGAGGCACCTGGAAAAAAAAAAAAAAAAGGTGTTGGAGCTTCTATTGTTAAAACTTTTTTCTGAATCTTCCAGGAGGGTGTTCCATTATCTCTGCAGCTAGAGGTGCTACTGAAATCTTCAAAGCCAGCTGTTGGACTTAACAATATAATTTTCACCTAAAACTTTTTGTTCTAGCAGGTGATAATGATTAGGAGTTGGATATTAAAATTTTTGCCTTTTTTATCCAGGATGAGGTTTTAGCCAGACGTCAACATAGACAGAATGACTGTGTAGCTGAATGCTGCCTTCTCTCATCTCAAATGCCCTGTTGCAAATAGCTGCATCATTCTTTAAATGTCATCATTAAGCTTGTCAGACAATTTCCATCCCTCAAAGGCAAATCCCAGGTGATCTGAGTGTATAATTTGCATGTTAATTTAAATGTGTGAACTGGTTTGGGGTCAAACCCACAGGTTTGATGAAAGCATAGAGAGAAGGTTATCAGACGTTTAAGATGAGTGATGAACAGGCATTGTGTAAGGTAAACATCCACAACTCGTTGTCACTTGTGGGAGTTTGTTAGGAAGCCTCAGTTCCAGGCATTTACATTATCTGAGAAGAACTGATACTTCCTTAAAGACAAATAAGCGTCCAAGCATGTTCTTCAGGAAGAGCTGTGGTGGAGGACAGGACATTTCCAAGTAGCCATCTCAGTTTATGATCGGTAAGTTGGACAGTTCTTGTGTAAATTTAATTTCAAGTGCAGTTTTGCTGTGTGTGATTCCACCTTTTTCTCACTCAGTTACTTAAAATACATTTTGAGCTTTCTTTGTATTTGAAGTTTCTCTGGTTATATAGCCCTGAATAGTGAGAACAGTTGAAGTTCTTCATGATGTGTCTTTCTGTAGGTAAATTACAACGCTGAGAAGTTGAATTTTCACCTGACTGTATTAGAGGTCAGGGTAAAAGGCATTGCTATTGTATGTTGGGATGCTTTTTTTAAAGACAGTTCAAATCCATCCTGTATTGGTTGGGAAGGGATCATTTGGCCTAATTATTCTTGCCTGCCTCTAATTTCTCTAGTTTTATCATAGCTAGGACATTAAAAATCATTATGGGCAGAAACTTCACGTGCCAGCTGCTGGACTACTCATAAATTCTGCTCTGGGACCAATACTTCTCACTCGTCTTACTTGTAGTCTGTAATTTTTGTTAGTTCTTCATTATTCTTGCTTTTAAATGTTTCTGCCTTCTTTTCCAAATTAACATGCTGTGTGATGTCCCAGCCTGAATCATTATGGGATTTTGGAGGGATCCTGAGGTAAAGCAGGACAGACAGTTAACCTCAGTGGAAGGGATGGGTGGTAATGATGGTTTAATGGCATCAACACCCGCGGAATTTTAATCAGTTTGCTCCAGGTTTAGTATGCTGATATTAAGTAACAATAATTCACACGGTATTGTGTTGAAATAGTGGAGTGTCATTGCTGAGCATAGAGCAAACCCCGAGGAAGATGTGTTGTCTCTGGGCTAAAGGGGCTCAACCCAGCTGGGAGATCTCACGGATACCAGCAGAGGGAAGGCGTAAGAAAAGGAGCCAAAGCTGGAATGAGTGCATTTCTTTGTTAGGTTTCAGTTTTAAATATTGGTAGCAAATTGATACAAGCACCTTACAGTAAGATTCAGTCCTTTCTGGTGTTACCTGGTGAGCTACAGAAACACCAAGCACTGGTTTTTTTTGAGGTTCTAATACCTGGAGTTGTGAGAGAACAGTTAGAAGAACGGAACTGTCGTGAGTTACAGCTTGTTTAGTGCTCCAGGTTTTTCCATGCTGTGTCGTGCTTTGGAAGGTCTGGAAAAATAAAGCAGAGGTGGGGAAATCACTGTCCCACAGGAGCCCTGAGCAGCTGCACTCCCTTTCCGAGGAGCTGCAGTCCTGCTGAGATCTGGGATCACAGAATGGCTGAAGTCGTGTGGCACCTTGAGTTCATCTCCTGATGCTGCTGCTCGGTGCTGCAGGTGGTGGCTGATCTAAAGCTGTTCCACAGCTTTGGGGTTGTTGCTCTCTGGCTGGATAAACCAAGAAGGGTCTGCTCTCCACCCTTCTGTGCTCACCCTTCCCGTGCTGCTTTGAGGTTGTCTGCAAGGCTGAGATTTGTGGTTGATGCAGATAATGAGGATGTGGATTGCAGACGTGGATTATGTGCATCTTTTATGTGCACAGTGCCTAAAAATGACTGGGATTCTGATGATGAACATCTGTGCTGTTGTGAAAAGCTCCTGAAGACCCGGACATTTTCACTCTCACCTGGCAGAGGAAGGCCTGGCTGGCAGGAGGAGGCTCAGGTGATGCCTCGGCTGGGTGCTGCCATGAGTTCAGAGGTGCAGAGCTGTCACCAGGTCTCCAGCGTGTCACGCTGACCTTCGGTTGTGTTTGCAGAGTGTCCTTGCTGCTTGCAGCTGCCAGGGCACCACTGTCCCTGGCTGTAACCTCCTCCAGATCCTCCACATCTCCCTGGAGCCTCTGTGTGCCGAGGTGCCCAGGGGCTTTAGGAGCACTCCGTGCTGGGGGTGTTCCTGGTGCTGGGTGGATTTTGGGGTGTCCTGCACCCACTGCAGGCACGGCAGGGCTGCTACGAGCTGTGACATTGCTTTTCCTTCAGGAGAGGCACTTCAGGGGGTGTTGGGGGAGGTATTGATCTCGTTCAGTCTCCCTCACTTGCTTAGCTCCTGTGATGAGATTTTAATCTCTTTTAAAGAAATACTAAGGTTACAAAGCTTGAAAAAAGATGCATAAGGTGGCTGTAAACCACTCTGGAAATTTTCCATCTGGGAGACTATGTGATAGGGTGCTACTATTTATTTTTTTTTATTTTTGTATCTATAACCTTATATTAAAAATCGTCTACATATTTTACCTGGAGAAATTGTTCCAGAGCACAGTTCTTGTGAAATGTTAATGAAATGCTGTCTGTGACCAGCTCTGTATTTCTCCATTCAGGCTCACAGCAGAAACTCTCTTTAAAATCTAATGTTTGATTTTTATGACAGCATTTGGAGAAGAAGAATCCTGATTAGGCTGCTCTAGCCTTGCCCTTTTGCTTTACTCTTTGCTTTACTGACTGAAGGGCAGTGACAAAGATAGCTATGTGTAAGCAGCTCCATGCTTCCATATTCTTTGAAAACAAACAAAAAAATTGTGTCCTTATGCGAAATGGAGCTGCATCAGCTTATTTAAATAACCAATAGGCTGTTAAATGTTTTTATTTGGAGCAGGGAATTAAGTAATTCTGGAGTCAGGTTGGTAAACACTGCGGTCTGGCAATTAGGAAATTGATTGGGGCCCTAATTCACTATAAAACAGTCCATCTTTTGCTGGCCCTGTAAATATCTCCTTACTGCTTAATTCTGCAGTGTCCCTAATGGGAGCCCTGGTCATTTGTGGGGAACCAGCTGTACATGTGGTAGGCTCATCTCTTTGTCCTGCTCTTTTTCCAATGCTGATTTGCAACAAAAGCAATTTGGTGCAGATAAAAAAGAGCAAATGGTAATGGGCTTGAAGCTGAAAGCTCTTAGCTTTTAACACTCAAGCACTCGAAGTGGAGGATTTGGGGATAAAGAGACTTTACTTATGGGTTAGAGATCCTTTGTTCTGTGCTTGACTGGTTGTTTTTCTTTGGCTTGGTTTTGCTATAGTATTAGTAGATGGCGGGTTGCTTGTGAAGTAAAGATACTTAATTCTGGGGTCTTGAGCTCATAAAACATTTTTAAAAATGCAAAGGCAGCACTCACTGGAAGCCCTTTGGCACCCATGACACTGTGTCAGGATTATGGATTACTGCCAGTCGTGCATTTCAGTCTGAAAAATTGCAGTTTGGCTTTCTGAAAACACGCTGATTTTAAGAGCTATCCATGCTGCTTAAACTGCTTGTACCAGGACCCGGGCCTCCTGCATTCATGGGAGCTATACCCATTTTGAGTTTTGTAGTATAACTTCCAAGTGATTTCATGAGAAAAGGAATAAAATTAAAATGTAATCCTTGAAAAATACATATACCAAAAAGATCACGTGTTGCTTATATAAAATGCTTTTTCATCAGACTTGAAAGTGGCCAATTTCAAGGTTAAGCAAAGCTTATTATTGGATCCAAACAGCATCTCAGTCAATTGTAAAATGAACTTTTAAACCCTTGGCTTTTGAAACCCATATTAAGCAACAGGGAAGAAGCATTAATTGTTATGAAAATGCGAGCATGGGCTTCATTGTCGAGGGGCAGGACTGACATTTGCAGCATCTTTTTAGACCTTTAGGAGAGTCATTTGTGCCAGCCTCAGGCTCCTGCTGGAGTTGGCTCTGCCCGAGCTGAGGGAAGGGTCCCTCCTGGTCAAGCAGCAGTAAATGAAGTGGTGGCTCTGTGTTCCTTTCTTGTCTCTGCACTCCTCCTGATGTGGGCAGCAATAAAAACCTGATACAGCCTGAGAGGCTGGCACTTGTGTGCTTCACACACCAGACGTGAGGAAGAGACTCTTCAGTGGGAGTGGGGAGGCCCTGGCACAAGGTGATGACCCAGAGGTGGTGGCTCCCCATCCCTGGCAGTGTCCCAGGCCAGGCTGGACGGGGCTTGGAGCAGCCTGGGAGAGTGGAAGGTGTCCCTGCCCATGGCAGGGGGTGGAACGAAGTGACCTTTAGAACAACTCAAACCACTGCAGAGGGTGCCCCCATCACTCCGTGGGAGCCCAGAGAGAAGTGGTTTTTGGAGAGGAGTAAAGTGTGTAAGGTGTTTTTATAACGGTTGACACTAAAATTCTACTCATACTTAAGAGAGGAAGAACAACACAGGATGTGTGCTCCTGCGATCCATCTCAGCGCTGCCTGAATATAAATATCTGTGACAGGCTGCACAAGGATGCTTTAATGGCAGTTGTCAGAGACATTTAAAATGGATTAGACCTTCTCAATTTTTTTTCCTCTAATAATGAATATTTAGTGAGACTTTTAAAGCTG
Organism: Melanocharis versteri; assembly: GCA_013397845.1. Lineage (NCBI taxonomy): Eukaryota > Metazoa > Chordata > Aves > Passeriformes > Melanocharitidae > Melanocharis > Melanocharis versteri. Next base: position 452,267 of record VZTG01007876.1, on the reverse strand, counting down.
TTAGCTATTAATTATAGAACCTAAAAATATAATCGTGTTCAGTCAAGTAGGAATCAGCACATGACTGTATGCAAAAGTATGTTCTCTGTCTAGCTTTTGTGACATAGCTTAGTACTTTTCATTTGCTTTATAAATACAAGAAATGATTTTTTAACTGTGACAGCTGGTGATGAAGCAGACTTGCCCTTGAAAGTTGTAAGCAGGCGGGGAATATTAACACTAAGGAGGTAAAAGGAGAGATTAATAGATAAATGTCCTGATACCTAAATAATGTATGATAAAATTAGATTACCATAAATTTAGTTCCATTGTAGGTAATGATATTGTTCTGAGGCTAGAAATCCAAGTGTGGCAATAGAAGGTTAATGTTTGCATTAATAAAAATGCAGACCGTTGTCCTTTGCTGGTGTTGTTGCTGCTTTCTGCAGATAAGAAATCGCCTTTCTCTTTAAATTAGTTTATACTACCAAGGGTTACTTTTGCATATTGGAAATAAATAGAGTTATATTTCTACAGCTAAAATAAATGTTTCTACTGTTGAAATAAATGACTTACTCCAACAGTAGAAAGCTGATTATACCATTGATAAAGAGGCCGTCAGTCAAATAATTCTCATTTATGTATTCAAAAATCTTAACTAATAGTGCAGTGAAAAAAGCTCTAGTGGCTTTATTAAATTCTTGCTTTTCAGGGTGATTTCTTTTCTTTGTAGCTGGAAATCATCTTCTATTTGCAGCCTGCTGTCATTTCCCTGAGTAAAGTGTTAGAACAGAGTGAGGAGACTTCGAGTCTTTGTTTTGGTTTGGTTACTCTTCATTGCTGTTCTGTTTTTTTCTTTTTACCCAGGCTATTCAAGCACTGGGAATCCAGCTTGTGGGATCTAGTTTTAGCCTTTGCTGGTCTGTTTCTTTGGAAGAAATCTCATTTTTAGGAAAGAGCTTGGCAGTGCCTCAGTGCTCTGGGGAGAGCTGGCCCCCTGACCTCCTGTAGTGACCATCTCAGGCCCTGCAGCCCATCCATCTTGGATTGCCTGGCCTCCCAGCTCCACGGGGAGCAGCAGCTGCTCTTGCCCCATTTTCCAGGCTGAGGGGTTGATTTCCTCTGGCACGGCCATGAGAAGTTCGACACAGAGCCAGTGTAAGTTTGGTGAGCTCCCCTTGGTCAGCAGGGACGGGGAGAAATGCCCTGAATGCTGTTTGTCCTCTTCAAACTGAGATTGAGACGAGTCTTAATTGAGACTTGCACAAAATCACATCAGAGTGTCTGTAGGCCAGTGTCCTCCACCTGATTTTTCTTTTTCCCCCTTCATATCATGGTTTGATGTCCTGGCTGTGGATCTTCTCTTTGCCTGAGCTGGGGCTGTGACTGGAGCAGCTCTGTCGCCGCATCTTCTGCGAGGGTCAGCATCCAGAGAGTTCGAATTTTTCTCCCAGGCCTTTTTATCCATCAGCCTTGCAAGTCCTGTTCAGTGTAGTTACACCCTGATGACCCAGACTGAGTTCCTTCCCAGAGATGAAGCCAAGGTCCTTGGATGTTGGTGGGAACAGGACTGGAGCCTTGCCTGACACTCCAGCAGAGCACCCTTTTAACTTCATAAGAACTATCACAGCTCCAGGGAGGGTGGAAGGTGAAATTCTAAGCTTGTCTTACATGGATTGCTTTTCTCAAGTAGCTTTTGCTGTAAGGAGTGTGAGAAAATGAGAGCAGAGATCCTAGAGGAGAAATTTGATGGGCAAAGGAGGGGAAGAGAGCCCAAGAATTTATTCTGAGTCCACCTGTGTGCATGTGCATGCATTTATTTCTGCTTAGGCATTGACATTCCTCAAAGTACTCTCAGTTGATAGCTCTGAGTGCCCTAATGATAATTGCATTTACACTAAATGTGGAGCAGCATCAATACTGATACACAAATAATTTAAAGCTGCCAGCCAGCCGTCCTAACTAATCAAAGGGAGATTGCCCCCTGTCTCAGTCAGGAAAAACAGGGAAGAATTCATCTTCTTTAAGCAGGAGCTTAAAGGAGGGTGAATGTGGTGGCCCTCCTGCTAAAGGTGTCCTTCTAGGAAAAAGGATATGGAGAGGAACAAACGCTGTCTTGGGGTCTGGAGCATAAATTACAGCACAAATGCTTAGTTTTTTAAAAATGCAAGCAGTGATTGCATTTTTGCAGCTCTCAAACAGAAGCATCTCAGATTCCATCCCTTGATACAGTCATGCTAAAACAATATTTAATTGCTTTTATATTTGGAAGGAAAATAGGCTTTAACCTTGAGGTGCTGAAACAGCAAATAAGATACTGTGTTCAGGTAAGGATCTGTGACCTGTAACAGGTGTGAGGGGCTGCAGAAGTGACCTGCTTTTACTTCACAGCACAGAGTAGAGGGAACCTTGCTGAGTGCTAATTAATTGTTGCTTTCATGCAAAATAATTTTTACCTTCAAATAGCCTTGAAAAGAGTTCTCCCAGTTTTCTTGTCTAGGAAAAGTTGATACTCACAAGCTTCATAAAACGGGATCTAACAGCAAGAATGGAGCTCTTTAACATTGTGGGTTGAATGGAAACAGGTTTGCTACTTTTTAAGCACGCCACACTCAATTTAAAAGTAATCCTGTCTTTTTCAGGGCATTTTTGGGAAGGGGTGGGTTTTTTTTGTTTGAGTTGTTTTGGGGGTTTTTTAGGGGCTTTGTTTTAACTATGGAAATAAGTATTATAGGTGGTTTTGTGGGTTTTTTTCTTTGTGTTTTCTTTCATCTCTTATTCCTGCTGAGATAGGAATATCCCCTGCCTCGTTCACTGACTTGCACAGACTTTCCTCCTGGGCTGGGATGTGGGATGTGGGATGGGAGCAGTGCTCCGGGGGAAGCTGCTCTGTGCTGGGAAGGGGCACAAACACCAGTAGCACAGGTAGCACCGTTCCCCTGGCACTGGGAGCATCCCAGCTCCCCTCCATGCTGGAAGGGGCACAAACACCAGTAGCACAGGCAGCACCGTTCCCCTGGCACTGGGAGCATCCCAGCTCCCCTCCAGGCGTGTGCCACGAGCAGCCGTGTGGGAGAACCCACGGTTGCCTCTGTTCGTCCCCCCTGCGCGGCGCTCTTCATCCTGAGAAATGGAAACAGTTTTGTACAACAGCAGCCACCCACTCAAAATACATAAATAAGACTCTTGGATGCGTAATCCATTAAAATACAGCACGGGGGAGATTTCCAGGGAGTGTTTATTATGGTGACAGGTAGAACTGAGTGAGTAAAAGCCTCTCTTGGCTCTCAGTTCTGGAAGGTCCTCATTTGTGATTATAGTTGTGATGATAAAGCAATTAAATGCCACTGAACATATATTTTCCATGGCTGTGAGGCTTCTGGCATAATTATGTAATAAAAAAATGCCATTAAAGAGCAATAATGTTATTAGTGCATCACTTGGAAGGAGTGCACAGCTTGGATGCTACGAGCACAAAACAGCCAAAGCCCAAAACAAACTCTGATGTTCCAGGTCTGGAGCTCAGAACAGAAACGTGCTCTGTGCCTGCTGATGTGTGTACAAGATACTCTGATGCACCAAAAAATATTTGCACCTCCAACTGGCCAAATCCTTTTTGCTGTGAATCTTTTTAGCTTAGAAAATCTAGACTTCAGGATGGGGATAGTCAGTTAAAAGCCACGAGACATGTCAAGTGATAACTCCTGGGTCCTGACTCACATCACCTCCTTCAGTAAAACCTGTGAGATTAAACCTTGCAAAAAAAGTGAAAATATATTCCCGTAGTGTGAAACCTATTTTATTATAAATCCTGTGTGGATGTGTGTTTCTGTTTTTAGACTTTATACACCCAGTCACTGGCACAATCCTGTCTTGCATCCACCAAGATGTGCTGGGTTGGTAATGAATGGCCTAAAAGCTGCTTTGGTCCCATTGCTCCATGGCCTTGCTCATCCTTTTTCAGTGCTCTGGGAGTTAGATTAAGTTAGGATTCCTAATTCCATTCAATCATTCAGATGGAAGAGTTCTTGTTTCATAACTTGCATTGTATTTCCTATTTTTAACATTTAAGGTAATTAATTTGCTCTAAACAGTATTGATGGAAATCTTCCGGAGGTAGAAGCATTTCAGTAACAGCTGAAACTAGTCATGTAATAGATCTACAAAATATAAAATGTGCATCAAGGTCTATGTGAAAGAAAAATGTTCCAAAATTCATATTTTCTGGTTTGATACTTGAGACCACGGATTGATCCATGCCCTGGGTCACTGTTTGCTCAGTATCACTGTGCTATTGTACAAGAGAAGGCACTCGGGGATGTCACGGCTGGTGAGTGACTCTGAACAGATGCCCAGAAGGTCAGGCTGTGACTCCTGGCCATAAACTCCAAATCACCTCTGGAAACTTAATAGTACCCTGTGTGAAAGGGCCAGAACCTTTATGAAAGAGGTCAGGCGTGCCCTTAAACTCAAACATAATAGTTTTGCTTATAGTCTTTTTGAAGTTAGGATTTAAAAATCTATTATTAAAAAAAAAAAAAAAAAGGCAAGAAACAAATTACAGCTGCAATGTTTTGTTTACACAGCGGGCAAAGTGCGTTTTTAGAAACATTTATTTTAGGAAGAAACCCCCTGCCATCCGAGCGAGTGCGTGTGTTTATTTCTTTGGTCTGAAATGTTTTTGGGTGTTTGAGAATAACACAAAATTACAGCACAGAAAGACTGCAAAGCATTAGAACAGTCTTCCATTAATCTGGCTCAAAAGCCCAGATAATTTTTTTCTGAGAAGGGTGATTTTGCTCAATTCCTCACTGTATCCCCATCTCTTCCACTGTGTGTGGAGCTTGTGTTTGTTTCACCACTGACTGGAGAATGTGCTGCCCTTAATCCAGTGGGCTGAGCAAACTCCTTGTCAAGAAAAACTCTTCCAGACCCATCAGGGACACTCCAGCCCAGCTTTTGGAGAGGACAGTGGGCCCTGTGTGGGTTGGGAATAGGGATGGATGCTCTAGCTTGGGTTTATAACAAGCCCAGGGCAAGCACCAGCTTTATTTAGACAGCACTCACTCTCACATGCAACGAGCCCTTTAATTAGGTTTTCACAATGTGACAAAAAAATGTCTCATCAAAATATTTATAGTTGGGTTTTGATTTAAGTCTTCATTGCATATATAAAACAAAATTTGTCATCTGAGGTAAAGCATCTGGCAAGTTGGTGAGTGTTAGCTCATGAATCGAGCGTGACTATTCTGGGACTGGGGAGTTACTCACACGTAGTAGGGATGCATCCAAGGAGGGATGTGGATAAAAAGAGAATGTCAAGATTAGGGTGTGATATTTTTTTTTGTTCGTTTTGTTTTTTAATTTTTTTTTCTCCCGTAATATTTTATTCAGGCCAACAGGCTTGTACACAGCTCATCCTGCTGCTTTCCAGAGTTTGTTGTTCCAGAGTTTGTTGATAGGTGTCTGTGGGAGCATCCTGGTAGTTCATAGATGGCATTTGTGGAAATTACACTCTTAAGGTGGGCTCAGGTCTCAGGGCAGTGGAGATCAGAGGTATAGAAATTAGTGATTTGATTCCTTCCGAATTAGTGGTCCTGCAAAGATGGGGGAAATGTAGAATTCTTAATTACTTAGGATTTGAAATCTTGCTTTTTTAAGCTGGTGGCAAAAGTCAGCAGAGGGAGAGGTGAAAGCAAAGTGCTGTGAAGTGAAAGCTGAGGAGCAGCATGTGGGGTCCAGCTCTGGGCCATCTGAGTCCCCTGCTTGGATCCAGTTTGGACACACAGGTCCCCAGTAAGTGCTGGAAACCCCGGCGTGGCAGAGCCCTCCTTGGGCTTGGTGTTGGGGGAGGGAGGGGAAGAGCTGCTTTTCCTCTGGAGTTTTCCCAGACCCATTTTGCATTTTGAAATGGAGCAGACACAACTGCATGGTTAGCTTTAATTTTGGTGCGGAAAAGTTTGCCAGTGTTTCTGCTTTTTAATTTTTTTTTAGCATTATTTGTAAACCCTTGCCAAAAGCCTCTCTCTCTTTCCCACAGCAACTCTTTTAAGAGAACTTGTTTGATCTGTTGTCTTATCTAAGATTATGGCTAATTACTCAATAAAGAACTTTTTTTCCAAGGTCTTTTTTCCCCCCCTTTTAAGTATCATCTCATGGGGTGAAATTTCTTCCTCTTTTGATTTTGCTCCATCACAACTGAGCTTTCATCAAGACATGTCTGAGAATCTGAAGGGAGCAGTTAGTGCGAAACGAAGCCTTTAGATTTCCCCTTCCCTTTTTATGCTAAAGCTGAAAGATGAAGCATATGGAAAAGAAAATAGCATTAAATCTCCCACTCCAAAAGGAAAAGCACTGAGGATCTGGCCGCTGCAGGAGAGGTTTGAGCTGCATGCTTCATTTACTACTTTGTGCAGACATAACAAAGAATTTACTTTAGTCCCCGTGGTACTCACACAACCTATTGCAGAGGGAAAGCAATGAGCCTTGTGTTACAGTACAGCAGCAAACTGGGGATTCAGGTGCTTTAAAGACAAATGTTTCCTTAATAATCTCACTGTATAGACCTAGTTCCTTTTCAGTTTATGTTTCCAGTTTCTGAAAAAGGAGCTTTTGAGCATTGTGCAAATAGTTTTGTTTGAATGAAGCGTACAATGGGGCCCATAGCAGAGATTTTACTTAATATTATTCAGACAAAAAAAAATAAAGAAGAAAAGTAAAACCAAAGAAGTCCTGTCAGAAGAGATCTGTCTTTTAACAAACACAAGGCAGAGGGGGAAATGTCAGAGATCTCAAGTCAGATCTCACTTGGTATTTGTGAACTAGTTCTGGTAAGGAAGGAAAAAACACTGGCATTCCACTTAGTCTAAGCTAAATTTTGGATTTGAGATTGTGTAATTTTGATGGTATGAGCCTCTTGGAAAAATCTCAGAGATGAAAAGTCCCCAAAAAAGGGTTTTCCGTGTTAAGGACGGGGGGAAAACCTGTAAGATTCCAATCTAAACCCAACCTTAATACCTCAGAATGGGGAAAGGCAGTGTGGCTCATGATTGCCATTTATTGTAGCATTGTGCTGTTAGGTCACAAAACACAGCACTGCCACTGAAGTAATGGGAGTAGATAAAAAGGCTGCTTAAAAGGCAGAGGTTTTTTGTGTGCACACATCTCCTTATATTGACAAGTGGGAAAATATTGAAAAGCACTGGAGCATTTAATTGAGTTTGTGCAAAATGTCCAGGTGCATACAGCTGGGCCGTGGGGCAATTTAAGTGTTTGTGCCTGCAAAGGGAGCGGGCACAGCTCTGTTTCAGGTCGTTTTTGTGTTGAGTTTTTGGTGTTAGGAAGGCCAGGTAAAGAACCTGCTGCTGTCTCACCCCTGCCCCAAGAACCACACCACTTTGTATGATTTTTTTATGGAACATCTATTCAGACTTAGAAAGTAACAAGCAGAGAAAAATGCATTTGTCTATACCTCATTGAGAAGAAAGAATGATGGGAATAAGGGAAGTTTAATTAAAAATAAAAGCCAGATGGATTCAGCTCTCCTCCTGCCCAGGTTAGCAGTGTATCTTAGGTCAAGGTGGGTCTTGGGAAGGGAACTTTAGTTAATTCACACATAGATGGGGTCAGAAAATACTGAAGATAAAAGAAAATTATTTTAAATCTCATGCTTATTGTCTAATACACATAACACTCTAAAATAAATAATTAAAGGTTTATTTCCCTTTGTATTCTGGCAGTTTTGAGTAGGCAGCATTGCATCAAGAGCTTTTCAGCCTGTTCTAAGGAGACAAAGCTTGAGTGCCCCTTGTCTCTCCCCCTGACTGACTTCCCAGGAACTTTTCAACCAGCTGGGCAGCTTCACTGCCCTATTAGAGATTTTGCTGGCAAGAAGTAGAAGTGTCAAAAATAATAAAGCACCTGCAAGGGTTATAGGTGGGCATAAGAGGAAGTCCTCTACCAAAGGGAAAAATCTGTAACAATCTTACACCTTGTTTGACACTGGAGCATTGAGGCGGCAGGCAAAACCTTATTAAAAAAAAGGCAAAAAAAACCCTTCCTTGACCAGACAAAATGTCGTTGTTTTAACTCATGTTAAAATAATATTTCAGCGTTTCATTTGTAGGTTCTGCAGTGCAAAACATGGAAATGATTGAGTTCAGTGTATTGTCTTGTCACAGCAATGCTGTGATTTCACCAGCAGCTAAATCTACTCCCAGGGCTGCTCTCTGATCTGTAATGGCAACATGCTTCTTAATTTATAGGAAGTTCTCTTTTAAATTTTCACACAATCTGATCACCTGAAGAGGTCTTTTTCTCTGAGGGAATACTGAGGTAGGCTTTTGGTCTTGCCTAGTCCTTCATTGTGATATTAGCACTTAATTAGTTGTGTCTGTTTCAGTTAAAAAAAATTGAAAAGCTGATGAATGAAGTGAACAGAAAAAGCAGGTGTGGAATGTGCTTTGTGCGCAGAGAGGTATTCATGGTGTTTAAATTGTAAAGGAATTTTTCTGGAAGAGAATAATGATTGCAATCAGCTGACATCACTTCATTATTCAGAGGACTCTGCTATTCTTAGCCAGCTTATTTCTTAAAGTTTTACAGTTTCCTTGCATATTATTAGAAGCAAGTCCTGTTTATTGAGGTCTTCAGCATTGCCTGAGATCCTGGAGGTGTTTCCTAACTCAGACTGAAAAAAGCCACAAGTCTAAGCATAAGAACTTGCAGACGTAATTATTGCTGAAGTGTGTGTTTGCAGAGTGAGACCTGGTGGATAAAAGCTCCTACCTCTCGGGGAGTGACTTTGTGACAGGGATGGGGCAGGATTGAGCAGAGCCTGGGGCTGGTGGCCACCAAGCCCGGGCCAGCTGGTGTGGCAGCAGAGCGTCTGTCCCTGGTGCAGAACTGCTCCCGGTTGAACGTCTTGAAGCACCTGTTGGTACTAGAGAGTGGAAAAATCTGCTTCAGTTCTGAACTTAACCAGATTAAAGACAGTGTAAACTTATAGTTGGCTTCGGGGAAAAGATTGCCCCTTTAATTGGGCCCGTTTTTAGCAAGTGAAATCTGCGTTTGCCTGTTTTGCCCAGTTTCAGGGAGACCCTTTCACTTTCATATGTGAAAATGAAGTTGCATCCCAAACAGTTCTATGGACCATTGTGTTGTGTTTTCTAAATTTTCCTCTGAAATTGTTTTTGTTTGGGTTTTTTGTTTGTTTGTTTGTTTGTTTTTGTTTTTTTGTATTGGGCAACTGGTGTTTTTTCCAGTCTAGTCTACAGTTTATTTTTTTTTTTTAACGACTCTCTGTGACAAGAAGGTTAAATGTCAGAGGCCCAATTTCCTACATAACTTGAAGAACTGCTTGCAAAAACATGTATGGATTTTAAGCATCCTATTACCTGACGCTTCCCAGAGTGATCTTTGGCTCTGAGGATTTCTGACTTGTGACCATGAGAGTTTCCTTCCTCTGCTGTAATACCATTATAGACTTATAGGTTAACTCCACCAAAAAATAAAGCGTTGAGCTGTGGTGGCATCAAGACTTTGAGTCAAACGTGACAGACTGTGCCAGGAACCTGCCTGAGCTCAGCAAAACCAGCTCAATTTGCTTATTCAGTTCTCCAAGAAAAAGACTAAACATGGTTATTTCCTCCCAAATCATTACTTGCATCTGACACACAATTTCCTCTGCTTTAAAGCTCGAATGTGTGGCCAGAGACAATCTAGGCTGTGGGCTGCTAGAGCAGCAGCTCAGAAATCTTGAAAAGCGCTTAATAAAGCGATTATGGAAGGGAAATGCAAACTCCACCTGAATTCTGATGACGCCCCGCGGTTTCTGTTGTGACGGTCGCGGTGGCAGCCGGCACAGACGCTCCTCTGCCTGATTGTGAGCTGCAGGAAGCTGCTGTTCTCATTTATCTGCGTGCCACCAAGTTTCCCGCAAACGCTCCACACCTGCGCGAGCTTGTTCAATAACTGAAAATTAGTTAAAGGCAGCTGTTGGGGTGAGGAAAGGCACTTTGTCATCCCGCCTTTATTTTTGTCATCTTATGGTGGGAGCTTTCTTCAGGCAGCTACGGAGGAAATGTGTCAAAACCAAAAGATGTTCAGCATGAGCATTCAGGAGTTCGGGGAGGTTTTTCGAGGAAGGGAAAATATATGCCCTTTGTGGAGATGGCCATGTGCTCTGTATTTAAATACAGATACCTGTATTTATTATAGCTGCCAGAGCACTTACAGAACCCAGGCACTGCTGATTTGGAGGAGAATTTCACTTATACCTGTGGTTAGGACGCAAGGAATTTGTCACCAAAAAGAAGCCCACATTGTTAGAATTTGTCAGCCCAAGTGTTTTACAAGAAGTATTTCACAAGAAGCTCATTCTGATGGTCACCAGGAGCTGTGTCCCAGCCCACTTCCAACAAAACTTTCTTTTGCTCCCTAATTTTGGCTGCTGAGGTCTAAAAAGGTAACTGTTTAATTTAGATTAAAGTTAGCTAAAGGGAAGGCTTCTCATGCCATTTCTGTTCATGGCATTCCTGAATTTCCTGAAGTATTTTGGACAACCCCTATTCCCTTGATCTTGCTCTCAGGAAATTGCTGCTTCACAGACAGTGCAGTTGGTCCTGTGAGTCATCAGAATATTTTCCTGATGACCATTATTTTCTTTGCTCAGTTTTCAAGCATGGCTAGAGGTTGAAGCAGCTCATATTGAGTGGTGAAAACAAGGCTTCCAATAAGCTCCAGAACTGCTGATTGCATTGATTGTTTGGAACCTTTTAACAATGATGTTTTACCACAAATATAATGAAGGCTTTCTTTTTTACTTCACATTAAGTCCTTTAATTAGAGGACAAAATTTAGTTGCTACAGTGTAACTTACTGTACCACAAGCTGTGCTGGAGTTAATACTGTATTAAACCAGTAGCTGTTTCATTAGCTGTATTAACAGACCCATAATCGGAGCATGGAAGTTTGTCTTCCTTTTAATATCCCTGCGTTCCAGCTTTGTTTACAGCTTTATTGGCATAGCTGGTGTGTCTGCAGGTATTCTTACTTTTATGGTATGCAGACCTTTTAATTGCCCTCATTGTTGAGAAATTAATTTCTGTTGAATTTTGAGAAGTGATAGCTGCTGAAGCGTGTAATCAGGTTGGGATGTGTTTTGCAAACACGAGCCCACGGCCCCTGTTGTGACAGCTGCTGTGCCACCTTTGTGTCTTGCTGTGTGCTGCAGAGATATGGACACGGTGAGCAGCAAGAAAAAAGAAAGATGTTGGCTGGGTCAGCAAGCTTTGCTCCCGCATTTGAGGAGTAATTAGGTGATGTTAATGCTGCTGTGGTGTAGTTGAGATTACTCTTCCACTGAATGAAAGAAAACACCTGTTTATCCTGCAGCAGGGTTGAACTCTGTGGGTTTATCTCCCCCAAAATTACCTTTCTGGAATGAAATTTCTGGTGCTGAGTCATATTTTTTGAGGGTTTTTTTTTTTTTCTTTTCCTTCATATGGATTTGTACATTAAATGGTATTTGGTTTTTTGGCGTATTCAACGTTATACTGCTGTGCATGCCTCAAAAGTGAATCCCCCACCTGCTCTTGGGCAAGGACAGTTCTCCACTTGAGTCAGTCAGAGCTGTTGTATTTTACTTCTGAGTACAAACCCCTCGAATTTGGATGATTTCTGGTACCATTCTAGCACTGTGACTGGTGAGTGTAATGGCATTTCATAAAACTGAAAGTCCCTGGAAGATATCCAGTGATTAAGATGTTTGTGTGAATCTTTTCTAGGAAATCACTTAAGAAGGGATGTAAATAATTGTCTGTAAATACCTTAAGAATCCAAGAGGCTTGGGAGAGTAATCATGGGTGACTGGAAAGGCATACTGGTAGGTTTTTCCAGGCCATTTTGTAGCTGATGAATAGGTGCCCTATGATAAAACTTGCTGGATTTTGAACTTGGTAAAAACCCAAGTTCTCTGGGACACCATAGGGAGTATACACTCGGTTAATCTTCATTCCTTCTCTTTTGCATTGAATATGTAGGAGTTCTGGGAGCCAGTGCTCGCAGTAATCCATCAGCTTTTCCATTTGATTTCATGCAGCCTGGCTGCGTGAGTGTCAGCAGATCCCCCGCCACCCTCTCCCGTGGGGTGACCTGGCTGAGCGCTCCGCTCTGGGTCACCTTCCCTCTGCTTCTGGAACTTGTGGGGAGTCAGCAGAGGGGATCAGTGACTCTCAGGCAGCACTGAGAAGGGTTTTTATCTCAACCCACAGATTTTCTCGCTGTTACTCCGTGGATTCTCTCCCCCATCCCACCGGGGGAGTCTGAGCTGGGGCTGGGGTTAAACCACGCCACGCTGGGAAGATTGTTAACAATCTCCTTCACCCATTGCTGCTGTTCTGCCTTCTGTCATTGATAAAACCTCACTTTAATGCCAGAGACAGGAAAATAACACCCCCCAAATGCTTTTCTATCTCTGGAGGAAATAGGGGTTTTATTTTCTATATAAACATTGAAGAAATGTGTGCACTGCCACTGCGAGCACCACCTGTAGTTAAATGGCTGTTGTTTCTGCAGAGAACCAGCAAAGCTCTATTTTTCCAATTACAAATGGGAAAATCCACAGGGTGATTTTGGATTAATTGACAGACAGCCATGCATGAGTAATCCTGCACTTCCAAATGTAAATAACAAGTGCTTTGGAACAGTTAGAATAAAGATTTTATATTTATTGAAATTAATCCAAAATTCTGATCTGTGTCTGTACCCAGTAAAGAAGTAAGTGATCATTAAACAAAACCCACAGCCTTGTCTATGCTGCACAGAACCTGTGTACCAGCCTTTTAAAAAATCATTGTTAGAGTAATTGCTTTTCTTTCTGCTTTAGCATAGAACAGCTCCAACATCGCAGTTTAAAATGGGAAGAAAAATGCGCTTTAAGTGGTTTTACTTAACTAATTACATGGTTAGGCGCGTAATTTAAATAAAACGGCTCGATTTGTTAATAAGTTGTTTAAATTAATTGGGGGGAAAAAAGTGCTCCAGCAGTTCATCTTATCCCCCTGCAGTTTAATATGGAATGCCATGTTTAGTGTGGCAGCTGACTTTGAGGGAGTAATACACCACCAGCAACAAAAAACCAACAAAACAAGGAGATGTTCTCGCCCTGGTAAGATGTGCTCCCTTCCTCACAAAAAGAAACCGTGGGAAGGAGATCACACTGCATGTGCACATTCTTACTTTGTTTACTTTTATGCAAATCAGGCTGTTGCAGGGGAATTTGTTGTAAACTCTGGGACAGACTAATTTGATATTGTCCCAGAAAGATGTACACTTGAATATTTAACAAAAGCAACAACGCCAGTGAATAGATGACATTAAAAGTATTACTTTTGCATAATTTATGTTCAGTGGTGCCGATATCAGGCTTCACTTCATCACCTGCTTACACAGAGAGTGCTGGATGTTTCAAATCTCATTAAGCTATTTATTCATTGTAATGAATGATTTTAATGTACTGTATTAAGGTTATGCCATACTGCACTGTTCAAAAATCCATCTTACTGTACATATTTTAATGTTTGCAGTCAAATTAATGCCTTTATTACTGCCTCAATGGTTGAGTGGACGCTGTTCATACATTAATCATTGTTGTCTCTGCTTCATCCCACTCCTTTGCTTAAGTTTGTGATGCCACATTCTTTGATAGAGATGTAATGATCTGTGTGCAAAGCCCAGTGCCAGAGCCTGGCCATCATGTTACTCAGGTGTTCTTAGATCCACAAAAAGTGTGGTATTTCCGTGCACCTTGTCAGAAATAAATTAAATTTTAAGGTAATAAAGTGCACATCCAGCAGCCTTTGCTAACTTCCCCTCCAAAATCCTTCATATTGCCTGTGCACAGCAAAGACAGGCAATAATACTTCATTGCACCAACAGCAGGCAGATTAAATTGAAGTTCTTCTACTCCTCCAATAAATGTGATCAGGATTTAGATTTAGATGCATTTTAAAAACATGCTAATTGCCAAGTGCCAGTACTGGGGTGGCTGATAGGGGTTTTGTACCTTACTGTTAACACAGCAAAGGGCAGGTGTCGGCTGTTACAACTGAACTTGCAAATTATATATGTTCATTTGATATGCTTTAATAAATAATGTCTCTTGAATTGATTGCCAGTCTCTGCCCTGGAGTTTTTTCACTCCTGGTTCTTAATCACCCACTCAGTGCTTGAAATTCCAGCTGTGTAAAAGGTGATTGAAAATTGCTCATCTGAGAGGGGGGGAAAAAAGAGTTAAAAGCTGCGTTTTACTGGAAAATATTTGTGGGAAATTTGGTTAAATGGGCTTCAGATAACTAAATAGTGATTCTGGTCCTAAGACCATGAATGATTTTGATGGCAAAGACCTTAAGAAGGCCAGCAATGTCAGAAAATGAAAAGCAAACCTTCAACTCGGAATTTAGCTAAATTGACTGCCCAAATGTTAATTAACCAAAATCTGAGTTTCTCTTACAGCAGTTAAAATTAGCAGCAGCTTTTAGCCTAAATGAATTCCTTAATAACTTCATATAGTGCTTGTGTACTATAATATGAGAATAATGAAGGTTTTTCCTCAGAAGTTGTTTGCCCTGGTTAGAGAGCAGAACAGTGCTGGGATGTGGGACAGGATCTTCCATCCCTGTGCGAGAAGTGAACGCTGCTGCTGCTGTCCCTGCTCTTTCAAAGGCAGATTTTCAGCACCTGGTTTCTCGGTCGTGATCTGACATACAAATGCACTTCTATAATTTAACAGAAAACACTCCTGAAGAGCCCAGGGAAGACCTTGGAGATTGACAGGTTCCTTAGTTTACATCTCGCTTCCCAGCGTGTGAGATGCTCAACCTGGCAGGTTGAAATTGGATCCATTTCTGTGGTGGAGTTGCCCATTCCAGTCCAGGAGGACTGCAAACCTCTCCAGCTGGGGAAGGACAGAGAAATTCCTGTTTTTTCTGGGTAGACCAGTAGAGTTTGCAGGCAGAGGGGTGCAGCTGGGCTGGCACTGGTGGTTTCTAGTACGGTGTTATTTACGTGTTTAAAAGACCAAAGAGAATTAAACCTTCTCTGCCCAAAATTTTCTCCTAATTTCTAAGCAGTGTGCTGCTAAGAGGCATTAGTGAAGTTCTTGGACTCCTGACAGTTTGCAGGATCAGGCTCTTTGGGAGTTTACCCTGGGCAGATGCACACAGCATTGGCATGCTGCTCAGCAAGCTGAAAGAAATCCCAGTGATCCCAAATTTGGGCCAGGTTTTCTCCTAGTTGACAGAATGTCAGTGAGCCAGAGAAGAAATTTAAGGGGGTTATCTTCTCAAGATATTAAGCTCTTCCAAGCTGACAGCTTTGTTGCAGAGGTCAGCTAGGAGGAACAAGAAAGAGGCCCTGTGATCCAAAGATGGACTGACAGATATGATTTCTTTTCCCTTTATTGAATTATAATGTCAGTGGTTGTGTCCCATTACTCCTACGAGGCTGGAAACCACCAGCTGAAGTTGGAAAAAATGGATTTTAGTTGGTAAAGACAGATTTTTTTTCTTTTTTTCTTGTTCACAACCACTCTTCAAGGTAGCTCAGGTGTGAGGCAGCGTGTGGGCTGGGGCTGGCTGATGAAATCCGAATTAACTCGGTGTATGGAACAGAACCAGAGTGCCCGCAAACCCTGAGGATGGGGTGTTTTTCCCAGGGATGAATCTGCAGTGTCATGCTCCTTGCAGCCCCCAGACAAAGGGGTTTGTGTAGCTCAGTTCAGGAAATGCAAAATGCTGCAGATTTTATCTGTTTTGCTGGGCCTGTGTTTGAAGGCAAATCAGGTACAGTTTTCCTGTGTAAAGTTTCTCCCTGGTTGCAGTAATAACAGGGTCCTTTCCTAGTCTGATTTTCTATCTAATTTATTTCACTTTAGTTGCTGCATGTACAGCAGAAAGGTCAGCTTGCCTTTTGTGCTCTGCTTTTGGAGGTGTTGGCTCCGTTTCGACAGAGCTGCATCATCAGCTATGAGCAGCAGCCTTCTAATGGATTAAAGAGAAGAAAATCCTTAGGAAAACTGCACTGAATGTACACAATTATTTTGGGTGACATTATATTCATCAAAGATAATTGGCAAGTTTGTAAGCGCATCTTTTGAGCTACGTATGAAATATCTAGTATATTATGGCTAATACAGTAAATATATTCAGTGTTTAGGCTTTCCTGGCGACAGCTCTGCCCACTGAGTAATGGGATCAGAGAAGAGGGAACAGAAGCACCCAATTTCTCTTTTCCAGTCCTAAAATCTCTTCGTAAAACTGGGAAGGCAATTTCAGCTATCAGGACATAATGTGTGAATTAACCAGTTATATGTCAGAACCATTTTTTATGACCTGATTTGTTCGTATTGCCTTGTGCTTTGAGTGGCAAAGGTGGCAGAACCTTCTAAGATGAAGCTCATCTGGTTGAGTGTGGTGGTAATAATGTGTGCAGTGGCTGCAGTAGCTGAGCTGAAGGCAAACTCATTCTGTAGGGTTGCTTATGAGAGGAAAAACCCATTGAAAAGCACACGATTAAATACACAGCGTGTTGTTGCTCTTGAAAGAATCTGTATAAATATTGGAAATAACAAAGAATAGAGAAGTTCATTAGAAAAGTAAGTATTGTAAGTTAATTCTGAAACCCAGGATCTGTGGATCAGTAAAAAAGTCCTGACTTTTCGTAATTCCCCCACTCCTCCCAAGAACATTTTGTTAACTGCGTGCGTATATGAGATCCCAGCCTTTGAGAGGCCTTTACTCTCCTTTTTCAGAGAAAAAACCCCTGAGTTTTTTCTGTAATTTTGAGTTACCTGATCACCTAACAAAGGTAACCATCCCCCAGGAGCTGCAGAGATAGGCCAAGGTACCGCGTGTGTCCCAGCATTCTCCGTGGGAAGCGTTCCTGTCGGAGCAGCTCTTACAAACAGACAGGAGCCAACACCATGCAGGTGGGAGAAGGTGCAGAGGAGGTTTGTTCGAGGGAAAATGGGACGTGTAAGTGCTTGGCTTTGGCTGCTGGAGAACACATTAACTCTGACAATAGCAGGTGATGAAGATGGCCGCAGCCCCTCTGGATTGTTGGCAGAGCACTGCTGGGAACACCAGCAGCTTTTCCATGGTGACTGATTGGGCACAGGCACTTCTGTCACTCCCTGGAGTGGCCCCGAATGACAACCTCCTGTGTCCCATAAAAATGGTGAAAGCTCTTTGTCAGACTGGGAAAAAAATTAGGAAGCGGTGAAATGAGTCCTGTGTAACCTGGAACACTTTTCATGGATGCTTTAGTACAAATTCACTTGTATGGCTCAAGAGATGCCACACAGAACTTTTTGAAGGCAAGGCAGTAGGTGTTTGTAGTTAGATGTCAGACATAATCTATAGAAGAAAAATCTTCCTTTTTTTTTTTGTGTGGAGCCAAGTAAGCTTGATTTTAGGGAGAGACGATGTATAGATGTTTCTGATACATGCAAAGCTAAAGCGAGAAGATCATTATTTCATCTGTGGAGCTTCTTCTCATGCGAAGAATCCTTGCATAACTCTCTCAGTACATCCTGGCTGCTATTTCAAGCTAATAGGGATGTTTTACTACGGCACACTTCTGGGAATTGAAAGAAATGTGGCATGAAAGAGGTTAAATCAATACGCAGATTTTCAGAAATGTATTTCAAAAAGAATTGTAGCAGTTGATTTTCTCCATTTTTCAGGGAGGTAATGAAAAATAAATGGGAAGACTACTTAGTACTTCATGTCTGATAACTCAGAGAGCATATATACAAAGCTGCAGTCAATTTTAAAGGCATTTGGGGAGTGATATATTTATGGATGGAAGCAGCATGGACAGTGTCCTTGGCTGTTCTGTCGGGAGCAGGGTGTGTAGGTGTGGCAGTGTGATGGCCTGGGTATGTTGAATTCTGGTTTTTTGATGCTTTTGTTGCCAGTGACCAAACCCTCCCAATGCTTTGATTGTATTTTCTCGGATATTCTATGTTGATACAAGGAACAGACAGAGAACTGGGGGCTGCTCTTCAGCACGTGCAGGCAGACACTGTTTACAGAGCTAAATAAAAACGCTTCGAAATTAAGAGATGACTGACAACCTACATTCATAACCTCGGTTTAAGTGCTTCCTACTTTTTGAGTACTTCACATTGCAATTTTTCCATTCTTTTAATGCACTTCTTCTGGATGTAGGCGGACAGCAATAACAGACCTTACAGGCATTATTTGGGAGTGATGTTACTCTGAGGGTGGCTCTGTTTTATTTTAGTGTTCTTACAGACGTAGTGTCTTTTTGTTTACTCTAGCGTGGATATTAATTGCATGTTAATGTATTATATGCACAATAAAATACATTACTATTTCGTGTGTAATGTTATATTATGCATGTAATACATTAATATGGAATAATTAGCTAGGTCTTCACTTTGAGGTCCATCACGAATTCTTTAGCTACATGAATTCAATTCATCAAGTAATTTCACAAAATCTTAACCTCTATAGTGACTAAAGGAAGCCTGGCTGAGAGCTGGAACATTTTATAGATAGAACTATTTATCCAAAGTTCTATTATTAGCCTAGAAAGAAGGGATCACCATGTATTTTTATTAAAAATGACAACGTACTTAACATCTTTAATGAAAACTAACCATTGTGATATGAATTTAGAAACTCTGACACCTTATTTTATAGAAATGAAGTCCCCTAGTATATTAAAATTAACATTTTTTAATAACAAAAAGTGATATAGTCCACTGGAGTAGGACTAAATTTATCTTATGATTGTACTTGTCATGGCTTTGAGTATTTATTGAGTAGTTTTAAAAGTTCATTAAACTCAAGAGATTAAATATTGCCCCGAGCAGTGCTCCATAAAAGAAAAAATATAGTGCTATTACTTGGTAAAATGTTGTTCTGTGTGGTTAATTGAACTCCCCTGAGTTCTCATCTGGCTCGAAAGCCGTTTCTTTGTGCTGCTGGATGTGACATTTCCGTGGATCTCGGTTCTCTGGGCGGTGGGTCTGTCTGGGCTCCAGGGCAGCTCCCATCCATGGAGCTCCCGGTGGGATGGTGGCCGTGGGTGGGCTGTGAGCCTGCCCCGTTCCCCGAGCAGGGCACTGCTCACCTGGGGCCTGCCAGCCCTGCTGCACGGTGCAGGGCTCCGGCCGAGCTGCAGCTCCTGCAGGACAGCCCTGGCTGAGCACCGGGTGCACCCGGCTGTCCTCGAGCGCTGCCAGCACTCCTGCCAAGGACTCTGCTCCTGCCTTGGCAGCCTTCTCCCAGGCTTTACCTGCAAGGCCCTCCACGGGCACCGTGTTGCAGATTCTCAAGCTGAAAGTGTGTGTGTGGGGAGCTGTGTGAACAGGCTTTAAAGAATGCAGCTGGTGCTGCATGGGATCACTTACACGTCCAGAGCTGTCCAGTGGGAGCATCCGGTGACAGAACTGACGTGTTCTTCTTTGATGCCTTTCAAATAAATTTCAGACGAGTCATAAACTCATTTATTTCTAAACAATTTAACATCACTTGGAAGAGATGGTTCTGAGCAGATATCTTGTTATACTTTCTGTAACTTAAGTAAAATAATTTCTAACACATACCGGTTTTAAGAGTTATTGTAGAAATCGAGCATAAGGTTTCCTTATTTGCTGATGTGCTTTGTATTCTCTGCTCCCTTGAGTTTCACTTCCCCTCCTCCTTATGCAGGTGGTTGAGGGCTTTCTTTAACCATTATTTTTAACCCCCAGATCCGTGTGTGTAGACATGAGGTAGGTGGATATTTTTCCAGTTCTGTATGTTTGTGCAGCAGCCCTGCCTGGGGACGTGCACATTACGCATGCACGCCAGGCAGGATGTGTGTGTAAATCAAGGATTGATTTGAAAATTAAACTTGCTGGCCCTCTAGCAATATCTAAGTTTACAGTGACAAAACAATAACAGGGAATTAGAGGGAACCTCTCCTAAAATCAAATCAGGCTCTTGTTTTGCAGCAAGTAATTAGATTGCAGTTTGTTTCATGGCAAAACTCACCATGGCCAGTAAATTAAACTATCACTTGTCTTGCAAAAATAGTTGCCTTTGGACTATTTGACAGTGGCCTTTCTTTGCCCATATTTTCTGGTTTTGTTACCAAATGAAATTAAGTTTTACATGAGAATTGGTAGCAGCTGCTGCTGTTCAATTTGTAGTCTCGGATCTGTTACACAATTTACTCTGGGCTTTATTATGAAATTTAACCTATTACTGATCTGTCTAATAATGTTATGTGTCTTGGGACAACCTGAATGCTCCACAATGAGTCCTGAATGAATTGCCTTATACACGAGGTAACAGTCTAATGGAGTTTCAGGATGGAAAAAACAATGTACAGTTCATCTTTTGCCATTGTACCCCTTCACCTCCTCTGAGCAAAATGTATTTATCAATTAAAGGAGTTACACAGAATATTCCATTTATCAACCAATTGCCCTTTACTATTTCTAATGCATTTGTTTTAGCCTCAAACATGTTTTTCAGTTGTGAGATGTATCTTCTGTCTGTACAAATAAACACGAGCTTTAGCCTTTAGCGAGATACTTGAAAAGGAGATAAATACATGTTTAACTCACTAAGTTATGCAGAAAAATGGCAAAACAAAATTGGATGGTGTTCTATTGCCTTTATATATGCAGGGAGCATGGGAGATGCAGCTCTTCAATGTGCAGCTAATAAAAGCTGATGTTTGGCCATTCCATGTTTCAACTCCTGGGCACCTCGCAGGCTTTAAATGGCTCATGGAGAGTTTGGGAGATGTGCAAGTAGATGATGATTTTTTGGAAATGAAGCATTTCACAGCTGCTTGTTGCTGTGCTGAAGCTTTAAGCTCAGCACAGGCACATTTAGAGGCTGATCTGGCTTCCTTCTCTCTTGCTGTCCTCCCTTTCTGTCCCATCTACAGAACTGTGGGGCTGTTGGTGCTCACAGAATCCTCATCACCAGCACCATCAGACACTGACCAGGACTGAGCATCTTGCATCCATGGGTGTGCTGCCAGTAATTAGCACTGCGTTTTGTAAACCCTGCATTATTAATTCCTGTATTTTTTTCATTTTTACTCTGTGTGGACGGGAGTGTTGGTCAGCCTTTGAGTGCTGTGCCAGAACCGAGGTCAGTCCTATTTGATGATCGCTCCTGGGGTGCAGTTTTGCACAGTAGCAGGTTTTTTTCCCCTTGGAAATGGCTGGGAGAGAATTTATGCTGTGAAGTGGGGGGGAACTGAGGCTTTTATCAAGGTAGGAGAGTTGTTTGGTTTCACTGCTGGCTTTTTTTATTATAGGCTTATATTAGAACGAGATAGCTTTGTGGAAATGGTCAAAGGATCAGTAAAATTGAATAGTAAATTTTGCTGTGGTAAAATCAGAGTGGAACAGTAGTTATGACTTGATGGCATGCTCGTCGCAAAATACAGAGGTGTTTGTTTCAGCCTGATCAAAATACAAGATTGGAACCCTGTTGGAACAAACTGCAGGTTTATGCTTGTTATTTTATGATTTATAATATAAAATGAAAACTCTACTGCATAACTTTTCAGGTGAGAATTTATTTTCACAAGTAACTCCTCACAATGTAGAGTAAGTTCTGAAATGCCGATGTACTCATAAGTTAAATATTCAACTTTTCAATTGGCTTTGATGCGTTAAGTAAGCAAATTATTTCTGCTTGCTTTTTTAATTAATCTAGATCATGCCAACCCTAGCATTGAGAGTTGTGGTTCCACTCCTGGCAGTGTTAGGTTCAGAAAGACAGGAGCCCCAGTATTTGAAGTGGAAGGACTGGTTTAAAATGGGATGCCAGACTGCAGGCCCAAACTTCTATCAGTTGGTTCTCTTCACTTAAGTAGTGCTTACATGGTCTCAACTATTGGTTTTACTCCTTGAAGTAAAATATGAATGTTACAGAAGGCAACCTTGAGAAAATATGGAGAGCTTCTGGTTTGTTTTTTTTAATTATTTGCTTGAAATATATAAATGACTGGCAACCATGGAAAATTAAAATGTTGAGGATAGGTACTGCTTTCATGTACTATTGACCATAATGCATATGGAGTTGTAGGAAATACCAAGCTGGTTTAAATTGGCAGCCTGACAATGAGAAGATATTTGCTGGTTTATTCTTTTACCTGATTCCATTCATTTGACTCAATCTTCTGTGTAGCAGTAAGAATAAGAGAATTCCATTTTACTTTATAAAGTGAGCTTTCTCTTTTTTCCCCCCTGCGTAGGCAATAACATTGCAATGGCTGAGTATCCTTGACAATACCATCTTTGGAAGATTGAGCTAATTTATTTAATTTTCCTGGTTAGCACACTCTGTCACAATGGTGGATTGCTGTCACATTCAACATCAGAAAAATTTTACGCTTCTCAGCATTTCAAAAATGACCAGTGACATTAAAACTGTAGATAGCACCTGGCTTGGAGGTAATTCTTTGAAACTTAATTGTAATTATGATGGTTGCAAAGAAGCTACATGATGATTCTTGATGAGGATTGCATGGGGAGATGGTAAAGCTGTCAGGTGTGGGATGGCTTGAAGCAGAATTTGCTCCTTTATGGTTTTCCTCCAGTTTTGTGATTTTACTGTTCCTTTATCATCTCTAGTGCCTTATGTGTATATAGCACACTTGAGAGAGAAAACTGCAGATGCAGTCAGAGATTAGGATGTTTCAAAAAGTCCATGGTGTGCAATATATCGTGTGTGCATGAGATTTTTTTGAGTGGGGACCTTTTGTAGTTGGTTTATGCTGAGTTGAAGTCAAAAGACCCAGTGCAGCTCAAGTGAGTGCATTGAGAGAGATTATTTATTTATATGTGCCTGTATGTGTATATATATATATATATGGTACTAAAGGAATGGTTATCTGTGGGAAGCACAGGACTGATGGTACCTTGGCTTTTATCATCACTTGGATTTTATCATCTCCCTGCTGGAGAGCAGCCTTTGGAGCCCAAATGCACTGGCTGGGCAGTGTGGCTGGTGGAGCAGCCCTGGCACAGACTGCTTGGAGCAGTAGGGAAGCAGCCGAGTTTGGAGGTGGATTTCAGGGGATTTGGGGGTCAGAACTGAGCATCCAGCTCCGGCATCAAGGATGGGTTTCCCCAGCAGCTGAGGCTGGGCACGCACAGCAGGAGAGGATGGGCAGTGCTCGGGGTCCCGTGGGCAGGATGGGCTCTGCAGCACCTGGAGCACCAGGGAGCCCAAACTTTGCTGGGATTGAGGCTCACACGTGGCCGGAGGGGTGGGAAGCAGCACATGGGTGGATGCACAGGAGATCAGAGGCGTGAGAGGGCTGCTGAGGGCAGGAAGGAAAACAGGCCTGAGGAATAGCTCCTCGTGGGCAAGATTGAGCGCCCATGTAAACACTTGGCACCATCGGGGCCCACGTTTCATTTATTATTTTCTTAAAGGATGGGTTCTAGCAACTTTATGTGGGAAGAAGCAGCATGAGCTGGCAGCACCGTTTTCGCTGCAAAACTGTTAAACAAATAAGTGTTACAGAAGTAAACCTGTGAGAAATGAAACATCTTTGTACTTTACTGAGCCAATTAAAAAAAAATCAGGGAACCCTTCCTACATGTATTAGAAATCTGTTTTAAAATCTGTTAGGTGGATATTTTCAGCTGAGGGAAGTTATGTTGCTGTAATGTTTTCTCATTCGTTTCATCTCAAATATGTGAAACCTGCTGTTTCCTAAATAAGTAAAAGCAGATGGAGCAGCCTCGGTGATAGGTTTTGCTGAACACTTCAGCTCTGTTAGTTCAATTCTCACTTATTTAATGCCTTTACATTAGAGATCCACTTGAAGTTTGTGGTGTGGAATGTCTCACAAATACAACATTGACTGGGAAAGTTAGTGAAATGTATAAAAATATTTATCGATTCTGTTTTATTCTCCTTAGTATCTGTTACTCCAAAGGATTAATGTGGCCAAATCATAACATCAGAGTTGTGCCAACCTTGAAATAAAGAAAAAAGCTAAACCAACAACCCAAAACTTGTGAGTCAGTCTCCAGATGTTTGTGAGATTGGCGAAGGGAGATGTGTTTTCAAGTTCTTTATTTGTTTCTTGGTTTCAGGGACTTCAGATAAACACTTATTTCCCGTTTTCCAACGTTTGTATTGTATTTTTTTGTATTCTATATATTTAAAGGGAGGCTTTTCCAGTAACCTAATATCCAGGATTTAGAAGAAGAAATAAATGTTGCAGGGTTTTTGATGCCAGTGGTGACAGCGACTCTCAAAACCACAAAGTAAATTTTCCTTGATTTGGCTTATTTGTTTTTACTGCTCTCCAAGTGAGGTTGGGTAATCAATTACTGGAGTGTCAAGGTCAGCAGTACGTTTTTAGTCATGCACACTATGATTTGTACAAATTAAGGCTTTGACCTTTTGATTTTCTTCGCCTTCAGAGGAGGATTGCCAGTGAAGGTGTTGGAAAGTGTTGTAGAGAAAATGCCAGAGGTAAGAAGGGAAGGTTTCCAAATAGAAATCAGTCTGGAATCACGTTCATCAGTCTTTGTAAACACATCAAATCCAAATGTTGTAATCCTGCCCAGACCAAAGTTATCACATTCCCATTGTTTCCAGTAGGTGAGGATTTCATCCCAGAGTGCTGCTGGAGTATTTTGAGCTTCGATGGAAATAGCTGCCACTGTCTGACATTGATGATAAGGTGAATAAAGTGAATGTTGTGCAGGATAATGAATTTTCCCCCTTTATATCTCCTCTTTCTTCAGGAACAGCAGTTAAATTCATTCCTGAATTTTTGTGTGCTGAGAAAATCTCCTCTGAGTTACATAAATTTCCTCACATTCTTTATTTACTTTATCGAACATGTGTAGTAAAAATATCAACCCTAAAATTCATCTTCCTCTTGGAATTTGTTTTGCCATCTGGTAGTCGTGAATGAGAGAAACTTTTCATTCCTGCTGGGAGAGCTGTGAAGGCCTCCCTCATCTTTTCTTCTGCTTTGTTGAGATACAAAACTTTCCGTGTGCAAAAAAAATTTCCAAATGGCCACGATGGGGCTGGGCTTCCATCAGCAGGACCTTGGCTTCGTGTCTGGCCTCCCAGCAGGCGTGGAGAGCGCGATGCTGCTCGTGGTTGTGTTTGTTGTGGGAACTCAGTCTCGTTCCTGCACGATGCCCATGGAACTCATATATTTAAGGATAGTGGAGCAACTTGCATTTTCTTAATGAGGCTCATGATAGTCAGCGTTGTGGGCCTTTTGGAAATGTTAGTGCAATAGCAGCTTTCTGGGATGGGTATTGCATCTTCCTGTCTGCCTTCGAGGCTCTCTGGCAGATGGACTACGAGGAAAATAGTTTAAACGGGGACGCGGGTTCAAAATAACTCGCTGTTTAATTGCTCTCTTTCAAAATCATTGTGTATCCTGAAGGTTTTACCACCAGTTTATGTTGCATTTACAGTTCTTAAGATGTTCATTATAGAGGCAGAGTCAAGAGCCTTTTCTGAAGGGAGCTGGCGTGAACATTCCCAAGATATTGTAGGCTGCGAGGCACAACTTTTTGTTTGGTTTGAAGCAAGGTACCAGCGCTTTGCGATGAATTCTAATTGATTCCAGTTGCAGTTCGTTTTCAGCTTGTCATTGTTAAGGAGAGATTTGTTTAGCATGGGGCAAAATGTCCCTGTGTTTTTCATCGTGACGTACGGGACTTTATCCTCTTTTGGTGTAAATGAACCTAAAGCCATGGATGTAATGAAACTGTGCCGATTTCTGCCACTTGAACTCCTCTTTTTGATGCCTGACATGCAGAACACAAAGGGATTACTGACTGTGGAGTGCCTGCAGAATCAGGCCCTTCAAAATAAATTAGTCACATCTCTGTCCAAGCAGATTGCAATAAAACAAGAAATATGAGTAGTGCTCTTAGAATGATTTTGAACATAAAATTTTTTTTGCTGTGTTTCTTCTCAAAGGAACTAAAATGTGGTCTCTTACAGATAAATATAAATGAGCAGACCAGTGAATTTGGATGAAATCATACCTTTTTAAAGATGCAAATTGAAAATTAAGCCTCAAAACAATAGAATCCTCCTGGGTCCTTCAGGAAGGATTGTATATTGCTCATCAGACACTGCTGCCAGGTTGCAAATTTTATTTCACAGTGAATTCCATGGGAGAGCTGCTGGAGCTCGCTTTTATGATGAAAAGAGAAGGATCTATTGAAAAGATGTATAGCTTTTTTCCACAATCTGGATCATCTCTTTCAGGAAAGAGATTCTTTTATAGGGAAGGAGCTGTAATGGGAAGTGTTGTGCTTACCAAGTTTCGCCTGGGCCTTTGCATTAAAACCAGGACTGATGGGGATGTTCCTCCTGATAAGGGAGCACCTCTTCTGTTGGCCCCAATTTGGACCTGCAGCTATAGCAGATTTTAATTTTTTTTTTCCTCAAGCCATTTTAGAACCATCTACCTTCTGTCTCTTGCTTCCCTCTATTCCTTTTTTTCATTCCAGTTTTTTTTCTTGGGAAGATTTTTTCAGGCTTTGTGATGTTTTTTGACCACCATCATTCATTGAAAATGCCCAAACTGAAAATCTAGAAGGGAAAGAATCTGTTCAGGAGCTGGTTTAAACGAAGTATAGTCATGATGAAGGAGGTTAGAATTAAGCAGTTTACTCAATTGGTAAACTCAAAGTGGAAAAAAGATTGGTTAAAAGAGATGGGAAATTGTCTCTTTACAAAATTATGGGATTCTAAGTAAGGCAAATTCTGCAATTTGATTCACTCTGGTAGGGACAGAACAGGGCTTTTAGGAGGTGTTTTGCACTGATGTAATTCTGTTTCTGCCTTTGACTGCTGCTTTTTATGGAATAAGAATACTGGCCAAATGTGGGAAAGGTGCCAGAAATGGATTTACAGGGATAAATCCTGAGGGTAACCTGGAACTGTCTCACAGACCTCCAGCCAGTCACTGGCTGTGTTTGAAATGAATCTCAGACATGGACTTAAAATGTTTGCGGTGATGGATCTTTGTAGAATAGTTCCATTAAAATAAGATACATAGAAGTGTGTTTTGGGTTTGCATGGAATGAAAATAAAGAAATCATGGTTAGTACTACAAAGCTGCTGATCACAGAAAGCAGCTTAACTTCAAGAGAAAAGTCTGAATTGTGATTATGGAGGAAATATTTCCATGATTTCCAATACTGCAGTCAGGAAATTCTTCTGCTTGTGGCTAGCTCCTGTTGATGCAGATCAGGTTTAAAAATGCAGTTTTACTGGGCAGCTCTGGAACAAAGTCAACAGTTAATAAGGCAGAGACTTGCTTCCAGCAGGAAGTGTTCAGGGCAGCTCGAATTCAGCTGTTATGGGTGGTGTTCATGGGGAGTTTGACAAACTGACCTCCGTACGTGGAGCTTCAGTTTGGGCCTGGTTATAGGAATTCTGGTTGTGCAGCTGCAATATTAATAAGCCCATGAAATAGTAGAAGTGCAGCGGTGAGCTGGCACGGGGAGGAAATCAGGGAGGAAATGGCTTAAAAATGTGGCTTTGCATATGTTTTCAGTGCGCTAGAAATGTATTTTAACTTGCAAATTTCCTACTGCCATGGTGTTACGAGCTGAGAGGGGAACTGGACCCTGCATTACAAACCAGCTCTTCTTCAATAAATGGAGGCTTTGGACCAGCTTTAAAACATGCTTGTGGTTTGGTTTGGTTTTTTTTTTCCTTTTCCCTTGCAAATCAGTTTGTATTTAACTGCCAGTCCCGATCTGTCTCTGCACCCATGCTGAATGTGGGCAGAAAAAAGCACATTTGTGTGAAGCCGTGGTGTGTGCCCTGGCTGTGAGTGGGATCAGGAGGTTGATCATCTCCTGGGTCCATCCAGTCAGTCACAGCAAATTCCCTTGGCACAGCCAGAATGGCACGGACAGAAGCAGGGACCAGCCATGCTTTGGGTGGATTCATCTCAGCAAGATTGTTTAGCTTCTTTAATATTCCAGTTTAAAAGGCTCCGTTTGATGCAGATAACACCCTGCAATTAGAATTTAATTTCAGAGAAGTACTAGAGAGCATACCCTGACATGCCTCCCCCATAGAAAGTTTATTTCAAATTGTTGGGAAGATAGAGCATTAAGTAAATGAAATGTGAGTAATACCTTGCAGATTGCCAGAGAAGTGTATGCCTAGGCATTTTAAAAGTGAGGGTAATATTTCACCAGCTCCTGAGAAATATATCAAAGATGCATAGATTTTAAGGCCAGGAGGCACTGTTAGATCATCTCTTCTGACAACCTGCATAACAAGCTAAAAACTTTTTCCAGTAATTGCATCAAACATACACAAAAAATAGAAAAGAAAACAGTTCTGATTAAACAGCAAGAAATGCACCCGTTGAGGGTGTTGTTGTTTCTCCAGGCTTCAGTTTGCAGAAGTTTTGTTTGCTTGTGTGATGCAAATTGGATCCACTGCCTGACTCATCCAGAAGCACCTGAATTTTGATTCCTTGTTTTATCATTTATAACCTTTAGGTGGATTAGATGTTCTTAGAGGTGAAGAATGTGTTTCACACAGAGGTGATTGAGTCCTGAAGGGGAGAATCATGAACTGGAGGTACCCAGTAGTGCCAGGTCTGGAGACACCCAAACTTTGCCCATTTCATTGGCATGATTTCTTCTCAACAGCAAAAACTACCCAAAGTTAGGATTTTTTTAGAAACAAGCAAGTAATGATAATTAAAAAAAAAACCAAACAAAAAAACCCCACAAATAAAAAACCCTCTCTACTTTTTGAGTATCAGCGCTCTGTCTGATTTTGGAGCCAATTCTATTATTTCCTGCAGTTTAGGTTCAATTTGAGCTCTTTGTCTGAATTACACCGTGTGCCAACCTTCCCTTATTTTTGCCCTTCGCCGCGCCCGCAGCGATTTTATTTTGTTTGCTGTTGAAGTATGACTTAACACAAACTCTGGGAATGGTATGCATATGGATCACTTACAAATAAATCTGTGTACAGAAAACATAGATTGCCAAGTAGGCAAAACATAAAGATGTCTGTGCACTCATAATTTCCTAGCATTACTGTGTACTGCACTTAGCAGGATTAAGAGCTGTGTATCTTCGCTGCAGAACATGCGTTCAGGCAGGAAAACCACCTGCATTAATTTTTGTTTTCAGGTGTCACTGCACGTGAATCTTCGCTGCCTGTCGGGATTCATATAAATGGCTGATGTAGCATCTGAAGGAATGGTTGTACTTGGAGGAAATATTCTGTATGAACTTAGGTGCTCTTAATATTGGTGTTATTTAGCTGCTCTGGACTCCATCTGCTCAGCTATTCTCAGCGCAGGTCTCCAAGGCTGCTTGGGTACTCACTTGGCTTTAACCGTAGTTAAAAGGTGAGTTTAATACAGGATAGCTGTCACACAGGAGCCATATCAAATTTTGGATTTCACACAGGGCACTTCATAAAGTGCTTTTCGTTACCAGTAGTGGTGTCCTGATGGTTATGATGAGTTTGTACAGTGATAAAATCGTTCAATGGTGCATTTGTCAACAGTGTCAAGGTAATAGAAATGGCTTGAACATCATCTCTTGCAATTTATGCTTTGAAGGAGCTGAACTAGTCTGTAAGCATACTTGAATTTCAAATAATTATAATATATCTGAGGAACAGCATTTTATTTTGCAGAACATTTAGTAGTTGGTCTCTGCAGCTTCACGTAGGTGCCATCTCTGTAACTCTGCATCCCATTCAGCTGGTGGGGGTTGCTGTCTCCTCCTCCCCTCCTCCTGCCAGCTTTGTTTCCATATGCTTGACATAATTGTTCAGGCAGATACACTGCAGATGGATCATGGAAAGCTCGCATTAGGGTACTGTGAGCAAAGCTGCTCCCTGAAATCACTTACTGATGCGGATGTGGTGAGTGATTTGCTTGAGAATGCTCGTCGTGCCTTGGTTAAGTGAGTGATCATGGTTAAGTTTGCCTCTGTATTTAATAGTCCATTAAAGACTCTTTAAAATACAGCTTTTCTGAGAAGCTGGAGCTGGAAGGATGCTCTTGTGCTTTATGCTGATTGATACCAACTCGACCAACATCCACAACTGAAAAGAACTTAGAGCAGCAACCACACTATTGACTGTGGTGGAGCAGGGTTATTCACAGATCATATTATCTAAATTTAGTAGAAACCACTTAAATTCTGACCACGGCTTGTTTGGACTTCTGTTCATGAGGAGACTTTCAGGGCTTAATTTTTCTCCTCAATCACTGAAGCTTCCCTGTGAGAGGATGTTGTAAACAGCACTGAGGTCTCCTTCACAAGGTTGGACCCACTTCACATTCAATACATTCAGGGGGGTGTGGTTCTCATTGGTTTGGGATTATTTTTGGCAATGGTTAGAGAAGTCTGTATTAAACAACATTTCATAGAGCTTTTTTAAACAAGTATTTAATCAGTGAGTTCTGATTTGTTTCTTTGCAAATGGATTTTATGCAGAAACAGCTGTTAATGCATAGGGAATTTCTTGGACTTAGTCCTTTTATTGGTAGCAGCATGGTCTTTATTTCACATTGGTGTCCTCCATTTGCACCTTGTCACAGAATTTCGCCCATTTTTTTCATTCTCTTCTTTGTAGTACTGAATGGAAGGACCAGCAAACATCTTCAGACTTAAAAAATGACAACAACCAAAAAAAATTTACCAAAAGAACCTGCCCAGCCACACTTAAGTAGTTGCTTATTTTTGGAATTTTGAAGAGGTTTTTCCTATCCTGGATGAGGCTTCAATCTGGAGCAGCACTTGAGAATCACAGCAAGTGTTGCAGCAATGCCACCTACGAGAAGATGCCAAGAAATAAGGAAATAGTCATTTTATAACGAACAGCAGGTGGTTAAGTTAGCGTAGCAATGCCAGACATGTCTGGATTTGCAGTGAGTACAAGGCAGTATCTTGTCATGGGATGGTGAAGGTGGAGTCAAAGATGCAGGTAGCAATGATGATAAACATTCAGGGCAGATGCTGCTCTCGCCAAGGCGTAGATCACCATCAAATAGGTAAATAAATCTCCCCTGTGTTGACTTGAATTTCCTGCTCTGCCAGCAGTTCTGCTCCCATTTAGGCCCATTACTGACTAGGTTCACTGCTCTTGTGTTTTACTTACCAACACACGAATATTCAAAGCTTTATTAAGTTTTATTAAGGTGTTGAACACCATCTTCTGCCCTCCTTGCTGTTTTCTGCCCGTGTCCTGGTGGTAGATTAGGTTTGGTTGATGGTGCTAATGCTTCTGGAGTCCTGTGTGTGCTCTCTGTGCATAAATGGGGACAGCTTGGAGTCACACCTTGGGTCATCTGAGTAAAGACTTTGCTGCTTTGGATGTGCTGCCTGAAGCTGTTGACTCCCTCCTGAAAGGTCTTTGCTGTTCAGGAAGCTGAAGCCTGTTTTACAGTGGATACACTGCAGTCCTTGTTGGGAGGGCTGACATACCTGCATATGCTTTGATAATTGAATAATAAAATCAGGTGTATGTTTAACATAATTAGTTGAGAATATTTTGTCTTTTTTTTGTCTTTTTTTTTTTTTAAAGAGCCTAAAGCCCATTTTAGGCAGCAATGACAGCTGAGCTTTTCAAAGGTTGGGAATGAATGATAATACACCCTGAAGCGTGTTATAAAAGGTCCGTGTTCTTCATGGATGGGGCTGCTGGAGAGGCACAGGAACAAGCTGTCAGTTATGGTGTGCGAGGAGCTGTTTGTTCCTATTCATTTTCAGTGGCTAAAGCTGCTGCTTCACGTTTTCTCTGACAGTCCTTTTGTCATGCTGTCTCTCAGAGGTGGAGGGCACACAAACCACCTATTATTTCAGGCCAGTCCCAGGATTTGTGTCTTCTTGTTGCTGTCATTGGGCAAAGGGTGTGACTGGGGTGGCTGTGTGACTGTCTGGGGGGGATGAGTAGGGAAGGAGAACTGTGTTCTGTGGCAGGGGTGGTTCCTTCTCTCAGTCCCAACATCTCATTAATGGTATCTCAGGATGGGCTGTGGGAGAAGCCACCAGCGTGTCCTGCAGCTGGCAACAGCTGGAGGAGTTCTGTGTGTCTCATCTCTGTTGAGAACCTGTGTGGGTGACCCGTGTGCATGGCAGGAGATGCAGATGTTGTAGCAGCTCCTCCTGGGGGCTCTGAGGCTCAGAGGCAGGTGGAGGCTTTGGTCATGGCCAGTCATGAGTTGCTGGGGATTATGATTTCTGCAATATCTGACTTCTCGTGGCTGACAGGAGAAGTGTGAGCAGGTGAGAGCTGTGATTTCTGGGTGGGATTTGTCCTCTGCCGGAGTTTGGCTCATCCAAGGGTTCAGTGCTTTTTTTATGGTTAAATATCTGAGTTTAAGCAGATCACAGTGCCAGAACGGTTGAGAGCAGTAACTTTAACATTGCCTTGTTTCCCTCTTAGCATCAGTGTGAGATATCTATACCAGAATGTATGAATTGCTTTAAATGAAGCAACAGGAGAAAGATACAGTTCTGGCAGTATTGCTGTAGCATGAGAAAAAGTTCTGAGTGTTTGAAAATCAGATTCTTCTGCTATTGTCAGTCTGGAATTCCAGGTAGCCTTGTAGGAAAGAAGAGAAGGTGGGGCTGAAGAAAAATCCCATTATGTAGAGATGTAATGCTGGGAACAGGGTTCTTGTGCAGATGGTGGCTTGCTCTTGTGTATGCATGGCTTTCACCTCCTCTTACAGGCAGCTCCCGTTAATGTTGATATAAAACTGCCTGTTAATTGGAGTACATGGAGATAATGGTAGGTATAATCTCTAAGTAAACTCTTAAAAGCTCTGGAAAAAGGGTATTTAAAAAAAAAAATCATCTCTCCCCAAAACCTGAGTTTGCACTCTGCTTTGAAGATAGACTCATCAGTGTGCGGAGCAGACTTCTGCCTTGAGGCCATTTATAGTGCCGAAGCTTGTGAAGCTAAAACAGTTTGATGTGTAATTGCAGGAGGAAATGGAAAACCTGCTGAGCATGGCAGGATATAGTGCCTTATCACCCTTTATGTGCATCCAGTGCTTGCTGAAATTGCCAGCGGATCCGCAACATCGACAGAACGGTGACATTTTTCATGGGCCGCCGTGTTCTGAATCAACACTGCAACAGCGTGATTAGAGTAGGTAAAGTAGGGGGAACAATCAAAGAGTTGCATGTGACAGATCAGGTTTTAGTCATTCCCTGCTCCTTATTGCCTGCTGTCGTGTGTGATATGCAAAACAGCTTCTCCAGACGCATTACACCTTCACATTACCTGAAAATTGAATTTTATTTGGTGGCCTGCATATAATTTATAGCACTCTTCCAATGCACTTCAGTTCTCATTTAGCTAAAAGTGTGTTCTTTATTTCCTACTGGCAGGGAAACAGAAATAAAACTGAATATTCAGCACCACTTACAGTATATAAGAAACCAGGCTATTGAAGTTTTAAGCTGCTTGGATGTGTTATTGACAAGAACTGTCTATTCTGGAGTTAAGCACACGATGTATTTGATTCCCAGAGGTATCATCTCTCCATAGTAATTAATCAGGGAAAAGGCACTGACTCTGAATAGCAGTACTTGAAGTTATGGGCCGCTATTAGCACTCAAAAACTAAATGGTAATTGAACATACCACATGGAGGAGAAACGGGGTCCAGGCTAAGGACTTGGGATCCAGCCTTGCAGGGCGGAGAGGAAAAAGGGTTTTTAGATTATTCAAATAGAAGGACTACTTCTGCTAAGCACTTCAGTACATGGAAAAATACCCTGTAAATAACTGACTGCTTGTATTGTTGTGTGTGTAGGGCTGTTGGGATCAACTCCTGGACCAGCACACGTTGTCCACCCTTTCAGACTAAAGTAGATAATGCTGCTAGTGCAGTATCTCTGTATCAACAACTTACTTGAATACAGAGGAACTGGCAGTGAAAATTCATTTGGATTATAAACCAAAGATTTTCAACTAGGATTTAGGGTCTGTGTTTATTTCTCTTCCACCTTAAAGCACAATGCAATGGGCTGTAAAAGATCCTGGGAAGT
Source organism: Melanocharis versteri (assembly GCA_013397845.1). Lineage (NCBI taxonomy): Eukaryota > Metazoa > Chordata > Aves > Passeriformes > Melanocharitidae > Melanocharis > Melanocharis versteri. The sequence continues at coordinate 418,184 of VZTG01007876.1, read as the reverse complement.
TTGCTCTGCAAATATCAGGATCTGTGGAAAAGCGTGGCCAAAAGGCAAAAGGAACCATTAGAAGCAAGAGGTAGACAGCAAACTGTGCTAGAGAAGTTACAAAACTTGTGGCTGGCACAAAGTCGTGGATGAAAACTAAAATAGCCCTGCATCCCAAAGCACTGACACCGCCACTTCTGGCTTTTGGAGGGAGGGTTCAGATTCCCAGCTCGTGCTGGGGAGTGACGCAGTTTATGCTGATTTATGCAGCCCTTGGAGAACATTTAAAGGTGCACCCATTCACTTGGCATGTCTTCAGGTCAGATGGAAACTGCTCCATGATAAATACAGCAATAATGGGGCTCTGGTGTTGTACACCTGAAGTTGGCACTGGGAATAGCCCTCACTTGCCCCATGATCTGAATTTTGACTAAGGGAATCTGTGTTTTAGCTGATGCTTTCTCAGCTCTCTTGCAGCCACTTTGCTTTTAATCATGCAGGTTCCTTCCTATGGTTTTCATTTTCTTAGGTCAAATCTGAGAAATTGGTATCTGCTTTTTTTTTTTTTTTTGGTGCATGTCCTCTGTTTATATCCTCTTTGAGCTTGATTTATAGAGCAGGTCATTTTTTGCAACCAAACATTTATTTCAATCTTGTCCTTACAGTTTGATCTTTCAAATAAACTCAATTTAGTTTTATTCTTCAAGAAAAATTCATCTCATCTAATAGGCTTTCAAATCTGATAGTTTGAAAAAATGAAAACAGCTTAAATGGTGTTTTCAGGCAAAACTTGTGCCATGTAGGACAGCTAATAGCAGTGTGAATTTCAAAGTCTAATTACAGATGTTATCAACTATGAAATTTATGCAGTTTGTGGGGAGTTTAACTGTGCAAATGTATGTTTTAAATGAAAAAAACAAACAAACAACCAAACCAACCACCTCTGAAAGCACTGAGTGGAATTCATTTGGTAGGGGAATCCTGCTTCCAGTGGGACATTCCATTAATTTCTCTCTGCTGTTAGGGGATGCAGATAACCAGCTTTCCCTGTACCTCACAGCCTCAATAGCTTCCAATTTCAGCAGCGTTTTCTGATTATATTTATTTAGCAAAGCTATTGCTGCCACAAGTGCAAGTATGGCCGTTCCTTGAGTTCTTAATCTGACCCGCTGGGCAGGGCTGCTGGATTGATGCACCTTTGACTCGTAACTTGTTGAAACTAAAGAATTCCTGCAGCAGTGTGGATTGCCATGAGCAGCAGAGGCTGTGCAGCCTGTGGAGGGTGGCAGGAGTAACTGGAATTACATCTTTTCCAGAATTCTCGTGCATCTTCTGGGGTCTGTAGCATAAATCAAGAGTAATTAAAAGCACTCCCAGTCAGGGCTGTATATACCAAGATCTCTGTGAGTTCAGGATCTACACCTTTCTCATCTTCGAATATATCAGCTAAAAATTCCTACAAAAAGTCTTCAATGTGAGATTTATATCTTATATATTTGTATGTAAGAGGGTGAGACTTCATGGGTGATGTTTCATGTCTTTGAGCCGTAAAGCATGACTGTCTCTCACTTTGTAAATATTTTGCTAGTCCTTTACACTACAGTTGTAAACTTAAATAAACTTTCCTTAGGAAATGAGTAGCGGAGCTATTTTATCTGCAGACTCTCTTTGGCATTGCTCTGGGTTGTTTTACAATAAAAGCCCTTTCTGGTGTACTGATGTGCTAAGCACAGTAGCAGATTTATTTTGTGTTATCATGAGAACAAATGCAGTTACAGTGTAGGCTTGAATAACATCAACACAGATCTCTTCCCAAGGTAGAGATGATTTTTGTTCCTTGCACAAACACAAACATGGCTTTGATGGAATAACAAGAATCAAAAACATTTTCCCCATATCCATCTGTGAGCGGCTCCTTGCACTTTAGCTCAATAAAACACTTTCTAAACAAAAATTTAGTGAAATAGAAGTTGATGTTCAGAGAAGGAAAACAACAGCAATGCTGTTCTGGAGATGCTCAAGTCTTGATTACAGTCCTGTGAAAAGGTGGTAAATTATTTAAAAAATTCAGTTTCAAGAAGAGCAAACAACTTGGTTTCTTCAAATGCATATTTAATAAATGCACTTTAGCAGCTTTCAGTTTATTAAATAGCAAGCTTTGTTTAAATTGTGTGTTACAGCAGAAGTACTGATTATCTTTTACATTTATACTTGCATTTTTTGTCCTTTATTTCCTATTTATGTGAAGTAAACAACTGTAGAACACAATCTGTCCATCAGAAATTATGAGAATGTGTATCCCTGTCACTAATGGTATGGAGTTTCCTTTACAACAGTTGTGCTTTCTCCTAAATTTTACTTTTATAGACTAGGTTTTGTTCTCCTTGAAAGTACATTATAAATCAATAAGATGCATTTTACAGCAAAAGGAAAACATTATGTGTGTAGAGCACTCTTTGGGAGAGTTTTATATTTTATTGAACCCTTGAAAAGTTGCAGAGTGGCACTCTTGAAGTAAGAGAAACTTGGCTTTCCATTGATGCTGGCTTGTGATTATGGTTTATCACCTTCAGTGCAAATTTACTGCAGATCTGGGTATCTGTATTTCACTGACGTGTGGGGAATGTTTATGGGAGCGAGCTCTCCTTGCAGCACCCACAGCAAACACTGGCCTGCCAGCTGATGGATAGATACAGAAAACCAGAGAAATTGGCTTCTGCAAAACCCTCCAGGGTGAAATCCTGGCCTGGTGAAGGGAGTGGGAGCTGTGGGTTGGGCTCTGGGGAGCTGAGCGTGTTCTGCTGTTGGGGAGCACAGCAGGGCTCAGTGCTCACACCACGGCAGAACCTGAGGCTCCTTCCAAAATCCTGCAGGACAGCCCAGATCTTCAGAAAGAAACCTTGAGGCTGCAGATAAAAACCCCAAAAACAACCAAAAAAAAGGGAGTGTGCTCCTGGTTTTGGATGCAGCTCCTCTCACAGGTGGCTCCCAGCTCTGTCTGCTGCTTTAGTCGTGTCCCCCAGGCTGTCCAAGGTCTGACTCTGGTTCTCGTTCAGTTGAGTAGGAAACAAAAAAAATATATTACTGTTCTTACTATTTTTGAAACACGATGTGCATGCCCTGAAGGGGAGAAGAAATAAATAATTCAGGCACTAGAAAAATTAAAACATCCAAATGAAGCCAAAATCCCAAATCACAGCAAAATACTTTGATTGGTTATTTCCTCTTCTAACTTTCCTGTGATTTTTTTTTTTTTAAGTCACCAGTTAGTCTGTCAAATCAAAGTATTTATTTAAAAGGAAATATTTACAGCAGTGTTTTCTTTTAGGAATCATATATTCTAAAATTAGAAAAGAATCCCTTTTATCTGTGTGGATAAAGACAGTTCAGCAGTGGTTAGATGTTTTATTTTGTTTCAGCCAGGTGACACATTGCCTCGCTGGCTGACAAGGTTCAATCTTTGTTTGAATTGTTGACCTTTCCCTCTGAAACATCTGCTGTATTAAAAACCTGTGTTGTTGTTCTGTTTCCTTTTGCTCTCTCATAAAAGGACGCAAGTGGAGAAGCAGGGGAAGCAGGATCCAAAAACATTTGGAAATTCAACTCTTGACACTAATGTCACTGAAATGTAATCAATTTATGTGTCTTCCATGTTATTTGTTCAGTCTGGCTCATGGGGCAGTGTGATCATGGGACTGATCCTGGGGGTGGAAAACACTTCAGACATGCACACGTTCTTATTTTTTGATGGGGACTTGGAGTTTCTTGTTTTATGCAAATAATTGCCATTTTTACTACTCTTTCATTCTATGTCTGTCTCGAAAGAGAGGGAAAATGCAGAATCCCTTGATCTGAAGCATATCCCTGCCTGTGTGGCTCTGGAGCCACCAGCATCAGTGGGAGGATGATCCTCTTCCGAGGGAGAGGAGTTTGATAGCAGAGGAATTCTGCAACGTGCTGGAAACAGTTCTGTAGCAAAGCAGTTCATTTACACCTTGTCCTGCGAAAAAAGCAAGTTCTTTTCTTTAAAACATTTGTGAACCTAGATAAATCAAATTGTTCTCAAGCAGAATCTTCCATAGGAAGGAGAAGTCAGCTTTTTATGGAAAAATCAAACTTTTAGATGCTTTGGATGCTGCTTGAATGGAGCCTTGTGTTTGAATGGCAAATGCTTGTCAGGCTGAAGTTACAGATCTTTTGCCATTGATGTCACCTGGCTCAGAGGTGAATACAGGTACATCCCTGTGCAATCCCCAGTGCCTTGGAGTCTGTACGAGTTCTGGGATGGTTGTTTGGTGGAAAATGGAGCCCATCAGCAGTGGAACAGTCTGTGTTAGCCCTCTCACACACACCGTGTGCTCAGGGCTCTGCTGTGCAGTACCACAAAGTAACTGCATGTGAAACTAGACCTAAACAAAATCCAGGCTCAGTGTGTTTCTCTCATTAGCTTCATTTCCAAGGATGCTTTGTTAGTGGAATAAATGCTTCAAAAGGTTGCAAAGCTGGGTTCATCTCCAGTGCTCTCCTGGAAGCAGTGGTGCTGTTTTAAGGATCATCAGGCATAATCTGCTGTTTGGTGCTCAGACTTGCACAACTGTAATTCAGGGCTGGTTAAGAGATGACAGGCTGTCAGAGCTGGTTGGGAAGGAGCTTCAAGGAGCCATTGTTCTTTCAAATTAAAACATTTAAACATTTAAATCCAAAGCCAGGACTGCAGGCTCATTTTAATTATTCCTTTTGTCTTGTGGAAATACTTTCCTACTGATGATCACACAGCTGTCACATATACATTACCTTTAGTCAGGATACATGACAGTGCTTTCCTATTAGCTGTCATTGTTTTACAAGGAAAACTAAAAACCACTAAGGCAGATATATTAATTTCAAAAGAAGACACTGCTGGTGAAGTTAATAAAATAAAAATATCTGAATACTCAAATTCATCTGATTTATAGCAAAGATGGGCTGTGTTGCCTCATGGCAGCTGAGGTGACAGGATTTTTTTTGGCTGTGTTATGGAGGTGTCATTGCTGTCTGATCCCACTCCCGTCAGGTTGAGGAGCACTCCTCAGAGTAGCTGGTCCTGTGTTAGTCATTGCTCCTTTGTGAATCAGCTCTGTAACAGATAAGTTTATTACTTCTCTGCTACTCTCCTGTATTATTATGACTAATGGATTCTTTGGGAAAAATTTCAGGTAGTGTTGTTTTGGCTTAGCATCTGTTTAACTCTGGCTTCTGAGCTGCAGAGTTTACTTCTAAGACTTAAAAACCTACCTGTTGCTACAGTTCGCCATGATTCAAACTATTTTGTCTTTTTCTGGGTAGATTAAATAGACACTTTTAAAATCGTTTCCCTAGGAGATATTTCTGTAGATAATCCTGGGGTCTGGTGCAGCAGGAATGTTGATTTTCATGAGTATTTTGTTATTACTTGTGACACATTACACAAAATGGAAAATCAAGAGTTCTATACACAAAAGCAGGCTGGAGCTATTTGCCATTTACTGTCCAGCCAGGTACAGTTAATTACATGTGCTTTTTTCATGTCTAATCTCCCAAAATATATAATGTCATTTTATTTTCATTTGTATTTGCTATGTTGGTTTGGAAATAAATGAATGCAGTGTGTTTTTTGAGAGTTCCAGAGTATTTTAAAAAGGGCAAACCAAATTGATTTAATCACAGATATTGTTAAAAGCTCCATTTTAATGGAATGTGCTGTGATTGCTGCTGCGAACAGCAGACTTTCATTTTTGAAGTTGTTATTCAAAGAGAATATGCATGTACTGAGAATGAGCTACAAAATGAAAATGAAAATAATAAGCCCAACAACAAACAAGTCATAAGAGGAAAATATTGTTGAATGGGAATAGTTTTATATAAGAACATTGGAGTATCTGAAACAGCTTTCCTGCCCCATAATTCATGTGATAAAATCATTAGGAAACATGAACCTTCAGACTCCTTTCAGTTTACTTAAAGTTAAGTGCAGAGGAGAGGAGATGATGACTTTTCCTGGGAATCACCGAGTTCAAACAGAAACCTTCTGATGGCGGGTAATTTGCTTTTCGCTGTGGATGTGACACGTGGAGTGGCTGTCACTAACAGCTTATTAAGAGGCCTGGCAGAGCTGTGTGTGCTGATGGATTGCTTTATTGCAGTGCCGTGTTCGTGCCTCACATGCTCCAGGAGGGAATGTCCCCAGCCCCAGAGCTCCCCGGGAAGCTTCGGAGCAGGAGCGTGCTGAGAGGAGGGAGGCATGGGTTTAACAAAGGTTGTGCTTGATGCCTGCAGGTAGATGCCATCAGGCTGGAGGAAAAGGGAATAATTAAAGCTTTTAATGTCCTATATGACAAATTTCCACTTCAGCCTCATTATCCAGGACTATGACAGGGACCATTTTCCGCTTCCTTTCTTTTCCCCCATTGCATTAACTGAGTTGGAGAACACGAGCAGCTCGTGATGTGACAACTGTTCTGTCCCACAGTGTGTGCTTTTCAATTGCTTGGCCTAGGCTTTGTTTTCCCAGGCCAGTCAGTGTGAGTTGTATTTGTTAAACCCTAATTCCAGACCTTTTTTTCTGTTTATTTTTATGCACAACACTCCCCTTGTCCCTCTGTAGGTGAGAATTGTAAGGAATTGTGCTTTGAGCATGAGAGGCAGCCAGCAGGGACTCTTCCAGGGCTGTGTGCAAGAGGAATCATGCTTGTAATCCTAAAAATAGACCCCAGTTCATCCAGATGGAGCACCCAACCTTGCAACACCTACGAGTCAGCTCATGTGGTCAAGCTGGAGCCTGTGTTGATAGGGAAGGATTTTGGGGTTGGGAAGTTCCCAATTCAGGTTGGCTTCGTTGTCCACAGCAGGGCCCATCAGGGTCTCCAAGCAGCAGCCACGAGTGAGACCATCATCTTTTGAGCTTGTGCAGACAAATACAGGAGAGAATGAGCAGACAACTTCACGTGGACTGAGATGGTTTTCCTGGGATGTCAGAGAGAGCAAAGTATAAACAAATGTTAAGATTCCTTTTCTTAAACGTGAGCATTGGGTGTTTTGTGGATGGGAAGTCAGAGTGAGCCAGAAAAACCCCACGTTTGGAGTCTGGCCTGTGTTGGAACATCTTCAGCTGAATGTCTGGAGTGAGGCTGCAGCACAGGTGGCTGACAGAGACCATGGGCAAACCTCTGCCAGGGACTCCAGCCCTTCCTCAGCAGGGACAACAAGGGGGTGACTTCATTTGTGTGGGTATTGGTTATCATCATCATGACTGCAAGCAGATTCTGATTTCTTTTCCTATCTTTTCATAAAAATACAAAAGATTTAAAGAATAGTGCTCTTAGAGGGATAACGTGGCTTTGAGCATCTTCTGCCAACACGAACGTGAGGTGCTTAGTGAACTGCAGAAGTCAGATATTACAAGGGCTCTTCTTTGGTAGGATCATTATTCTTTTTGTATTGTTCAAGCAAAAAAAAATCAAAGAAACTACAGTGTAGTGGTAAAGAAACCCTATTTTCTATTCAAGTGAAGGTTTGGAAATCATTGGTTATTTCTCTGGGTTTGATTTTCATAACTGCTGAGATGGGAGCATTAACAGGTGTTGCAGGGCAGAGCAGGCAGAGTGCATTTTCATTTTATGTTCTTACAAAGCATGTGTATCAAAATTGACATCCACTTCTTGCATACAGATGCATTCTTTTTTTCTTCTGATGGAAACACTTGCATAAAAAGGGAAGACTTCTGTCATAATGCATGTTCTGAATTGTCTAATACCAATAAACCTGCAAGTGTTGAATCGTCTCTGGGCAGTGATGATATGAATTTTAATACGATGATTTTCTTCTGACGTGTTTTGGTTTTGTTTTGCTGGTGGGATGCTACTTCTTGTGTTAGTACACTGGTACTGCATGGGATGTAAAGGTTCTGTGTTCTGTATGTGGAAATGTCTGTGTATCTGCAAATGTTCATCAAATTCTGAGTCTGTACTAAGCAAGGAAATGAAGATATGCAAATGGAACTTTGAGAAATAACCATGTCAATTTATAATAAATGGCTAAATACCACAAAGAAATCAGGAAATACAGTCAACTTAGCTGAAACCCAAGTTGAGTATATTAAAATATGCAATGCAATTAAAATGTCACTGTAACATGAGAGAATATTAGTGATTTATATCTTACACATAGAGCAGGATTCTGGCTTGGGAGGTAATCCAAGAAGCTCACTTAGAGACCTGACCTTTCACTGAAACATGTCTTGTGTTTTGCTCCGATAAGGACCCTTTGACATAAAAGAGGCTGGAATGATAAATTCGTGTTTTGGTTTTTTCTTGTTGGTGCAGTCCCTGTCTGCCCACGTCATGCTTCAGGTTCACACAGGCAGGCTACAGGCAGATGGAAATGAGGAAGAAGCTTCCTTAATCTGAGCCGAAACATCTCACTTCTGCATTGAAATCCCTCTGGGATTCCAGCACTGAAGTCTCCTCTGGCTGCCAGTTCTGCTGAGTTGTGCAAAGGCTTTGTGATGTACACAAATGGTCACTGGGGACTAGAGAGGATCTTTTGAGCTAAGGCAAATAGAATTTAATCTGTGGCCCTTGGGGGTTTCTGTTTTAGTTGGGGTGGCCCCTGTGCTCCATCGGTGCCTCCTGATGGTGGGGAAATGGGCTCACCTCAGCCGTGTGTGCGGGGTGGCCTGGATGGAGCACAGCTGGAAATACCCAGGGGTGGGGTTTTTCTTTTGCTGCTGCCTGAAGGAAGAAGTACTTAACTGTGCATAATCCTGTCCTTTCAAGATTTCTTTACGTAAACTGTGGTGGCTACTGTTGTAACTGTTGCCCAAGTCCTGAGCAAGTCAGGATTTACACAGATGTTCAGCTTCGTGCTCTGACTGCTCTCATTAACCCACGCAGGTAAATTAACAGTGTAACAAGAAGGTGCTGGTGCCAGTTTTGAGCTCGTTTGATGCTTGCATTTGTACATCCCTACCTGTCCCCAGGTAGTCCAGGGCTGTAAATCCATCTGCTTTTGCTGCACATTTTAGTCCTGGGTTCGCAGGAGAGAGATAATGCACTTGCAAATATGTTCCTTTTTAATTGGGATGTAAGAATAGGAACTTTTTTTAATGTGCATCTATAATTTTGTAGAAGCTCCAAGCTTAGAGTAGTTAAGTTTGTAATACACAATGAGAATTGTTTATATGCACATATATTGAGCTAAAATCTGAGTACCAAAAATATGGAACAAATTGCTTCAATTGCCATTAAAACGGCTAGGAAGATACTTCATGACAAATTCTTTTGTTTTCATGCAGGATGCCCTCCTACAAATTGTGTACAGGGTCAGTTCCCACCTTGCTTATCCCACTTCAGGCTCTGAAGGGGAAAAAGCCCTAAATGAATTTCCCAAAGGCAGAGTTTATATGCTGGTAACCACGACAGATTCTGCACTAAACAATTAGTCATTGCCACCGTTCACTTTTCTGTCCTCAGCTGAGCCTTTCTCACATCTTTCCAGAGGTTAACAGCATCTCCAGATCGTTTCTTTTGTCCCCAACAAGGTGTAAGCCACGGGGAGCTGTCTCCATGGGAAACATTTTTATTCAAATAATCACGCAGCGTTGCACTACATGAAAGCCGGGGCTTACGCAGGGCTGGGATGTCTGTGGTAATGACTGCTACATAATAGGGCCACCTGGTGATTTGTGTGCTGCATTGCTCGGTAGGAACTGGAGTTCGGGAGCTACTTTGGGCTCTGGCTGACAGGGAACACGCTGGGCAGGTGTGTTCAGCTCATTTGCTTCGTCTCCGAGTGAGGTCATGCTGACCAAGCAGCACTTTGAATTTTCCTTACCTGCTGGCAGATGTAGCAGCTGAGAGGAGGTGGGAGAGTCATTCCACAGGAAAACCGTGCAGGGTGGGTGGATACTGGAAGCTTTGTGGAGATGAAGAGCCAGCACAATTGCTGGATGTGTTTTTCCTATGTAGCACTTAATGGGAAGGTTATTACACCTAATCCTGTTTATAATCTGTTGGTTGTCCCTTGTATTCCTACATGCGGGGAAAGGTACAGGAGTGAACACTGCTGCCTCTGAATAAATGCATGCAAATGGTATAATCTTTATTTATTTATTTATTTATTAGAGGCTGTATTTTGATAATTGTTGATCTGCACGCATTTTTTTCCAGAGTTCATAACTCTAAATATGAATTTTAATTACTCTGCTTATCTCCCATCATCAGTTGGGTGCTTGCTGTTGGTGCAGCAAACCCCACGATCGCCTCGTGCCGAGAGTGCAGCAGAGAGCAGAGCAGACATAAAAGGAACCACATCAGAGCAGCATTATCAATTTATACCAGCTGAGAATCAGGCTCAGAAAGCAAACCCGAGAAGTCAGTGGCTTTTTAGTATTGGAAACATGCTCTTACACCCAAACCAGCTTTGCTTTGTTAAAACCCCCCACCTTTCTGCCTTTGCATCTGGTCAAATTATGCCAAAGAGATGAAGTTGTCTCAAACATAGTAATAATATTTTTGCACCCTTTTTGAGAAGTAAATATTTTTTTTTCTGCCTCTCGCTTGCTTGGTCCCTTGAAGATCTGCTGATCAAGAGGGAAAATCTCTCTAAACTATGGGACTATGCCTCTTCAGTTTGGGAACAGGGTACCAAAGTATTTGGCCTCCTACTAGGGATGAGCTTGGTTTAGTTCCTGTACCTGCTCACATACATTTGTGTCAGCCTGGACACATTCCCTGGGCTCATGGGCATGCTGTAAATGGAAGGTAGCTTTTCTTTCTATAGGAATATATCTAGGAGAAAACCAGAAAGTATTTGTGAGCATTCAGCAAGTACGATTGTGGGATCTGTGGCTTCTCTTAGAATACACACCTATGGCAGTACCCAAAGTTGTGCTTTCTGATCTCTGTGGCAATAATCCCTAAAGGAGTGAAACCTTCAGGATTTGCCCAACTTGCAGGAACTTTTAAGTAATTTTCTTTTAAAAGCACAAAAAAAAAAAAAAAGGAAAAGAAAAAGAGTATTTTTCAGCATTCCCTTATGTCATAACCAGAGGATAAAATAGAGCATGCAAAATTCACCACAGCTGAATTAACAGGAGAGGAGGTTGTTATATTTAAGCTATGCATTTTTCTGTAATTAAGTGAGCTTCATAGAGAGAATGTTCCTTCTCGAGGAGAAATTCTCTTAATTGGCAGTTACGTGGGGTTAATGAACTACTTAGAGTGCAGAGGGGGGAAAAAGTGGGGAAGGAGGGGGGGAAACAACCCCAAGTGTCAGAATGCTGGGTGTCAGAACTCAGCAAATCCGTTGTCAGGGAGAGCTTGAGCCAGGCTCTGATGAGATGAGACTGGCCCTGGAGAAGGCCCTTCCCAACAGGAATGCTCGGAGAGCGGGGATGCTGCGGATCAGAGCAGTTGCCTCTGAAATGAATGCTCGAGGCAGAGCCAGTCATATTAAGGAGGCCATAACAACGAGAATCTTAAATAAATAAAAGGCGCGGGGCGCAGATCTGGAAGGAGATGGTAGATCTGATTATTTTCTTTCTTTCTTTTTTTTTTTCCAAGTGCTACCGTGGGGAAATTGGAACAATCTCAGTTTGTGTTATTTCTGCATTTGTGAGGTTGTTCACTTAACCTGTGCAGTGACCTGGAATACTCAATGCCACTGAGACAGAAAGAGTAACTGAGAGACTTGTGATTTCAAGGAGGAATTTTATTGAACAGCAGCAGATTTACTTTACACTTCAGTAGTAAGTGATAAGAGAGGAATTATTCAACATGCTTTCTTATTTCAGCCCTGGGAGGTGGTGTAAATTTTGAGGGCACAGAACATAGTGCCTCATATCATGAAAGTGAAAACTGTTTTAAAATTAAGATGAGAAGTGCCATGTTTCATAGATATTGCTTAAGTTCCTCTAGCATTCCTCTGAACTTAAAGTTTTTAAGTCGTGGTAATGCCTTTTGACAAGACATTTCAACAAGAGCAGAATGCTGAACTGATTAAGAGACTAAAACTGAAATTTACTTAGAAATTTCAGAGGGCAATGGTTTTGGCAATATACATAAACACTAGTTATGATGTGTCAGTCTGTATTAGACCCTGCTTTTCCTATCTTTCCATAGGCAGATGTTGCTTTTTTCACTTTATAGGTTTGTTAAGGATTTTGGTCTGCCTTTTTCACACCCTCAGGCTTCCCATCAACCCGACCATAAAATGCATGTCACATAGGATTCACCTTTTCCTGTTAGATTAGATACTCCTGAATGGTCAGCTGGAAGCTTGTTTTTTCCCCCTCTGGTTTGGTTGTTTTTTGGGTTTGTTTTTTGAAGAGGGGCTGGGAAGCTGAATAGACTTGGTGATTGGAATTTGACTTCGTAGCTGATAAGCATGAAGAAAACAAACAGAACAGAGTGTTATAGCAAGATAATCCCTCTGACAATTAAAACAAGGCTGATTTGGGAAAACATACACACCCAAAAGTGCCATTTATGCACCGGGTACTTCTCCACGTGATGCTCTGTGCCCATATAATTGATGATAGTGCTCAGTGTAGCTCTGTGCATGCAGGAGATAATTTATACTGAATCTTAAAATTCAAATCCGCTATCTGCAATTCAGCATGGAGTTCATGCACGGAGTGCTTTTGGTTTTTCACTCAGAGATGAAGCAGGATGAAAACCTTTGTTTGTTAAGGAATGGTGACATCCCAAATAGACCTTTAGTAAGACACAAAAATATCGCTGTGATTTAACCAATTTACTTGTTAAAGGGAGGAAATGGGGTGATCTCCTTTTGGCAGGTCTGCTCTAGGTTGTGTGCTGACACTGCTTTGGGAGCAGACACACTTCAGGTTGTTCAGATGAACTCTTGGCTCAAATACCAGCTCGGTTCATCAGGCTCCAGTCTGCCTTTGCAAGCAGCATAACTTCTGGGGGAGGTGTGCCATCAGTGGTACCAAGTGTGTGCCTCCTGGTCCTGGGGAGCTGGGAGCCTCCTGTTTGAACAGCCTGCATGTATTTCAGTGTTTCCCGAAGATGTTTACAGAAAAGCAAGCTTTAAGGGTTGATAGTTTTCATCTTTTGGCTATTGAGTATGTTGCATATTTTTTGTCAATACAGTGTTCTCATACCACGAAGGCATTTTATCTGGCATTGCCAGGTGTCTCTTTCTTTCACAGAGAATCCCGTGAATGCCTGGCATGCACATCTTTGTATACAAACTCAGAAGCTGAGAATGGCATTTGTTAAACACACATCTTTTCTACCCACTTTTCAGTTTCTGAAAGACTAAAGATACACATTCTTTGTTAACTCAAAAATGAATAAAGTTTTGAATACATATAAATATATACATGTGCTCAGGGTAGAAGTGAGCAATTCTATGAGATGTAGATTAATTTTTTTTTAATTCCATCTATCCTCTGTGCTTATTTGTTGGCTTTATCTGCAGAAGAATTAGCTAACCTAGGTGAAACAGCTGCCAGGGTTCGGGCATGGTTTTTTTGGAGCTGAGGGAGTCAAATTTGAACCTCATAGAGCAACACTGAACAACGTAGTAACATGCTGTGATTCAGTGCATATCAGTTCATAACTACCTCTGAGAAACCGCTCTGAGTATGAATTAAACAATACTCTTAAAATGTTTTATTATATTTAGTTCTCTTCAGTGCGTACCGCTGGCAAAGGTTAATTGGTTTGTGTAATGCTAGAAATTATAGTCCTTGATACATCTGCTAGTCTGAGTTAGCACAAGAGCTGCGAGATCTTTGCTAAGGATCTAATAGCTAATTTGAATGCCTCAACCCTCAAAAGAAGTGCAGAATAACTCTGGGTTTAATCAGGGTTCTCTCTAGAGCAGAACTGGACAGTGGATCCAAACTAGGTCGGTTGTTCCATGACACAGATTTTCATCCGGTGGAGACAGAGTTGCTACCAAAGTAGTTTTGCTCAGAACAAAGTCCCCAACTTCAAAAACTTGGGAACACAGCAGAAAAGAATGGTACTTTCATCCAGGTCATGCATTTTTACATTTTTCCCTGTTTAATAAGCTAAAGCCTGGAGATGTAAAATTTGGTGCATGTATTAGGCAAGTCTTCGGAGTTACTGTAGGTCTTCAACACACGAGGGGTTTGGGTTCAGTGGTTTTAATTTTTTTATTTTAACACTGCTTTACATCTAAAGGTTGTGCTTCCAAATCCCCACTGAAAACCAAGAGAAACTTTGATCATCGACATGGAACACTGGCAGGGCTTTTGCTGAGGGAGCAGAGTGGGCGTTCTCTTGTGGGGCATGGAAGTGAATGCCCAAGAAAAATATTCAGAGGACAGGCTTTTTTCTGTCCTGTTTAAATGGGGAAACCCAGCATGCTGGTCTCCAAATTTTAATACCTTTAGATAAAAGTTAATAATGTAGATGTATGGAATACACTGGGGTGCTCTCCTGTCTGCTTATCTCATAGAGCTGCAATCAGAATGCTGGCAGGTACCTCTGCTGGTCTGAGGACCCTTCTAAATTAGGGCAATAATTCTGCTTTTCCTTCAAGAAGAGTTTTCAGCGGCTCCTTGGGATCTGCACTGCTCTAGGTTGAGGCCACAGTTGTGACCTGGTTACTTTTACCATCACGCTTTAACCTTACAGTTTAACACAGCTTTAATCTGCTGCAATAGCTGGTTGACTTGCCATCAGTTTAAGACCTGATTGTCCCCATGGCTCTTGTGGCCAGTTTCAAATGGGATTTCTGAGCTGGGGTAGCACTGGGAATAAGCCTGTGGGCAGTTCATTGACAATGCTCAATTTTTATAAAAGTCTTTTAAGTATTTTACACGTCTGCATTTTTTCTTCCCAAACTTAAAGGGCACCAAGCTTGGGCTTGCCACCCACTGTAAGGGAGTAGATGTTCTCCTCTGAGATTCTTGTGCTTCTCTACCCAGCAGAAGGGTTCTTTCTGAACTGAATGCAGGTACAGAGCAGCACAATGTGCAGGGCTCGTTCAAGTGCTGAGATAGCATCAGAACAGAGCTAAAGACTCCCAGCGCTGCCCAGGCATGAATGAAGCTATTAAAGGAAAAGTGTCCAAGTGTGACTGCCTTTGATCCAGAGTTGGTGAGATCTGGTGGAACTGACAGCCGTTTAATAGGAAGCAATCATGTTTGATTCTACCTGGCTCTTTCTCAGCTTCTTTTATCTTAAGTAATTTAGAGAAGAATTCTATGAGTAACAAGCATGCACTTAGCAGTGGTTAGCATAACCTCAAAGGCATGGGTCACTGCTTGTATCTACAAGCTCAAAAGGAAACTTGAACTGTCACTGTGCATTTTAGTACCATATTAAATTTCCTAATATAAACCAGGAATTAAGACTTACTGTAATTTAGGCTTTGGTTCACTTTTGGAGCTGTTTGCTCACCCTGGTCTCAAGAGCCACATCTTCTCAATCAAGGAGTGCCATGAGCATTGAATTGATTTTCTGCTCTGGATGGGGTATTTATTCCTAATAACTTTTAGGCAGAGTCACCTGCTGCAATTGATGTGATACACACACCTAGTTCTGACTGTCTGCAAATCTATACTTAAAGGCACCTTTAGGCAGTACTTTCATAGTGAAAAGGACTTAACTGGGCAAAATGTGCTAATCTTTCCTGAACCAGGGAAATGACTTTATTATTCTCCCCATCCTCACGCCATCATTATGATCTAGTGTTTTCCCTTCATAAATGAGAACAGTAGCCTTGCCTCTGACCTCCATTAATGTGTATCATAAAAGCTGCCTTTATAATATGCTCCTCTGGAAGACCTCATTCCCTTGCAACCTGTTCCTTGGTGACAGTTCAGGGGAATGTTATGAATTCCCATGAAACTTATCAAATGGATGTGATAACCCCGTTGTCAGAGGCTGCCTGAGCCATTATTAAGCACATATTGGATAGTCCATTTGTTATTATATAAACTCTTTAAAATAATATTAGTAGGAAAACAGTTGGGTGAAGTCAAATGTTGCTGGGTTCTGTTATAAGAGGTGAAACGTGCAACTCTCAGAGCTTGAATTTGGAGAAAAGGAAGCTTTGATCACAAGCAGAACAGGATGAAAATGTTCGGCTGTTGTGGGTGTGTTTTAGTGGGTGCTGGTCCATCCCTGAGCGTGTAAAAAGGAGGAAATCCAAACAGAAATGCTGCTTGTATGGAGCAGCATCTCTTCGTGACTGCACATCTTTGAAGTGATGGACACAGCTTGTTTCTACTTCCAGCTGCATAATTTTGTAGCTATTTCCATATCATTTAGTGTTGCAGAACTTCATGGAGCAGTGAAACAAGAAGCAAACAAGTACAGAACAGCACCTGACACAAAGTGCAGGCAAAGGGTCTGGACTGTACAGGCATTCAGAATAAGAATCTGAATTTTCCCTTCAGCTGTAAGTTGTTGAAAGAGTTGCCAGAGCTAATAAAGTATTTCATGGGTGTGCGCTGTGTGGAGGATTTCCTATTGTTGCCATTTTAGTTTTTTCCACGACTATGGTGTCAGTTATTACCTAATTACATATAACCTTGGGAAAATCACATTATAAACTGCCTTCAAGTTTCCCTGATTTTTCTAATATGGGAAATACGTTTTTTCTTTCACAGAAATTTTGTGAAATAACTTTATATATATATACATGCACACACAGAGCAGTTAAAATGGTATAAAACACATGTTCTCTTGGCACAATTTATTTGGTGAGAACAGAAGGAAGCAGTGTGAGTAATGAATCAGGGATTGTACTGACCCGACTGTCACTGTGACGACCCATTAAAATCTAGGATGTTTTATCATTCTCTTAAATTGGATTCAAAATCTATATGTAGCTAAGGATACAGTTATTAAATATTGTGCTGGTAATGCTCATATATGTGAACAACAAATGTGTTGGAGCTCACAGAACCATGAAGTTGTTGAGGCTGGAAGCCACGTGTGGAAATCATGTGGTTTCTTCTTATGTTTAAATGCAGTTTCCTACGTTTCAGTTTGTACCTGTCATGGTTTAACCACGTCCCCTGCGGTGGGATGGGGGAGAGAATGGGGAAGAAAACTGGTGGGAAAGCAAAGCAAGGGATTCCTTAAGCCTTTCCCACTGGCAGGTGCTCGGGAATGCTCAGGAAAGCGGGGCTCCACCTCGTGTGACGGTGCCTGGGGAGGGCAGATGCCCTAACTCTGAACGTCCCTCCTCTCCTGCTTCCCCCAGCTCTGTGTGCTGAGCGTGAGGCGTGAGGAGTGTGAAACACCCCTTGGGTCAGCGGGGCTCAGCTGTCCCAGGTGTCCCCCAAACCCCTTGTGCAGGGGTGAGGAGCAGAGGAGGCCGCAGTGGTGTAAGCCCAGCTCAGCGCCGACTGAAACATCCCCGTGTGACCAGCACTGTTTTCAGCACAGCTCCAAACCACAGCCCGTAGCTTATCTTGAGGAAAATCGACTCTCCCAGCCCAAACCAGCACCGTGGCCATCCCCTCCTGCCCTGGCCCTGGGCAGGGAGCAGCCTTGGGGACCAAGGGGGTGCAGCCTGGGATGCTCAGAGTCCTCGGGTGTACTGAGGACAGCACTCACCCCTTTTCAGCTGTATTTTGCTGTTTCCACTCTCCTAATCCATTCTTCCCTCCAGACAGTTCTAGTCATAGACCAGTTCTGTTGGCTGGCCTGGGCTGTCAATATTAAGTATCAAGACACGGGTAATAGTAACTTTTTCACTAAGCTCTGCACTTCTTGGAGGAGATTTTCTATTGTGGCAGAAGTGCCGGGCATGGCAAATCCTGCTTCGGTAAGGCAGAATGAAGTTACTGTGGAGTAAATCTCATTTAATGCTTTGAAACGTAAGAGCACATTCCTATTTTGATACATATGGACAATAAATCAGGTCTCATGAAGCCGTTATCTGCCTAAGAATAGCAAAGTATAAAGAGAAACAAAATGAATTCATATTGCATATAGATTTAAGTGTTAGCCCTCTCTGATATGCAGGATCTTTTTTTCTTTTACAGTGAAATGACTTTTCACAATTGCACAATAATCAGTTATTATTCTAGAAGGTCAGTGATACTGCTTCTAGCTCACGAAGTAGTGACTTGATATGTTCATTTCTGTTCCACAGGCCTGCTTTATGCTTTCACTCAGAAAATTTTGGGGCCAAGAACCTTTTTTCCTTGGCTATCTATAGTACACTGGGCGTGGGTTTTTTAATTTTTATTGGTAATACAAGCAAGGCTTTTTGCTTAGCTGTGCCCAAATATCCATTGCTCATCTAAGTAGGAAATTTGTCCTTTATTAAAGCACTTAAAAGAACTTGTCTTGGTTGACTCCAAGCTCAGTAGCAGCTGTGGTGGACTGGGTGGCATATGCTGCCCCAGGATGGTGTCAGGCCCATGTGCTGAGCCTGATTTTAGCACCGTCTGGAGTTTGCATCGTGCCCATGATAGCCTTCAGCTGAGGTGCTATTTTCATCCTGGAAAACAGGAATCGAGTTAGACGGTGACTTTTCAAAAGGAGCGAGCTAAATCTAAGTTTATACGTACTTAAATTCCCATTATTTGAGTTGGTTGACTGCTTCACTAAGTATTTAAAGGTCCCAGGAACAGCGGATGTTCAGTGGTTTGCGGTTCCAAGCACTTGGATGCCAGTGCCATGGTAACCAGACCCGTTTGGGTACCTTGCTTGGCAAGATCTTTGTAGGTCTTTCCTCTTGGGCTCTGCTTTAGATAGTTAACGTAGAAAGCAGAACACAAAAGGAAAGATTTCACAAAATTACCATCTCCTGTTAACAGTAGGGTAGGGATGCGTTGTCCTCCATGGCATCATCTGCTGCTGACATTCAAGCAGTTCTAATTACTTTAATGACTCCCACTGGTCCCCTCTGTAACTGCTGGATGATGCCTGAGGACACTCTTCAGAGGTGGGAGAATAAAGCCAGGGAGCAACCAGCGAGTGAGGCTGCTCTTCTTGCTGGCAAAAAATTGTTCTTTTGAAGGTCTGTGGAGTTATCAGGCCAGGCTCTTCCCTCTTTGCCAGTCTCTTTTCTCTTAGGGAATGCTTGTACCTCGGAATTACTTTAGATTCCAGAATCAATGCAAGCTCTTTGCTGTCTTCTCTTTGTTTCTTTTACATATATATATATATAATTTATTTCTTTTAAGCAACTCTAATTTGCTTAGGTTAATTTTTTTGTGGAGTTTGGCTGTGAAGTTTTCCTGTCAAACTATACAAAATGTCTTGATAGTTACCAGTCTCCATTTTTCATCCCGTTTTTATACAGTGAGCTACAAACACCCGAGATTATTTGATCGTTGCATCTGGTGGGAGAAGATTGACATGTTTTCTTGAGATCACAGGCTGAGTTTTGACTTTCTCCCTTTTTGTAGTCTTAGACAGTGCTCACTTTCTTGGTACGCACTTCCATAATGGACTTGTACATTATTATTGGTGTTCTTTGATACAAAAGAAATTCAATATCTCTGGGGCTATAAATATCATTGATTCACTCCAAATGGAGAAAGATACTGTAATACTTTTTAGATTATTAAGACTTTTCCATTTTCTCTCTGATGGGGAAGAGTTATGAATTTGGTAATCATTATGCCCTAGGTAACTGAAGTTATGCAATCAAACCCTCTCTTTAAAACATAATTATGATTGTTTCCAACATCTAATTCTTTTTCTCTTTCAAAATATTATTTTTAATGCCTTGAGTGGTTTTTTTGTTGGTTTTTTGTTTGTTTGTTTGTTTACTGTTTCAAAGAATTGCTCCTGTGGCTTATGTTACAACAGAGGAGCCTTAGTAGCAGAATAGCAGATTATATTTCTCACCTACAAAGCTTTAATGGAATTATTGAGCATTTCAAGATGTTGCAGTAGGAATCCAAGCTTGAAATAAATGTATGGATTTCTTTTTCCCTACTGAAGGACTAGGGTGAAAAATCTCAGTCTTTTCTCTGTGGAATTCTGTTTCTTGGCCAGCTTATTTTTAAAAAATGAGAAAAATTTAGACAAAAGAAGGGAGGAGAAAAAAGTTCTGTGAAGATGCTAGCTTGAATCTTATTAAAATTGCTGTCACTTGTATAAGTGATGTAGAAGTGTGTGAAATCATGTAATTCTTCTTGGTGTTTATTCATCAATCACTAATACAGAGATACAGCTAAGGGAGTAGTTCTGTTTATGCATGCACATAAATTCTATGTAAATTTGAGTTCTGAGTGTCGAAATTCCCTCGTCCTAAAATTCACTCACGCTTCTAGGAATTGTGATTGGGAGGGATGACCTGTGGTGCACCTGCCTTGGTCTGTGCTGCTTGGGGGGATGTTCAGGGCCAGGGGCTGCACGGGGGATGTGTGCTGCCTTTGCAGGCAGGGGTGAAGTTCCTTTGGAATTTCATGGGGCCAAAGGTGCAGCTATTGAAAAAGCCCAGGCAGAGTTCATGTCTTCAGCTCAGCTGCTGTTCACCAGGCCTGTATCCAAGTCAGGTTAAACACAAAAGTTCTGCTGTGTTTTATTTCAGCCGATGCTTGTGGAGCCTGGGCTGCAGGGAGCGCTCAGGACAGACCTGGTGGGGCTGAGGTGCTCTCTGTCACATCTGCTGCGTGCCCAGCAATGCCTCCACAACCCAATAACCTCCTGTCAGGGCAAACTCGGCCGTGGAGAAAACAAAAACCAGCACTTGCGAGATGTGTGCTGTAAAACCACCAGCCTTGCTCGCTTTGCGAAGTTCCAGGAAGTTTTCCTGTGGCGGGTGTGCAGCACAGGTTAAAGCACATTAAATGGTGTGTGGATGTTGACGCTCAGGAGAAAAGCAGCTCTGAAGCAAAACCCAGGGGGTGTCTGTGCTCCCCCGTGGGAGCCTTCCCACCGGGATTTAATGTGCTGCGACTCCTGCACGGTGACTGCACGCCATTAGTGGATTTGCCTCAGCTTTCCTCAGTGTCCTTACGTTGTTGATGTGACTTTTGGTCCTGCTCTTGCTGCTGCCTGCAGACTGAAAGCCACGGATTTCCATGGGCAGACCTTACTCTGCAGATCCTGCACCGCGTCGCCCTTACGTGTCAGTCATTTAATTAACCTTTCCAATTGTGTCTTCAGTCCCAGTTAGAAAGGGCAAAGTCCCATGGCCTGTTTTAATATTTAAAATGAGAAACCGATGTTCATCACCGACGCTTCATTTCCTGTAGAATGATGTGCCTCAGAGCCCTTTTATCTGCTGGACCTGATGTGCATGATGATGTTTCTGCTACGTTAACACACACCTTTCAGCAGGACTGTTCCCAGTTCAGGCTGATCAGGTTAAAAGAAGATCATCCCGAATACCATGATGATTCAACATTTATGGTTTTTAGCCATCGCAGGCTAAATATATTCTCAGCAGGGTATTTGGGGGTAGGGAGGGACAGCAGAAATGCTCTGCTCTGTTGTATTTCTAATGGGTTTAGTAATGCTCACTAGAAATGGTATCTTCAGTTTTCCTGGTGCAGACGTTTGTAACAGAGTACCCTGTGCTATAAAGGCAATTAATTGTCTGTTTGATGTGCCTACTGTACATCAAAATCTGCTTTTTAATTATGAGTATGAAGCTGGCTGCACGAAGGATCAATTTTTGATTTCCTAAGATACTTAATGTGTTATGAATAGGAAAAGAAGCCGCAGTCAAATTGAGCATTTTTTTCCTGTTTTTAAGTAATTGTCAAAGTTATGAAAATATTTATGTAGAAACTAGTGTTTTAGTTGTCTGATTACATAAAAAATTGTGGACCTGCAGAAATTAATGGTAGAGAATGAGGTTTTGCCCCCTCAGGAGATCTAGCAGCCGTAGACACTTTTTTCCAATTAATCCAATAGAAAACATGAGACACTGACACGTCTCAAAACAGGCGTCTAATTTAGGAGTCTGTTGGGGACTGAAGTTCTTTAGGTAGTCCAGAAAGTTTCCTGAGGACTCTGACTCATCGCTCAGAGTCTGCAGGAGTGAAGTGGAAGCTTGGGTTCCTGTCTGTGCCTCTCAACTTCACACCCCACAAAAGGTGTGAACGCTCTCCCGTGTGCCTGAGGCCACCTCTCCAAGCTTTGTGTCCATACGGGAATATAAAGGATTAATAATACTGTTTGGCTCATGGGTGGAGAGAAACATTGTTCTAGAGCATGGAAATGAAATGTGGAAAAAAAAATGGGCATTCGACAGTCTTTGATCAAACTGCAGGCTACACTGAAGTGGGATTTTGCATTAAATTTGCAAGTGGTACACTAAGAATTAATATGCTGTTAGGTTTGGGGATAGAGCAGCTTCAAAATTATAAATAAACATTGAGGGGGAAAATGTGATTGGTAAGTGCTTTATGATCTAATTTTGAAGAAGGATGAAATACTTTGTTCTTTTTAGTTTTACTGTTTCTGTCGATATAAATCTGTGGACAATTTGCCAGCCAGAGAATTAGAACCTGATCGAGTTGGTTTGACCTGGAACAACGTGAGCCAACTGTGGAATAAACTCTGAAAGTACTGAAAAGTGCTCGGCAACATTCATGGCTATCCAGAAAAGAAAATGTATGTGTTTATCCAATTAAAACTCCAGGAATAAATAAGCACTTTAGACACAATCTAATTATCCAGCTGGAATTTGGCCAGCATTCTAGAAGCTGACAGCCCTTGAGTTAGAGGTGTCAACAGGGAATTGATAGTGAGGGTGAGGAGTTGAGTTCTGCGTCCCTCGTGAGGGGTGCTGGGCAGTTCTGACAGTGCCCACCACAATGAACTGCTCCTTTCTCCCTGCCCTTCATTAGTGTGCCCTGAAAAAGCGTGAAACGTAATTAAAATAATCCTGAATTATCATTATTTTAAGCGCCGCTAATGGCACTATTGGAGACAATGAGATGAAATAGTATCTAATTTTTCTCGTTAATATTGTCCTTTTAATTCCTCGTGCATCAAAGGCTTTTTCTGCATAAAATTGCTCTTGAGGAGGATGGGGCTGCATTAAGAGGTATCGCAGAGTTTTGGGTCTTTCATCTTCAGGTCTTTAAGGAGGAAAGATTTTTGGCTTTTTGAGCTTCTCTGTGGGGCAGTCTTTGCAATAAAAAGTCCTGTTTTTAAGAAATAATAGCAGATATCTACGCTAATAGTACCATGTTTGTAAATGTTTTTTCTCAGGTTGGTTTTTGCAGTTATAGCTGTCTCCCAAAGAGCAGCTGAGTTATTGAGGGAAAACTGGCAAGATTAATTTTTAATGTGGTAACTTTGGCTACAGTTTTATTCCTTAGCAGTAAACAGTTATAAACTCAGGGGAGTGTGTCTCGGTAACTAAGTTTCAAAATTCCCTTCTTCCCCTCCCCCCAAAACAGGAGGAATCAGTTTAATTCAACGGCTCAAAGGATATTTTATTTTTATTTTTTGTGCTTTTCTTTCTTCCCCTCCTGCTATTCGGTGTGGCTGGCACGCACAAGTGTGTGTTTTTTGGGTCCACTTTCAAATTGCAGCATTAACAGCTGCAGGTGAGTCTGGGCTGTGCCACCAAACACAGTTCAGAGCTGTGGTTTCCCACTGGCTCATCCTCCACAAGTATTTTTATTTGACAGCTGATGGTGGCTCAAAGTTTAAGATGCAAAACCTAATCTGCATTTTGTTGGCTCCCAAGGGGGCTTCCTTCCTGCTGCAGCCCTTTGGATCCCTGTGCCTTGGTCACCAGTGCAAACATTAAATTGCTTGCCTTGCTCTTCCTGCTGCTGCGTGATGCTGCTGGGACTGGGAGGAGCCCTGAGTGCATTCCTGTGTATGCAGAGCCTCATGTTTAGGGGTGTTTGCTCCAGGATCTGAGGTGCTGGTGAGGCACCGGTGAAATGAAATGAAGTTGTTGAACTCACAGTCACTGCTTCAAACACCAAACTGCTCCCGAGGCTCGCTTGGCATTCACCTGCCAGAGGTGTGAGCCAAGTATTGGGAGTATTTCTCTGTCTGATACTCTCAGACCCAGGCTTTTGTGCATCTGCGTGTAATGAACTGAAGTGGTGGTACAGCAGAGACTTTATAATGGTTGTCTAGGCAGGATGATGCTTATCCATAGAGATAAGTTCCTTTTTACCAATTAAGAAAAAAAAAAGATTTATTTTGCTGAAGCAGTACCTAAGAATAATAAGAGTAATGCCATTCTCTCGGTTGGTTGCTCAACTGTTAAGGTGATGTTGGGGATATTATTGAACAAGACCAAAGTAAGTACCAACGGAGAATTAGCTAATGCAGCTTAATAACTGAGCATTTCCTATCTGGGTGGGAGCAGGATTCCACTTCTCTTCCAGGATAAACAACTAAATTAGGTTTTTATTAAGAGATTAGTCCATGGCACTACTTGCATCCTACATGATTTTCTGTCACAGCAGAGACTGGTTCTCAGCAGACCCGGTTCTGGAGGCTCTGCCTGGTATTTGCAGTCTCCTTGTGGTTCCCTTAATCTTGGGAAATGGGCTGTGGAGTCTCCAGTAGTTGCCATAAATACCTGAGTGCCATCCATTTTGTCCTGCCTCAGGCTCAGGCGTTTGGGGATGTGCTGCAAATCGTGGCTGTGACTGAGGGGCAGACACCACGGGGATGGTGTCAGGGATAATTCAAGGTCCTGCCAACAGTCTGTAGGGAACCAATTTCTGCAGACCCTGACAGTTACTCCAAACTGGAGCGTGGTCATTTCTGGACTAAGGGAGTGGCTGCTTTCTCTCATTATCTCGTTTATTAACGAGCTGCTGCAATTCCGCATTGTCCTTCCTATCCATAGGAGAGGGAAACCACTGTGTTCAATGTCAAACATCTGCCCAACAAACCTGTCCTTCACGAAGGGGATCCCTCCTTCAGTTCCCCTCTGTGTGATTGATCCATCCCAGTGCTGCCTGCTTTGGAAGGAGCAAGAAAATGAGCCTTTTCTTTTTCTTCTCTTAAGAAAAATTGTTAAATACTTAAACGCAGGCTATTTTTTTTTATCTTCCTGTGAGATGCCTCAGGGCAAGGTTACAGTAATTGTGTGTTATGCTGCCCTGCTATACAGAGTCCCATTGTAACTTGGCTCGTTTTTGTAGCATCTCTCTCTGGAGAATCAGCTGGAGCAGCTCTTGCAGAGTGTCAGTGTGGTTACAAAGGGGTCTGTTCTCTGTGCATGTTCCTTGGGAGGGTGTCTGCCGAGGTGTGGTGGTGAAAACTGCTGTGGGGTTTGTGACTGACAGGGTTTTTTCCTCCTTTTTTTTTTTTAAAATGGGACATTGAAAATTTAATAGATCTTTAAGCAAAAAGGGGATTTTTTTGTAGGTTAGGTAGAACACTGTGGTCTCGTAACTGTGGAGTAGTTGATTGTTCTCTGGAGGAGTACACAGTGCGTGGCACTGATTCCCTGTGATGCTGCAGTTTTTCACTCAGCCCTCCTATCCACGTTTCTCTTCCTAACAGCTAATTCTGGTCAACCTGACCCATTTCTGACCAGAAGTCGTTATCTGATTCAGGGACAAATTAATCAGGCATTACATATAAAATGTCAGTTCTTAACACGGTAGTGAAATTCCCCTGAGCTCATTTTTTCACTTACACAGAAGACAGAAGTGCATTGCTGCTGGAATGGGGCCCCTTTTTAGACTTTCCCATGTCTTGGTACAGGTTTTCCTCTGGGGGCTGAAGATCTTTCAGGACAGACAAAAAATCCCAAGTGTTTTTTTTTTTTTTTGTAATGGTTGCTGAGCTTTTACCGTTACCAGAGAAGAATTTAAGGAGTTAGAACAAGATTGGTTTAAAATCTATTTGTTTTCCCTCAAGTCACTGCAGGTTCAGAAAATGGGTTGGTTTGTGCTTTGTTTCCTGGCAGGAACATGTTTTCAATATAATCCAGCCCTCCCTGTATGTCCTCATTGTTTGGATTGTGCTCCACAACGTTTCAGACATGAGAGCAGTTAATATGGATTGTTCCTCTTGACCCTGACCACATTTATCCCCAACAATTCATTTCATTCCAGTGGATGATTCCCTTTTGGCTGAGAATGAGGTGCCTGGAAGCTTTGCTTTCCCCCAGTGCTTTTATGACCTATTTCAGATGCCAGAACACCTTTATAGCCATGTCACACTGTTCTGTCCTTCCTGCCTGTGCCGGGTGCTTTAATGGAAGGACAGCTTGAAAAATGTGGGGTACAACACAAAATTTGAGATTTTTCTCCAGTCAGTGGGGGTTAGTCTCCTTGTATTCAGCTCTCCTGACCTATTTTACCCCAGCAGCCAGAAGCAGTCTAACATTCTTGACGTGCATCACCCAATTCGTTGCAGCTGTTAAAACACAGAGGTGGTGTGTTTCAAGATGTACCAGCAGCAACATCGCCTAGAAGCTCCCTCTTAGCAAAAATGAAAAATTCTGTGAACATTGGGGTGCATTAAAAATTTAAAATGCAACTAGTGTTTTCCATATTGTAGGCACATGAAGGTGTAATAGGAGCTTTTGCTTGGGGATTGTGTCTTTGATACGTGTGTGTGTGTCTTGACTCCGAAAGCTTTCCTGTCTCTGCCTGTTAAACTTGGCCGAGCTGCTTTAGAAATCCACCCCACACTGTGATAGCTCCAGCATCTCCAGGGTAATCTGGGATGCTGGATACAAATCCTTGTGCGAGTTTTCAGTCTGACAGGCTCGAGCTAGACGGGGCATATCTGTGAGAGGTGTTCAGCACCATTTGTACTGCCACTGGACTGGAAACTCAGCTCAGCTGTTTATCGCCAGCATCTCCAGCCCGAGCCTGCTGTGTTCCACACAGCTTCTTCTCCTGATGGAGTTTTTCTCAATAAAACGTCATGCCCAGCAGCTTCCCTGCTGTCCGAGGATGTATTTGTTTCTTTGCTTCTGAGCCTGTGGTCAAGCTCTGTTGAAGAAGAAAAAGTTCGAATGTGGACTTGAGTCCTTTTTTATAAAACTGTAACAAACACGGAAAAATATTTCTTGAGAAGAGAAGTTTTCTACAGAACGCAACAGCTTTTGGCACTTGCTTTTGGCTCTGCTGCACTTTCACTGTTACTTTGGTGTCTTGTCTGACTTTTGACAGCCTGGGTTACCTTAGCAGGGAGCTGAGCCTGTGCTGGCCGGGTTGGCCATCCTTCAGGGAGTGGTTTAATTCACAGAATCTCAGAATCCTGGAATGGTTTGGGTTGGAAGGGACCTTAAAGAACACCTAGTTCCATCCCACCCCTGCCATTCTGAGACACCAAGTCTGCTCTGCCTTTTTTTTCCACTGTATTTCGGCGTGGTTTGTTTTGGCTCTCCGTGGTGGGGAGGCACAGATGTTGGAGCTGATGCTCTGCAGAAATGCCAGGAGAAACGGGGTCCGTGAAAACTGGACCTGGTTGCTCCAAGCCCCATCCAATGTGGATGGCTGGAGCTTGCCCTGCAGGGTGCTGGGCAGGTGGACAGGGCTGGCGTGGGTGGAAGAAGCTGAGGCTGGACAAGATCAAACCAGGCTCCACAGTGAGAGGAGGCTTGGTTTGGTGAGGAGACAGGAGCAGGACAAACTTGGGGGTGCAGGCGCAGGAGGAGAGAACAGTCAAAGCCAACCAAAGCGTTAAAATGAATTAAACATAGAACCATTCTCTGGATTTGCAAGTTTTCAGCTGATTCTGGTCTCTGAGTACACGTTTCCCAGCTCTGCAGAGTGTGTGAGGCTGTTCCCAAGGGACCCCAGGGTTGCTCCTAATGAATTACAGGCCTGCCAGGCCTCTGAATTTGTTTAATTTGTTTTTCTTTTAGGAAGTGAATTTCCTTTGGTTTTGTACAGTGGGTGGAATAATTTTTTTTTTTTCCAGTGCGCAGAGCATTATTTTATAAATTCTCTAAGAGGATTGGAGCATCAAAGCTCTGGATAAGTCTTGCATTTGAATTTTTGTGACTTCTTCGCGAACGGATCATTATTCATTTTCACCTTTACGGGTGCTACTTTCTGTATGAAATGCAGAATAACCAGCTGCTAAGTGAGTTTCAAATCGAGCTTTTCATTTTCTTCTGAGGAAATAACACGAGCTGTGGTGGTAATACATCATCTATATAGGAGGCAAATCTATTTTTTATGAGCATGATATTTTGATGGCAAGTGCCAAAATCATATAAAAATAAGAATACATATTGCAGATAATTAGTTTTGAGGGTTTGGGGTTTATTTTATATTATTGCACTAAACTCTAACTTTTACATGGGCAGAGATGAAGAGCTGCTTGCTGTATGTTGTCTGCTGGAGTTTCAGCCAAAGGGTTACAAGCTGGGTGTCAAAGTTCACAAGGTTGAGAAGGGTGCTTGATGTGGAACAGAGAAATTTTGAGCCAGATTTTGAAAGCGAATCTCCCAACTCCAGCTGCCTTCAGTCTCTGGGTGGGTTGTGCTGGGCAGAGCAGGGTGGGTTGTGTCTCATCCCTTGGAGCTGGAATGAGAACAGACTTTTGCAAATACTCGTCCCATCCTCATCCTGCCACTTCAGCTCTTGTTCTGGCCTCCTGGAGGGACAGAGGGGATCCAGGAGTCCCTGGTGGTGCAGCAGGAAAAGCAGTGAGGGTGTTGCTGGGCAGAGGTGTCTGTCCAGGCTGTTGTTGTTGCCCTGAGTGCAGAGCTGCCATGTTCAGAGGAAAAAACGCTGAAATACACTTGTTACAGCCACTGCAAAACGTTAACATTTGCTTGGATGCAACACAGAGAAAAATACAATCTAGAGGATGCCATTTCACACGTGTGCCCCTCTCTAATTTGTTCATTGTAGTGTGTTTTATTTGCCAAATAATGAAAAATATTATTGCAGAAGCTGAAAATGAAAATTAAATTTCTGGTAGGATATACTGGAGTAATGAAGAAAAAGAGAATGTAAAAAGGATTCTTCCATGATAATTAAGAATTATAAAGTCATTACTTAAACTTGCTTTCTGAATTACAGAGAGAATTAAACTGCTTGTTTCAGAGCAGAATCCTTGTAGCATTCCTTCATTAAAATTCTACATTGTCGAAACGGATAAAAATGCATATACAATGACTAATTTTGTTCCAACCTTGCCTCTGCTTTGGGCCTTATCTCTCTTCACAACAAAGCTCACCTTGAAGGGACTGAAGTAATGATATATATTTGCTGAGCTGGAAAAAGAAAGAAAGAAAGAAGCATCTACTTTTTGCAATCTGTGTTCTTTCCCCTCCAGATACTGAGGAGGAAAAGACCTGTGGGGTACTAAAGCTCTCATGTACCATAAAGTGGTATTATAATGAAAAGTATTACTTTTTATGGCATCCCTACAGTATTAAGGAAAGGCATTTTTCTATAAATGTTAATCTTTAATCTTTATAAATTGCACTCTGTAAGACTAGAAGGTCTGTAAAGCATTTGTCCCGAAGGCTTAGAAGGATCAAAATAGCATTGCAGACTTTTCTACTTTTTCTTTTTTTTTTTTTTTTCCCTTTTTTTCCCTAAAACTTAGAACTATTACCTTGTTTGGAGGAGGAATGGGTGAGAGTGATGTAAGCCATTAGACTCTCCTTCCAGGTAGCCTTAAGCTGGTGTTCAACTTTATGTACCTACATAAGTCCAGTTGAGTCACTGGAACTTAAGTCTGTGCTAAAATCCTGTCTGGAGCAGGAGGATTAAGGACTGGAAGCCCCCCACATGCTGAGCTCCTCTCCCAGATTTCTGCCAGCTCCCATCACAGGAGGCTTTGGGGGTGTGAAATGTCCTCTCTGACAGGTGTTACAGGGAAGCTTTTTACAGGCACGAGTGGAAATGAGCAGGTCTGACAGATAATTAAACCTGGTTCGTGTATTTCCTGCCCATGAATTTCTTCCCCCATTCTTCTTCCCGGTGAATTTTTTGTTGTGTTCCATGTTCTGCCTCGTTGCACTCAGCCTTTGCTCCATGTGTTGTTTCTGAGGGTGCTGATCCTCATTGCTGAGACGAGACTTCCAGAGGTGGAGCTGCTGGTTGAAAATGGTTGGATTGGGTTGCACCCTGAATTTGAACCTTAAATATTTAAGTTTTCCTTTGATACCAGCTTGCCTCGTGTGTATGGATTTGTACAAGTCTGGGCTTGGGACTTGTTTTACCAGCTGGTGAGCAAGGGGTTGATTAAACCTAAATTGAGAGTATTAACAAATCCCTGCTGAAAGTTATGATAAGCATCAGCAATTTCCAGTTTTGTTGAACTTTTTAAAATTGGTTAGCCATTCTGAAAAATACGCATTAATGGTATATTAATACTTGATATCTGTTTATCAATGAAACCTTGCTATAATAAAGTATTTATGAGATGTAATTTTAATCTATAATGAAAGCTTGTCCAGTGGAATCTCATAATTTAAAAAGCAAAACTTTCCCAGAAGTTTTAGGCTCTGCCTAATGTGTCATTTAATACTTTTTTGTTGTTGTTTTTTCTCTAGGTAAGTGTCTCCATTCTGAAACTGCAGGAAAGTTCTCTGAATTTGGAAAAGCTGGATGCCTGCTGAGCAAGTAAAGTTCCTATGCTTCTGTTTTTGGTAAAGTCTGTCACAGATTTTCAGTCCTTTCTGAATTTTTAAGGATATTTTTACCTCTGAATTTTGTCATATTTAATGGATGTTGCAGGTTCTTGAAGAGGAGGTAGACTTGTGTGCAAAACATTTTTAATTTAGATTCGAGTTTGAGGCTGAGTATGGGTAAAGACTGAATGGAGTAAAATCAAGAATATCACCTTTTCAATGGTTTTTTTTCTCTGTTGTTGGATAAAGTCACATTAATTTAAATTGCCTGTGAGTGTGCAGACAGGCTGAAACAGTCTGGTGCTTGTTCATCTCAACCCATCTTGATGGTGCTACGGATATATTATTGTGTAAATATCGATGATTTTAGCCTTCATAGTAAAAACCACAGAGGGAGGATTAAGGGCTGACATACGATTTTTCTTGGATACAATTTGGTTTGGAAAGAACTTTATTTTGGTTTTGGTAGTGGCAGAGATTGGTTCCCCTGGAATTCAACCCTCCCAAAAAGCATCCTGACAACAGTGTCTGGGTGAGCAAGTGGAGGAAAGTATCCCGCTGCAATGCTATTAGATTTTAATTTTTTTTTCTTCGGTGGGAATTGCTCAAAATCTGGGAATTCAGTGAAGGTTTTTACTGCATCCAGGTCTCAAAGCCTTAAAGAGCTGATGCTCTGGTCTCACTCCTCAGCTCAGATCTCTGAGGTTTCAGAGCAACTCCAGTTGCACTGTGTTGTTTTCTGACTTAATCTGAGGGGCTCAACTATATCTTGTTTCAAGATTGAAATGATGAGGATGTGTGTGTGTGGGAGAAGGAAAAAGAGGGTTTTGTTCTGGTTTTTTATGTGAGGTTAAGAGGTAAATGCACTGGTCGATGCAGATGTAAATCGTAATTGTGGCTTTACGGTGTCTGTATTAGAATATTGACCTGAATTGATACTACAAATATAATTACATTGATTCTTTCCTGATGGCTATAAACAGTGACATTTCCCTTGATCTCTGAACAGAGTTAGTTATAAAACACATGCTCCACTTTTGTATTCACACATTGCATTCTCATCACTTTTGTCTCTTGCTCCCCAAGGGCTTGATTTAGAAGAAGTGTCTGATTTAATGGAAAAAATGATGAAACAACACAGACAGCAGTTCAGAGCATTTCTAATGTAGAAGAAGGTGTTTCTTTTTGATTACGTTCCTCAGACTTCATCGCTTATATTTGAATATTTTGCTTAAGAAAAATACTATGCCAGGCTATTTTCACTCTTTAAATTATTTTAAACCGTGTATCTGCCTTCATTGATCTCAGAAATGACTATTACTGAAGTGAGAGCTATCGCTCTGATCTGATTTAACAAACTGTGCTCCAAACTTCCCATCAGGTTACCAGACTGGAGAGAGCTCTTATTTGAAAGGACACAAATGAGACCCGTAACTTCGGACGCTGCAGTTTTTACTAGTGGCAAATATAGATGTCATAAAAGTAAGGGCTAAACATTAGGAAAATGGGTTGGTGTTACAGCTTCTAATGGTGGCTTCATTTCACAAATCATGCAGAGATCCCCTCCAACTTCTGCTTTATTTTCTTTCAAGCAGATATCAAGAAAAAAATGCTCATGGATAAGCATTTAAAAAATGGAGATTTCATTCGAAAATACTGTTTTTTTAAAGTGACTTCTTTTGGCTGTCCTTGTTCTGTGGTGCCAAGTTGTGCTTGTATCTCTGGAAACAGTTCCTGAGTTCTCTCTCAGCATTCTCAGAATCATCATCCCAAGGATATTGTGAAATGAGACCAAGTAATTGTAACTGAGATTGCTCAGTGTGCTGTCAGTGCTAAGATTATAAGTGTGATTGTTCTGGCAGTCTGCTGTGATCAAGCCACCATGTTGTTTATCCTTATTTAGAGAGGAGTTTTTCTGGAATGTTATTTTAGTAGGCTACAAAAGGAATGATTATAATGTCTTGTTTAAGGAGACAAATGCTTCTGACTGCTTAAACACAGAACAGTTTTGTTCATCACTCCTGAAGCAGTAAGTCAAGAGAGTTTTCAGTCTGAACAAGAAAAATACATGTAATGGCATCGTATTAAAACATTTTTAGCATCTTGCCTTTGCAAGAGGTGCCTGTTTGACTCACAGGAAGCAGAGCCAGTAAAGCTGGTGTTGTGTCAGGTGTGTGTGTAATCCAGTTTATACATAAAGAAGTAAATAAATAATGAAAGGGGTTTTTTCCCCCCGACAAAACCTGGAATAACGTATGCCAGAGTCTCTCATTAGGAGACAGCAGAGTAAAGCAGAGCTGTCCTGATTATAATAACCATCTTTCAGATGATGCAGCAGTACAACAGCACTTTACACTGGTTTTGTAATTAGATTTGTTTTATTTTCAGTTCCTAGCAGAAGCTAAAGAAAAGTGGCTGATGCTTTTGACCATAGCAAAGAAATTCCACCCAATCTCTGCTGCTTTTGGAAGGTGTCAGGTAGTTTTGGGGCAGCTGGTGTTGGTAAGGGACAGGGTCAGGGAAACAGGAGCCTGGGAGATGGGGAGCACTTAGGGGCAGGTTTTAACGAGTTGGGTGGTACATTGGGCTAGAGTTTACTGTTTTTTTCTGTTCTGTGCTTTATTCCAGGCAGCACCTTGTTCTGTCTGGTCACAGACACTCTCTCAAGTCTTTCACTGCTGTTCACCCAGGGCACAGATCCTGCTCTGCTCACCCTGGCTGTTCTGTTAAGTGGTTGAGCAGCACTTCAGGATTTCTGAGAGCACTTGCAGAGCTGTTCAAAGCAGTGGTTGCCCCTTCCTTGGATATCTGGGGATGTCACCCATCCATGGGCAGTGCCCCTGTTGGTGCTTGTTTGGGTTCCTCTTCCTGGGGATGGTGCCCATGGCCTGAGGCCCCGGCAGGGCTTGCCTTGCTGCAGCTCAGCTGCATCCATCCTGTCGCCCCTCCCTGGGGATGCTGTGGGTTTCTCTCTAGAAAAACCCCCACAACAGCATGTCCCAGCCCCTAGAAATAGTGCTGAGTCTCTTCAGCCTGAAGTGGCCCGTTTTTGTAGCTCCTGAGATGCCCTGTTAAAGAGTCACACAAGGGCTGTGAGGGCAGGGGGCAGCTGGTGTGGCACAGAAGGTCTTGTAACTACATCTCTGGTTTAAGTGTGGCATAAATCAGCCACAGCTAAAGCTCTTCAGTGCTGGCTGAACCTCAGAAGAGGCAGGAAGTGTGGTGAAATTAATCTGGTCCCTCACCTTGAGGGAAAGAGAAAACCATGTCTAGGCGGGCCCAGTGCATGTTGATTGTGTCATTTTGGGCAGAGGGGTTGGGGTGGACAGGCTGCTGTGCTTAATTAAACATATTACTTTTGTTCTCAAAGACTTTTCAGGCACCCCCTTGCCTTGATCTTGACCCTGCATTTGTCCTGGTTTTGCTCTTTTAAAGCACCAGCTCTGGGAATTACCACTAAGGAAGTGAAAGTAAAGAAAGTAAAGAGTACGTATGTATTCAGTTATAATCCCAAATTAGGTGAGAAGAAGTCAGCATGTTTCAGTATAAAGCCCTTAAATCAGGGGGAAAATGCACAGTCTCAGTTTCAGACAGAGCACTGGCTGGGTTACAGCAGCATTTCCTGCACTGCTGCTTTAAATACCTGGGGCAGTTATCACTGGGGGTTTAATACTGCCTGTGATATTACTTTACTGTGATTAGCTCAGTGATATATTCCATATATATATAACCCCTGGGCTATTTCCTTGAAACGTATTTCCATTTTACAAGTATATTACTATGGCCATACTAAGAGGAAAATTTCCAAGTTCAGAAGTCATTGCTGCTGAGTATCTTTAATGGCACATATAACACTGTGCTGCCACGGTTTGCAAAATGTGCTTTAAACATGCACCTCTCCCTAATTGAACAGACACTGTTGTTTTTCATGTCATGTAAAAATATTGCCCTTACACTTATGTCGATTCAAAGGGGCTCTTGTATAGGTGGTTATTTGAATTAGCTGATCAGAAAGCACCAGCAGCGTGCCTGGATGTTTAAAGTGTTGCATCTGTATAAATCATGTGTCAAATACACTTTCCAGTGGCACCAGTGTGGGTGAAGTTAGCAATTGATTTATCTGGTGGAAATATTCAGCCCTTTCAGCATTCCCAGAGTATGTTTCTCAGCAAGTTGTTACACGCAAAAATACCTGCATTAAAGGGTGTTAGAAAGGCAGCTAAACAGAGCACACAAACCTTAAGAAATCCTTAAATTGAGATTGTCTGTGCAACCTGTATTTACATCTTATGTGCATCTGCATTACAATGAAGCCTTTATTTGGTCTCATGCTATTTCTGCATAGGCCCCTGGCCTCAGTGCACAGAAATTAGGATGCTCAGTTAATGAGAGGCTATTCAATATTTTGTTTTCCTTTCATTAATCAATGTGTCCCCTATGCCTTATTTCTGCTTGTAATTCAAACCGTGTTCTGGAGACAGAATTATTAATTTCTTTTTGGGCTCCTCTGTAGTGCTCATCATTTTAGTATTTGACTGGATCATAAGCACCTGGGAGTTCCTTTTTTTGAATTAAAACTCCTTGTGAGGTAAGGGAGTTCCAGTTTTCCCCCACCTTGTAGGATTGAACTGACCAACAAGAGATTAAGGTCGAAACTACCCATTAATTTCAGGTGTCCAATCCAAGATGACTTGGACCTGTTTTTTTCAGCTTACTTAGCAGTGTACAGCACTTTACACAACCAGATTGCAGCTCCCACTGAGTCCATTTGCAGCCGTGAATATTTAGCCCCTGCACTTAAGATAATGAAATCACAGACAGGTGTGGAAAGATTGCCTTCCTCCATCCAGGCTGGCACTGGTGAAGGTGAGGAAGGACTCCATTCTTAATTATGTATGTCCTGGAGACCATTTGATTGGACTCTGTGATCTTTAACCACTCACTCCCCGCCTGTTTCATTCTTTCCACCTCTGTGAGCATCTCTTCCCTTCTCCAGCCTCTGCCCTTCCTGGCAGTCTCGTCCTCCTCACCTCTAACCCCTCTTTAGCCGTTCTTTACCTGACTTCTTGCCTTGCCCTGACCCATTCCTCCTTTCATGTCAGTGATCTGTGTTTTCCCCTGGAGCTCTGACCTGTTCTGTGTGAAATACTGAGCAGTGAAATACAGACCAGGATTTTGCTGCTGGTGTGGGATCCAACATCCCAGTACTCAGAGGACTGGAGGAAGGGCATCTCTGGTTTTCAAAGCCCCCTCTGTTAAATTCCCAGCCGTTGCTCAAAACTGTGCAGATGCCACATCTTTTCAGATAAAAGGTTGCCAGATTGTTTTAATGCATACAAATGTTTTACTCACCCTGATCTTGAACCCCGCTGACCTCCTTCAGGTGGAGCTTTCAGCCTGGGGTAGGCACTTGGAAAGACACATCTTATCTAGCCAGATACTGCTTTGGTTAAAAACAGCAGAGAAATCGGATTTACAAAAGAAACATTTAATTCTAGTCAAGTTGAAACACATCTGAAAGGTACCACATGCATGAGACATGGAGTAAAGCTTTGCATGATAAGAACATTTCTTTTAATTATTTATATTGTACCAAAAAAAAGGTACTCTGATAACCTGACATTAAGGGTGACAGCAGGTAGTACACATTTAGTTTGTATGAAAATTAAATATGATCGTTGCCTTTTCTTTCTGGTGTCTGTGAAAGAGGCTGTGATGTTTGCTGTCAGAATGACAATATTGGTTGGGTTTCTCAAGGATTCTGGCTGATGAAGAGCTGTGTCTCCACCTCAAAATAAAATGCCAGTTTCCATTTCCCTTCCTAATGGAAAGCATTCCTGTTTTCTCAATCCTGTCTTGCTTTTATTGAGTAAGAGAGACAGTCACACCTGTAGTAGATTAGAATTGATCATACATGATTCCTGCTCCACTGTGAGCCCTTGTGGCATCATTACTTCATGAACTGCCACGTTCTCTGAGATGCATTATTACCACTTTTTAAAGAACACCTGGAACATCCATTTTTCTTTTGTGTCTGACAATGCAACACTACGAAGGATGTGAAGGGTAAATGAGGCAGCAACCATTGTGAAAAGGTAATTTTGTTAATTGGTGATTGCTGCAGTGAGAACAGTTCTCTTTGTTTTGCCACAGAAAAGCTGTATGTTTTTATCCTGAAAATGGGTTGAAACGGATAGAATGGATTCTTGGTGTTTAGGGCTGGAATTCTTTTTGGCTACCTACTAAATATATGTCAATATCCTAATATATACATACTGTATACTAATGTAAATATATATATATTGGTGTATATATATATATATATATATATAAACGGCATTTTAAATAAGAACAAAACCCCAAAAGGCCCTTTCACTGAGTGTCTGTGGTGTTTTACATCTCAGGACTCATCTCTCTGCATAGTGAATGTAGGGGTTTTTCCCCTCTTCACTGAGTTCTAGAGAGGGGCTCTTGAAGCTGTTTCATAGATGAGAGATAAAATGAGGACATGCAGTATTTCCATGTTCTCAGAATATCTTCTGTGACTGTGGCTATTCCTTGCTACTTGGGGACCTGTTCCAGTTTTAACAGTTTCCACAAGTACAACGGGCAGAAGGTATTAAAAAGAATTACAGACTTTTGCAAAGATTGACAAAATAAAGCTGATGGGATTTTCTCTTTCCTTGAAGACTCGGTTGGGTAATAATACCTCTGTGTGGAGTTCAGAGGTAACATTAATTTTAATCAAGTAGGGATAAGTAAACTTTTCCCTTTCTGCCTGTGATACCAGGCGACCTGAGAAGTGGCAGAAAGACATTTCTCTGGTGGTCAGGGAAGAGGCTTTGCTGGTCCCTGCACGTGCTTGGGGTGCTGGGAGAGCTCTGGAGGTGCAGCCTTGGGATTTAGGGCAAGAAGTTGTGGGAACAGAGAGGGATGGATGCAAACCTGTTCTGGTGGTGTTTCCAGGAAAGGAGGAAAAGAGGCAGGGAACTCCACAGAACCCCAAACCTCTGTTCATGTGCTGCCTGACCAGCCAGGGTTATGCTGGGGTCTGTGGGGGCTGTGTGCTGAGAAAACTTGCATTTCTCAATATTTGTGTTCAGCGAGCCTTTGTTGGGTTTCTGATCTGTAAATCAAGAGGAGACAGACTGATGGTTACCGTAAAAATACTGTATTTCCTTCTCATAAAGTGAGCTGTAACTAGAAGGTCTGAAGAAGAAAAGAATTCCATTTTCAGGGCCATGATGGTCCATTATCATCATTGCATAAAGTTAAATACCAAATGCACTGGTACAGCAGCAGCAACTGAGCACTCAATTCATCTGAGAGAGTGTATTAAATCTAGAGTTAACTTTCAAATATGGCCCTTTAAATTATTATTAGCAGATGAATGCGTTCATAAATACTGTAAAAATACAAGAAATACCCAGTGAAAGATGCTGGAGAATGGCAGTCTCCCAGTGAAGCATCAAGTTGGATGCAAAACTTCAACTTCACTTAAAGGTCTGATGGTGCAAGGATGCCAGAGTGCTGTGAGTGTTTTTTATTAGCCCTCTGAAGTGGGTGAATTCACCCATGGTGATGAATTTCTGTTTGAAATTAAATTCAAGCAACTTCTGAACAGCAGCCTATATACTTCATCTCCCCTGTACTCACTGGGTTAATTGAGGTGGAGCTCACCTGGAAAAAGAAGTCTTCAGAAGGCTCCCCGTGCCAGTGTTCTTAATAGTATTCACAAAGACAGAATCTATCACCTAAGGACATTGATACTACAATAAATTGGAAGGAACTATTTCCACATCTCTCATGTATATTGTATATAATGAGTCTCTGGGATGTCTCCTCGCTGCTGATAAGCAGCCTGCAGCAAAGTAGATACAGCTCGTTTTATCTTGATTTCAGACTGCAGCACTTGACTTCTGGGACTTGGGAACTTAGCAGCAAACCAAATAACGCCCTTCAGAGCACTGACTTTCCTGGGCTTCATCCTCAGTCCAAAGTCAGATGATCCCAGGCTGTTTCCTTGCTCGGAGCTTTGCAAGGACACTCGTCACTGGCGGTGGAGACTGTTATGCAGCTGAACCAGTTCCTTGGACTTCCAGCTGGAAACAAAGCCCAGCTTTAGTGCTCCTGCCTCACTGCGGGTTCTGCTCTGAAATTATTCTGACCATTCCTCATTGGGCTTCAAGTGACCTTTTTCTCCT
Organism: Melanocharis versteri; assembly: GCA_013397845.1. Lineage (NCBI taxonomy): Eukaryota > Metazoa > Chordata > Aves > Passeriformes > Melanocharitidae > Melanocharis > Melanocharis versteri. The sequence goes on along the minus strand of VZTG01007876.1, from coordinate 379,512 downwards.
CTCATTTTCTTCGTGTCGTTCCTAAAACCTCCCATCGCGCTGCTGTGGCCGCTTTGGTCGTGTCTGTGTTCGTGCAGGGGCACTGTGCAACTCCCTTGGTGGGGTTGGTTTTGGTGCACTGGATGCCAGGATTAAGGCTGTAAAAATTAGGTTGAGTCAGTCCACTCGACAGATCTTTGTCCAAACAGTCCAGGTCCAGTTGCTGTAATAGGCTTCATTTGGGGCAGAGCAGAGAGGAATGAGAGGTTTAATAGCAGGGTTCACCAAAATGTACATTACTCTGCTGTATTACTTACATTATGACCCAGTTCTGCTATTGTGAGCCTTATAAAAGATAAAATAGGTCATCAGATGGAGATAAATCAATGAAAGTGAAATTGAATGTGTTCATAATCATTTTAAGATTTTTATGTGGGCAAAAGATTAATTAAATAGACAAAAGTAATTTTCAAAGAGCCTTTTTAATACTAAGTATCAGATAAAAGGGCAAGTGGAGAAATACACTGCAAAGCTTCTAAGTGTGGCCTAAAAGTGCTTGTTTGTAGTTGCTCACTTGAACAGGAGGACAACTGCAAAAGGTCAGGGGACTGCTGGGATCTGTGTTCTTGGCTTTGCTCTCAGTTTGGCCCCAAAATACGTTTCTTCTCCTTGGCCCTGCTTAACCCAGGCGGGCAGGAGAGTTCCTTATCTCTGCAGCTGCTTGGGGCTTGTGCTCTTGGTGTCCCAACAGCGCTGGGCTGATGGCAAGTGCAAGTTTAGCGTGAAGGAGGAGAATACTGTAGGTATGTGTTGGTGGTGATTCTCAGAACTCCACCCTGTGCATCATCCTCCTCCTCCTCAGGAGAGTGCTCCATGTACCGTTCATAAAGTCACTTGAATGTTTGCTTGTTGAAGTGCCCACTGTGCCAAAGGACTGTTCATCCTCAGCTTGGACATCCTGCCTTGGGATCAAACAGCCCTGCTGCTGTGTTAAAAGGTAAACAGATACTTCATCTCCAACAATACTCTGTGATGTGATGATACAAAACAGAAAATGTTGTGTACAGAACTGGAAACATGAAACTGAGGGTCTTCTGATTGTTTAAAATGGTGCTTCTTTCTGGAGGGAGGAAAGCCAAGGTGAGTGGTGTTAAAAAACTGCTTTACAAGTGTTGATTTAAAATTTAAATTAATTCACCTTGGCCACGATTGCATCACTTCGCTTTTTCCTTTCTGCGCGCATTTGGGCAGTCAACTTTCACTGCTGAAATTCAAAGCCAGGCTGCATTTGTCACAGTGGGAAATCAACTGCATGGGCTGTGGAAGAAGAGAGAAAGCATAACTAATTGAATTTAGACGTTTCACAAAGTCGAGGCGGGGGCGGGAAGTGGTTCTTTCCTTGATGCTCAGGCCCCACTCTTGTAGTAAACACCCAGGGAAGTCAGTGGGCGCCTGTGCAGGCACTCGCTGTGGGAGCTGCTGTCACAGCACGTTTGATGGTGGCTTGCTAAAAATCCAGCAGCTCCCATGCTTGGGAGTGTTGGTTCTCTGCACTCCCTGGGTTTTTCTGAGTCCCAGATCTGCAGCCTTTGGTTGGTTGTCTCTGTCTTAGCCTTGAAGACTGCGCTTGTGTCATGGTACAGAGGGAAAAATCTCATTTTCAGGGAATGGGGAGAGCTGTTTCCTGCATGGCATGAGCAAGAATGTGATGCATTCAGCTGTGTGTGTTGTTTGTGTAAATAAGGTTGAAGTAATAATGACTTTTCAGGAATAATAAGCTAAACACCCTTCACCCCAAGCAGCCACATTTATAGTGCCTGCTGTTGTTGTTAGACATTAAGCTGTTTGTCCCCAGTTAGCGTTTACATAATGTGGGTTCTTACTGTTTTCTACATCTCTGTGGCTCCTGCTAATAAAAGAATTCTGACACGGTGCTGGCTATGATGAAAGAGGTCAAACTGTTCCTAGTGTCAAAACAAAAGGCCCCTTACGTGGCTTTGTGTTTTCATTAAGACACATTATTGGAGCACAGCTTCAGCTGCAGCCGTGTGGTACTTTGCAAACCCAAAGTTTTAACATTATGTAGAAGCTGTAGCTCTGGAATCCGGTCAGAAATGCTCCTGAAAAGCAGTTCCTGGGTTTGGGAACTGGTTTTGGTGTCAGCCCTCTTCCCCTTCCCCACAGGTGCGTGCAAGGTCGTGCAGAAGCACAGGAAATAGTATTTAGTTCTCTCAGGAAGGGCTGGTTGAAAAGTGAGTTCAGGCAGAAGGAAAGGATATACTTTATAGTCACAAGATGTTGTAAGGGAAAGTGCTGCTCTGTCACCTGCTGTCTCAGTCACAAAAGTTTAATTTGATCTTTTTTAATATCATACCCAGGTGTGTCTGCCTTGCAATGAAGTGGTTAGCATAAATCTGCCATGTGCATTGGTATTTCATTTTTATTGGCTTTTATTTAACTTGGTAAAAGGTAATCTGTTTTTATTAATTGAATCGCTCTCCTTTCTCCTTCTGGCAGGGGCAAAGCTTCCCTTGGAAATTATATTTAAGGGGGGAAACAAAAATCAAGCAAACAGAAACCCAAAACCCTGGTGTGGCTGAAAGCCAGGAGCTTTCTGTGTTGTCCCCCCTTGTCCCTGCTGCTGCCTGTAGCTGCTTTCGTGGGCTCTGCGGGTGGCTGCTGCTGCTGTGAGCTGCTCCTGTCTCTCCAGGCAGCAAGCAGGTGACCCCCAGCCTGCCCTGTGCTGGCCTCTGGGCTTCCAGCAGCTGCAAGGATGCTCTGGCCATCCCTCTCAGTCCATGGCCACGGGATGGAGGTGCCTTTGAGCCTGTTTGTTGTGTCTGGGCGTTTCCTTGAGCCTCGCTAAATACACTGCACAGGGCCCGATGCCTGTCCCAGGCAGCTGGAGATAAATTTGAGAAGAAATGTCATTCAGAGGGACCTGCCTTTTGGATGATAATCTTCAGGTTTGTCCAGTGCCTTGGCTGAGCTATTATGAACCCTTCAGGAGTGACTGCTACAGCTGATTGATTTTTTTCAGGGCAGCCGAGACTTCTGAAAGGGAGTGAGGAAGATTTGAATTCCAGCAGTGGTTTATTGCCTTGTGCAGAGGGAAGTAAATATTGATACAGAATGCTTATTTACTGAGCAGGGTTAGTGTCAGCAAAATTAAGGTGTGTACTTTGCTCTTCATTGTACAGAAGAAATAAAGAAATTGATAGAGTTCAGAGTGATGGATGTGGCAGTGTAATTCAGCCCTTCCTGGGTTTCTTTTCCTCCCCTCTATTGAGAGGTGTGACTGGGCAGGGATAGGAAGAGATCTCCCTAAAACCTGCTGAAATTTTTTTTTTGCTTGTGGGCCAAATGCCAAGTAGTGCTAAGTTGATTCTGTTTCCAGCATGTGCAGCCTAAAGGGATGTGGATACAATAATCCTCCATCCCTCCTTCACCTGCCCAGAGCTTGGGTGGCATCACCCTTCCAGTGAGCTTTTCGAGGGGGAAAAACTGGGAAGGCTCCAAGTGCATCAGTGGTGTACTTAGCAAAATCCACTGACCTGTCTGAAATGCTGCCCTGCCTTGGATTTGGTGCTGATGTGGCCTTTTTACCCCAGTTTGGGTCACAGGGAGGGAAATGGGGCAGAGCTGGAGCAGAGCCCCAGCCCCTCCTGCTCCCAGCGCTGTGCCCGCGGTACCAGGAGCACATCCCTGCTGGCAGTGGGGTCTGCACA